>PVIJ01000363.1:0-23766 GCA_004024925.1 Scalopus aquaticus
TCGGTGCCCTGGAGTGTCCCCAGCTCCTGCCACTCCCTAGACGGAAACTGCAGTCTTTCCTCCCTCTATTCTCCCCTATACACTTCACTACAACAAAGTCAAGGTGAAGGACACCAATTTATTGTTTCTTGAGGTTTTCCCAAGACCTATTGCCAGGCAACACCTCCCCCACCCCTCCAAGGCCTGGAGATACAAGAAAGCGTACAGGAGCACATTTCCTATGAAGCAGGGATATTTTGTGGATTTTGTTCACTTGCAGCTCCAGGCACATAGAAGGATCTCAGTACCAAAAGAATGATAAGCTTTTTTTTAAGGCCCGGTGAGGGAGCCTGGATCAAAATTGTGATTACACAATTAATCAAAAACCACTATGAGTGCTCAAAAGGAGAATGCCCAGGCCCAGGCTGGCCCACCTAGCCAGATGGCACAGGTCATAGTTAGGGCTGCTTAACCAGCTCTTCATCTTGCCTAATTTCCCAAATTTGTCAAAGCTCTCATTTTACAGCTTGGAAGACCAAAGCACAGAGGACAGCAGTCCATATAGCGTGCCCTTGCTTGCCTTTCAGAATAGGGGTCTTAGTTTGCAGTACTCTTTTGCCTGGGTAACTCATGTTTATAGTTCAGGACTCAATCAAAAGGCCCCTCCTCCAGGAAGCCTTCCTTAATCACACTTCCCCATCCCCCTGCATCCCCCTCTATCCATCTGCTTGTTAATCTGTCTCCCCTTCTGGACAGTGAAACCCTGAGGGCAGGGAGCAACTGGATCTGTCCTTCTTCATTTACCTTTAGTATCAGATTTGGTGTCTGGCACAAGGTCAAAAGCAAATGAATGTTTGTTGAATGAATAAACAAGAGTACACTTGGCAGAGAATGGAAAAGCCAATGTCCTGGGAGCATTGTGAGCAAACTCCTTGTTGCTGGTACTCATCTCTGGAGGGCCAAGGAGACAGGGTATGAGGATGCAGGTGGCTGACTATGGTAAGGCCAAATCCACCAGTGGGTCCTCCCTGTCTGGCCCTGCACACCCCTCTTGGTTTTGTCTGTACACAAGAATGTGAGTTTGGGGATCAATGTTAATGTGACCCCTTAACATAATTGAACCCCAGTCTCCTCTGGAAAAATGATGGAAGAGAGCCTGACAGTAAGTTGCTATGAGGATTGTGAGTTCACTCACAGGCAGGGCCTGGCACAGAGTAGGTACTGCCACATACTGGTGGTGTGCCCTGGGGTGGTCACCTCATTTCTCCAAGTCTATTTCTGCACCGAGAAAAGGAGGCTATGAGAGCCCCAGCAGGGGAGGAGGGTGGTTTGAGGCACACAGAGCTCAGAGAGCACTGGCGCCTGTCGGGGCTCCTTAAACAGCTGCTGACATTTAGCGAGGGCTCCTGAGCCAGGTCACTCTGCCCTTGCTCTAATGTCGCTCAGCACTGAGGCTGCTTCCCGCTACATTTTGCTACACAGATCAGATCACACGGCTGTCGGGCTGTATCTCGGGAGCTGCTGTCCGGCTCCCTGGTGTCTAGCGTTACCAGTGATGGATACTGGGCTTCTCTTTAAACCCCCCCTTGGATGTCTGGCCCATAGCAGGTGTACATTGGGTTTTGCTGAGTGGAAAAAAGGCTGTGGCAACCCCTGAGCCACCCCATGACACTGAGTATGAGGGGCAGAGACCGGGCCCTGAGTCCATCTGGGCAGAACAGGGCTCCCTGCCGGGCACTCTGGGTGCATGGTGGCAGCCTCTGCTCGTGGCTCAGGCCTAGTGCGCCTGCTGCCTGCGGGTGGCCCGAGGTCCTCGAGCAGCCCAGCCCCTCCTCCTCTGCAGCAGGGCCTCGGCAACCCAGCCCTCATTGGCCGCAGGTATCCTTGGAGACGAGGCTCGGACAGCTCCAACACAGGCTACTGAGTTGCGGGCAGAACGTTTCCTCCCTCCCCCGCCCTCTCCGCCTCGCTGCCATGAGGGATTTGCTCACTTACCACCACCAAGCCCACTGGCAGGAGCGAATCCGGAAGGAGGCCGCGGCCCGGGTCTCTTGGAAGATCAACTATGGCCACAAATACCCTAAGGAGAGGCCCGTGCCCAGGAAGCAGGTCTGGCAGGCCCCCCTCAGGTCAGACTTGGGAGTGTCTGTGCCTGCCACCAGCTCCCCTAGCAGGAAGGAGGCATGGGCTGGATGGCCAGAGACCAAGAGACTTGGGGCTCAGCCACCCAAGGAAGTACACATCCAGAGCACCCCACGCAAAGGAGACAGAATCGGGGAGGCCCAAAGAGCAACTCAGACACTAGCAGGCCAGACCAAGCCAGAGGGCTTAGAAATGAGGAAGGCTCCTCCTAGCATCCTGCAGCTGCTCTTCCAAGGTGTCTCCCACGATGGTGAAGGTCGGGCCTTGTACCTCCAGGAGCGGTATCGGCAGAAGCCAGAGGAGAAGTTTCCATACCCGATCCTGTCATCCTGGGATTACGGCTGGCGTGTGGGTAAGGCCACCAGTATCTTGCCAATTCAGCCCTTCGGCACGCAGGTTTGGCCTCCCTCCCCGACCTCTTCCATCATCACCCCTCGCCTGCCAGCACATCCCATGGGCTCACCATTCTCAAAGAAATTCAGGCACCTCACACTTCCAGGCCTTGCACACGCTCACCTCCAAACCTGGAATGTTCCTCTATAGTGGTCCTACTCAAAATACAGGCGTTCCAGAATCTCTGGAACATTCTATAAGCTTCTGGCCTCATGCCTGCTCAGATGGGGAACAGATGACAGATCTGCTGGCCATCCTGCCCCTCCCCCACAAGGTTGCTGCAGGAGCATCATCCTGGTGGGAACAAGCAGCCGCCTGGAAGAGGGCTTGGAGGCATTGTCTGCGCCCCATTGGGCCAGCCCAAAGGGCCCTTTTACATACAGAAAGAACCAGTTTAATGCCTAACACATAGTAAGTGCCCCCCAAATGGTAACTGGCCTCATCAGCACCTGCATCACTAATTGAACAGGCAGGATTTGCAGGCTGTGGGCACCAGAAAGCTAGTTCAGCTTGGGCGGCCCCTGGGCGGTGCTCTGTGGAGCCCTGGGATAGGCTGGCTATCGCTAGATGAGGGGGAGAGATTGCGGAGGGGCAAATGAACTTGGGCTAGAGATGGGGTCGGGGGGCTAACAGTGGGAAGACCAGAGTCCAGCCATCAGGGGAGATTCTGGCCACGAAGCTGAAGCAGGGACTTGAGGTCCCTGCGCTACGCCAGGCCTTTCAGTGGTTGGATCCTACGAAGGCCTGGGGACCCTAAGTGGGGACTAGGGGAGCCAGGCGGCAGCAACTTTTCCTAACTGAGAAGTAGTTCACTATTTTAATGACCCAAGCTGTTGCAGCTGTGTTCCTCCTGCGCCTCGGCGCTTTAGCTTGGGCTCGAGCTGCAGGAGAAACGGCTCCGGCTCCCCCTGCCCTTTCCTGTGTTTCAGGAGACTTCGTAAAGGACACCAGGACGCCATCATATGCCAGGTCCCAGCCTATCACAAAGAGCTTTTACATCAAAAGTGACGTCTTCCATGTTGAACGTCGAGCAGACCAGCTAATGTGATCCCGGCTGGGGGAGTGGTCCTCCAGCTGCTCCTTCCTTTTCCTGTGGTCTGTGTGGACCCAGCAGAGAGGAGCAACTGCCAGCCCTTCCCTCCCTTCTCTGTTCTGACGAGGCCTGCTCCCGCTGCTGAGTGCAGATGGGCATGAGTGCTGCGCTAACTCGGGCACGCCTCTGGGCTGCAGGGTGGCCCTCTTGCAGCCTTTTGCCTGATGAGTTCTCTTCTGTACCCAAGAGCTCACCTGTGCTGCCACCCCTGGTGTGTCATTGCTCAGGGGGCCTTGGCCAGGGAGGGAGCCCAGAGAGTCCCCCTGCACACTGCTCTCTGTGTAACCAAAGTGCCCAGGGACACATCTTGCTTAATCAGGGCGCAGTAGCACCCCTCCTCTCCACCCAGCTGGCCAAAGAAAGAACTGGGCAAACTAATCCTTTTGAGGGGGTTGCCACCAGAGGAATTTTCTAGGTTTTCTCTGGCCTGCTTCTTAGCCTGAAACTTCACAGAGTAATTAGTCCCCATAAAGCTGCAAATTAAGCTAACTTGCCTGGATTTCTCTTATCAGCTTTGGGAAAGCTTTTCAGTGGGAAATAGCAAGAGGCAGAGATGGTGAGCCAGTACCAATGTGTGGGTGTGAGTATGCTGGCCCCTGTGCCAGAGAAATACCTGCCATATTTAAACAGATACCAACACCCCTGGGTTCCTCTGGGGTCATTTGATTGAACATAACCAACATTGGCCTAGCTGCTGCCATTCGCCAGGCCCAGGCTGCACTCCTGGGGCATGGGAGGGGGCAGATCCTCTTGGAGTTCAGAGCATGGAGTGAGAAGGGCTGGAGCAGGGGAAGATGGGTGCCTTTGGGACACAGAAGAGGCACCTACATCAGCATGGGGTGTCGGAGTGGGCTTCCTTAGGGTGGTCACCATTATTTCAGTCATTAAATGAGTCAGTGCTCAGAAAATGCCTCTCAAGGGCCTGGCTCTCTGTATGTGGATTATAGTAATTATTATGCTAATCTCCATCAGCGGCAGGTCTGCAAGCTGTTTAGGAGAAGACAGGCTGCCATCTGGGCAACTTTTGTCAGTTGGGATTTTGTGAATAAATTAAGCCCTACTGAAAGTGATTTGAGTGACTATTGTCTCAGTTCTTCCAAGCCTGGGTCTGTGGAAGTAGCACCATCCCAGAGACATGGGGAAAGGGTTGCTTCATACAGACAGTGGATATCCCAGATGTTAGGGCTTAATTCTTCTGGGAATTTACTTATGTAGTTAATGAGCACGTCTATTTTTCCTGAGCCTGCATGTCCAGTCCCACCATCAGGAACGGTAAGGAGCACTTGAAATGTGTCTCATCCAACTTGAGAAGCATAAGATAAGCTGAATTTCCAAATTTAGTAGGATGGAAGTGTTAAATTTATCATTAATGCTGCTTCTTTTGAATTACACATTGAAATTACCAAATTTGGACATCTTGGGTTAAGTCAGGGGTTGACAAACATCCTCTGTAAAGGCCTAGATGGTCACATTTTCAGCTCTGTGGGCTATACAGTCTCAACTGCACAGGCTCAACTCCACCATTGTCATGTGGAAAGTCACAGATAGTGTGGAAACAAACAGGCATGGCTATATTCCTATAATACTTTATTTGAAAAAATAGGCAGTAGGCCAGATTTGACCCACAGGTCAATCTCCAAGTTAAAGGAAATATAATATTAAAATTAACTTTACCTTGTTAATGTGGCTATTAGAAAATTTCATATTTCATATTGGTTCACATGATATTTGTACTGGGCAGAACCAATTTAAGCATTTTACAAATGTTAATTTTGTGGGAGAACTAATATCCTGGGAGGGAATGTGTGTGTGTGTGTGTGTGTGTGTGTGTGTGTGTGTGTGTGTGTGAGAATTCCAATGACAATCGAAAGAGAGTACATGCAGTTGACTCCTGGGCCTGACCCCACACTGCTGAGTGTGGAGCCCAAGTGCAAACCAGTTTGTGTCTGTTTCCTGGGTTATCTGAACCGGTGCCCTCTCTAGGTCCATCCTTTGACTAAAGGGAAGTTCCCTGAAATACCACGAGGGGGTGCTGTTGGACCACCAGCTATGGTGGTTGGAAACTCTCAGCTGGGCCCAGCCATCCAATTGCTGTGTGACATTACCTTCAATTTCCTCACCTGTAAAGTTGGTTTTGACTACGCTTATGAGAGCATGTGCTTTAGCAGCAGATTGATATGATTTGACTTATGCCTACACCAAGGTCACATTATGATTTTCATGGGCCTTAAGGCACTTTTGCCTTCACAAGTCCTTCCTTCCATAAAAAATATATTAAAACAATAAAAAAATTGTATTTTACAACTACATTGTTATAAAGACAGATATAATAATATTACATTTTTATTCAACCTGAAATTTCATCTTTTTTCTTCTTACTCTGAAAGAAATTTAAACATTTCCATGCCCTCCAAAAGTATCTTGGTTTGGAGATTATGCCTCAGCGTTGCCCGGGGCTCTGCCCCACTCAGCCGCTGAGTGACCTCAGCAATATTGTTTAGCTTCTCTGGGACTCAGATTCCTCATCTATAAAATGGGCAACAGACGCCACCTTTTCTGTGAGGTGGTTAGAATTTAGTAAGGTAGCACATGCCTTGTCTTTTGAGAACACAGCCTGCCACAGAGCAAGGCTGGACAAATGGTGACATCACCATCCTCATCATCATCACTATTATCTTTAAAGATTTTTTCAGCTTAATTTGTATAAAATGACTAAATATCTCAAGTAAACAGGAAACTCAAAACAAATGTCAGAAAAAAATTAAGCTTCCAAGGCAGTTGAGGGAGGAAGTAGAAGAGTTTTCTAGAGAAAAAGGTCAGCAGAGGAGGTATTTGCTCCTGCTTCAGGGAATACATATGAGGTTGAACAGAGGTTTGTCCCAATCAGCCTGAACCGGAACAGCCGGGGAATATGTGTCAGGTGGGCAGACCCTGAGAAAAACGGTATCTGTGTGCGTGGGGGGTAGGGGGTGGGGGGTGGCGGTGAGAATGGGTTTGAGGGTACATTTTGGGTGCACATACACACGTGTGTGTGCGTGTGGTGGAGTACCCATTTTAGATAAGGGAAGATTTGCACGGACTTTTGAAAAACCACAGAAGCCTCAGCTCTATGGAGAGAGGGAAGAGAGCAGGGGCAAAGAGTGCTGTAGGCAGAGGGAACAGCATGTGTGAAGATCTGAGGCAGGAGGGTGGAGAGCAAGTTCAGGCAACCACAGTGAAGTTTATTTTGACAGGATCTTAAGGTCAGTTCTCGTGGCCCTGGTGCCCCTCCCATTTTAGATCCTCAGTTATTCTTTGAGAAACTTTAACATACTAGTGGGCACTGTTAATTTTTAATCCCCAAATTTATGCTAGCAAAATCACTCACTAACTTTGTTAACATAAGTGTTTCCATCTGGAAGAGCATCTAAAAGAAAAGTAACAAATCTATCCAGTTTTCCATCTTTGCTCAAATATTTTCTTTCTTTTTTGTAAAAAGGAAAATTCTGTAAAAGCTGGTTTTACTCTTTACTCCAAGATGGAGTGGCTGCTGACCTCAAGTTTAATTAAATCCACGGAAGTGTACTGAACCGTGACTAGGAAGCCACAACTCTGCCCTCACAGAAGCTGCAGGTTGGGGAGGGGTCACAGACAGCTGTCAACTACAGCCAGGCTGGCTTGGACCTTTCAGTCCCTGCCAGGCCCGCACATGCGCAGGTGATCCCAGTAGGCCGCGCCGCGCCGCCCGAGTGCGCAGGCTCCACGCCTGGGTTCCTGAGAAGACACTCCACGATGTTTGAACGACGAAGTCGCCCAATAATGCATTTCTCAGAAGTGTCTCCGTCATTCAGCAACACAAACTGTAAGCACACACATGACGAGTAGTTAGGAAGTAGACACTCAGGGTACCCTGGGAAGAGCTAACTCGGATTCCTAAAATAGACGAAGGTGGGGGGTGGGGCGCGGGCGGCTCAGAGCGGGTCTCCCTGTCTGAACCAGGTTTAAACAGTTTTGGAGACTGAGAAGAATTTAGCTAAGTGCAGGGTGCAAAGAGCCATTTAAGAGGGGGAGCAGCACCTGCAAAGGCTCAGAGGCTGGGGGGTGGGGGGGTTGTTGCCTGACGCAACAAGTGGAGCATGATGAACGGAGGAACGAACACTGTGGTGAGGTGCTTGGGTGGATGAAAATGGAATAGAAGAGGTTAGCAAAGGCCAAAACAGGGAGAACTTTGTAAGCCATGGTAAGTACATGGGTCTTTGGGCGGGGAGGGGAGAGGGGGAGAGGAGTAAGGTGGGATTTGCATTTTAGGAAGCACACCCTGTTGTTGGGAGGAGGACAGATTGTAGGGGGTAAGGGTGGAAGTGGTGGGACCAGAGATGTCTTCAAACAAGTTAGTTACTTGCACTAGGGCAGTTCCTTTGTTTTTTTCCCCATGGGCCCTGGTGTCTGTCTGCAGCCTTGTCTCACCTACGTGGAGACACTAGCACACAGACGTGCACATCTGCACGCTCACATCCTTGTTTTCTTGAGACCCCCTTAGTTTTATTTGATTTCAGTGGCTTCTCTGAATCCTGCAGTTTAAAGTCACTGGTACCAGGGTCCGTGGGACCTCGGTTACCCATACATCCTCCAAGATGTGACCTGTCGGTGCACTGGGACAGGGAACTCTGGCCTTGGGGAGCACTTGGTGGAAGTTCTGATGGGCAGAGGAGGCTGCTGAGGCAGGGAGGACCGCCCTGCAGGCGCTGCTCTTGACTGCCACACTGGCCTGGGTCAGAGTCCTTTCCTCCTGTCTGGGCGAAGAAAGGTGTGGCTGCAGTTTGTCCTTTCCCGATTTGGCAACTTACTAACTGCCCTTTAAACTTGCCTTCCTCCAACCCACAGGCAAGATGTGAGCAAGGGCTGCTGAATTGGAGTTCACCCCTCACCCCACAGGACAGAAGGAAGGGTACAGGGGTGGGGGATTGTTTCTATATTTGAGGCAGGAAAGGCTTGTTGACAAGGAAGAGAAAATAACAAGGGGGGGGGGGTCAGGGAGGGAAGGGGGCGCCATTTCTCAAGGCTCACTTGCCATGACTCACTATGATGAAAGATAAAGAATTAGAGACTTGGCTTGATTCCTTGCATGACAAAAGTTAACTGAGAGCCGTGTGTGTGGTGTGTGTGTGTGTGTGTGTGTGTGTGTGTTTACACACACACGTTACCTTTCCCCCCAACACTCAGAGATAGAAAGTCGCCTTCTTTTAATGGAGCAAGTCCTGTTAATAAAAATACAGCCTGCACCGATAGAGGTTTTATGAGGTGTCAGGCACATGCACTGCATTTTATGTGCATTATCTTATTTAAACTTCAGCTGTGAGGCTGATTGTCTTATGATCCCTGTTTTACACATAAGGAAACTCCTGCTTGAGGTATCTGTCCCCTATCCGCCACACAACCCCTTTTCTCCCTGAGTCTGGAGTTTTCAAAATCTTGTCCTGAACAAATAATTACAAAAATATCTGGTCCTCAGGTCACCTGGGAGCTTGTTACAAAATGTGGGACCCTAAGCACGCCTCCCCGAAGCTTCCTGAGACAGACTCTGGGGGGCTGGGCCTGGGAATGGCCAGAATGACTGGTTCCCTGGGATTCTGGTGCACGCCACTTTCAAACCATCTGTTCAACATCAGGCTGCAAGGGCGGGTGTGATCAGGTACTGCTGCCTTCCCTGAAAAGCCAAGGGGATTCCTGGCTCCCGCCAAGAACTTTTGGATATAAATAAACATCTGCCTTGCGGCAAAACTTGCCTGGGAAACTTACCATATGCCCCTGAAAGGAGAGCTTGGTGAACCTTTTCCCAGAGTTAACCCAAGGACCCCACTCTGTGAACCCAGCATCTCTCCAAACCAGCATCAGCAGCATGAGGTCAGAGTCGTAGTCAAAGCCAAGGTCAGGCTGATCCACCTTCCCAGCATGCTCCTCCCAGCACAGGTCTTGCCTTTTGCCTTTGGGGCAGGAGGATGAATTCTTCACCTGAATAAGCTCATTTGTGAATTGCCTGTCTGGCCATGTCGGGTCATGTGAGCTAGGTTTCCAGGGACAATAAGCCCTGCTCAGAGCCTTAGCAGCCTTGCCACACTCCTCCAGTTCCAATAAGACATCTGAGGATTTAATTGGAAGTTTGGGGAAAATGATCCCCACCCATTTAATTTTTTATTTTATTCCTTCAGACATTACCAAATTTCAAAAATCAGGCTATGGTCTATTACTCTTATATCAAAGACACACTATCCCTGATAAGGAAAGCAAGCAAGGAGTGGAGCTGTGCATGTGGTATGCTACACTCTGTACTGTTCGAGGCAACATGGAGAGCTTATTTATGCAAAGGCGCTGGAAGAACGCACAAGCTGGTGAGAGGGGCTGCTTCTGCGCTAGGAAACCAGGGGGTGGGGGTCAGGGTGGAACATTCCTATTGCTGCTTATTCTTTGGTACTGCTTTTATGATTACACATGTTAACTTTCTACTTGAGCAAAGAAATAATATGAGGGAAAACAAACAAAAATGGTCACCATGGATGCTGGCAAAGTGGTGCCCTGTTGCTGGACTCTGTAATGCTTTGGTGGCCCAAAGATAATGTAATAGGGTGGTTCCCCCACCCCACCCCCGTAACAATAACAAAATCCTCAAGCTCCTGTCAACCAGCTGCACCTTTGTCACACTAGGCCCTCCAAGGAACACTGATAGATACTGACCTGTGACAAGTACAATGACTGTTACCCTCAGGGCAGGCACATGTGGGGGCAAGGGCACTTAGCCCAGGCTCTGGGTTAAGGGCAGGGCACCTGGGCAGAGCCAAGGCCCAGAGGGAGTATGCAGGGAAGGCGAAGTCCTGCTGGTGGTAAAGTATAGGGTGGAGACTGGCCTGGTGAGGCCAGCGTCGTAAACCAGTAAGAGAAACCTTCATGGGTATCCAAACACTCTGGGTTCTCCCTCGATGGGAGCCCCTGTGGGACTGAGAGGCAGAGGATGGGAGTAGGGTGGCTTGTAGTCAGAATGGAATTTCAAAATGACTCTGGTGGTTACTGAGTTGGAGGACAATTCAGAAGCAGGGAGACCAGCGGGATGTGGCCTTTGTCCTCCATCCCTGGGAGATACGATGGTGACTTGACCTCAGGCAGGAGAGAGCATATTGCTAAAAGAGTTACTTGTCTAAACCATGGAGTGCAGTTGGGGTCTTGGCATTTCTGGTCATTTCCAGTGGAACAGGATCCTCTCCTGAAGATGAAGAACTGACATTCCTCCTCCTGCAGCTTTTCTCAGGGCAGAGTGACAGCGCTGGCAGTGATGGCTGATGGGACTCCAGCTCAGGATGTGAAGACCATCCTTTTGAACTGCAAAAGTACTCAGTTTCCTTTTGGGCAATTCAGAGGAGGCATGAATCCAAGAGGGTTCTAGAAGACTGTCCTCCCAATTTGGTACAGGTCAGATTCAAGTTAAAAGATGAAAGCAGTTGGACCAGTCTTGTTTTCTGAATGCAGGGAGCAGTTCACACTGGCATAGCAGTTTTATTTTGAGTCAAGAAATGGTCAACAAAAAGATACCCTTGTATCTAGGAGCGTCTGACCTTTCTCCCCTTCCTTGGAGAGACAGATCTTTTGCTGTTGGTGAAGGCCTTTGAAGGTCCTAGTTTAAATTCAACTGGAAAGTGGTCACTGACATCAAGGGCCTGTAGAGAGAAATAGATTTGGGAATTAGAAGCAACTCTCATTTTAGTTATGAATAACCTCAGCCTCAGGAAGGGAAGATGAAATGCCCAACAGAACACGCACTGGTGAGCATCATTCCTGCACCAGCTCCATCAGAAATTTTATCAGGTCTTAGGCTCTGAGACTCAAGGCCCAACAGCCCAATGTTGTGGTGGACTCAAAGGGTGACACTGACCATCCTCCCAAGACAATATGGCAGCCTTACCTTCTCTTCAGTCAACCCAAAAGCTTTCTGGAAGTCAAAGACACCACTTGATTTGGGCACCACAGAGTTGACTATCTCTTGTCCTCTAAGCACAATCCTGGAGAAGAGAGGTTAAGAGAACCATTAACCCACCCTATTGATTTCCGAGATGGAACTAAGGTCTGTGTTTAACATGTGTTCCTTTCCATGTGGTACTAAAAAGTCCAGACCTGGCTTTAGTTTGTGACCCTGAGGCTGGAAAATAGGATCAGTCTCTGCTGTGGCTTTGTGGCCTCAGGATAGTGTTTCCCTGTGAGATCAGGTGGCCTCGTACTGGAAGAGAAGATTTCATGTAGTATGGGCACCACGTCACACGTCAATGACTTGCCTGCTGAGAATGTTGTTCAGTTGCATCACTTTTCTGATTTGATTATGGAGCAAGATGCTGGTTTGTTTTTAATACCTCCCCAAGTTCCATTTTGACCAATGGCAACCACTAAGCTTCTGCAGGCAAGAGAACTGAGGCAGAACTTGAGGCAGTCCAGTTTTAATTGCACTTATTTTTACAGTTCTCTTCAACATATGGCAAATGATGCTGTTTCTTACCATAGTATTATAAAATTTCTTTTAAAAGAATTTATTTCAGTAAGAACTAAATAGATTTAAAGACAAATATAGAGAAAAATCATAGTACAGTTACTTCACTGTGGTGACAAAAAATGGAAATGTGGTAATTAAATGAGTCTTGGAAACATGGACCCTAATGCACCCCAAGTGGGATGCAGCAGTTTGGGTCTAAAAGCTTCCCCAGCAGCCTGACTGAAGACTAGCAAGGGGCATAAACTCCCTTGTCTGACTCCCTGCTGACCTGTCCTTGACTCCCACTGGCTGGTTTGGTTTCCTGTGTTTGCTGCCAACACCCCTGGTTAACTTCTAACTCAGCCCACAAGTTTACATTTCACATCAGGTTGGAGATTTGTTAAAGTCACCCTCTTGGACCCAGAGATTCCAAATCAATGGAGTGAAGCCTTCGCGTTTCTGACTTCTTGCAGGTCTATGCTCAGGGGCCGGCAGGTCCTGTGAAGCTCTCCCGAGGCTGCTCTGGCCTCTGGCCAGCCCCTGACATTTCTGCATCCACCAGCGCTCAGCCATGGAGGAGCTCGGTAAATATTTGAACAAGCGACAGAGATTGGAATTGAGACCACTTCATGTGACTCCCCTTATTAAATGTATAGCTTCCTTTTAAATAACCATGCTAGATAGGTGCTACTATGGCAAACCGGAAATTCAGAGCAGCAAAATTAGAAATTCATCTTTAAAAAACCCAATGTAATCACACCCTTTGGCAGACATGTATAGATAGAATCAGGGTCCTTTAAACCTGTGGTCCATCCCACCTAATCTATTGTGAACATCTTTCCCAGTGAGTCAATGTTTTCCCACTTCATTCTTCTCCTCCTTTGCCAAGGGAGAAGAACAGAGTGGCAGAAAGGACTTGACCTGCCCCAGGCCACATGACTGGCATGTGAGAGTGGACAAGTGGCCATCTCCAACCAGCTTTACTGGCAGCACCTCAAAACAGTGAAAGAGGGGGAGCTCAGTCTCCTGTAACTCTTGCTTTGGTTCTGCCTTCCATTGGTTCCCCTTTTGAGAGTTGGGGTCAGGACTTCTGCAAAGGACACACTAGCCCTGAAAGCTCCTAGAGGAACAAAAGAGGTCGTGGTGAGGAAATAAAAGCCAAACCTCAGAACTAGAGTCGTGAGAATGGCCACCTTGCAGATAGCCATCTCTTCCCCAGCAGATGCTCGGCTCTCAGAACTGGGGCCACATGCAAGACCAGGGGTTCTAGGGGTTTCCCTGCCTGTGGTCTCTGCTGGGGGAGGGTGAACATTCACAAGTTTCAGGCACCCCCACCACCTCCCTCCTGATTTAAGGAGCAAAGGCAAGCAGATTGAAAATCCCCAGGAACTTTACAAACACAAGAGAATGTTAATATGGAAATGTGTATTTGTATTTAGGAAATGTCCAGCAAAAAGTTTTTAAAGTATAAATACCCTTGCACTAACTGGTCTCACTTTTACAAGTTTACTCTGAGGAAATCATAGTTATGTGCACAAAATGCATATCTAGAATGTTTGCTTCAGCAGTGCTTTGAATGGCAAACCTCTGGTAACAACCTAATGCTCAATGATGGGGGATTGGGTGAGTAAATAATGGCATATCGCTGCCCGTGAGTATATTGAGCACTTACTGTAAGCCAGGAACTGCCTCAGAATATTTACATGTTTCTTCCTATGTAAATCCTCTTCATCTTTCTGTGATGAGGCACTACCACAATCTCCATTTTACAATTGAGGAAGTGAAGACAGAACACTTAAGCCTCTTAATCACAGATGTATTAAGCGGCAGAGCGATGATTTGAACACAGGCCTGTATGATACTAAAGCTTGAGCCTGTCCTGCTGAGGTGTGGTGCCACCATATGGGCCAGGGTCACCATAAGAGGGCACTGCACACAATTTGTGTACTGCACACAGCCCCCCGTGGAGGGATCTGAAGTCCAGTCTGCTCAGCTTCCAAAGTCAAGGTCAAAAGTGCTTTTTCTAATGTGTGCCAAGATCGGTGTGGGCGGGCAGGGGTCCAGCCTCCTACCTGTCATAGGCACAGTTGGTGCTCTTCTTCACCGTGGTGTCCTCATGATCACTGATCAGCCAAACAAACTGGGGGTCAGTCCTCAGGCGGATGCTCTTCCAGGCCTTTTTGGGGACATAGCTGCAGTCGGCATTGAAGTCGCCCATGAAAATGAAATTCTGAAAGGCATGATCTGGAATAGTCACTGGTGGGCATCGTTGCCAAAAGCTTTCACTCAGAACTGCTATCAGTGACTCCCCTCCCTGGCCAGTCAGCAGTGGGTTTTGTTATAGACTGAATTGTGTCCCCCGATTTCATTTGTTGAAGTCTTAAGCCCCAGTCCTTAGACTGTGACTTAATCTGAGCTAGAGCCTTTAAGAAGGCAGTTAAGGTAAAATGAGGTTATAAGGGTGGCCCCTAATCCAATACTAGGAGATTTGGACACAGGGGGAAAACAAAGGAGAGAGGCCTTGGAAAAAACCAAGCTGGCTGACCCCTTGATCTTGGACATCCAGCTTCCAGATCTGCGATGATATAAATTTCTCGTGTGTAAGTGACCCAATCCTTGGTACTTTGCTATGGCGCCTCTAACAAATGAATACAGGTTCTTTCTCAATTTCTTTTTGCTCTTTGTAAGAGGTTGCCTTTTAAATTTGATCCACAATTTTGTTAAGTATTTGACAGGCAAATGTGCACAGAGAGGGTGTTCTAGATGGAAAGGAGGGCGTTCACCATAACTGCTGCCTCCTATTTTTAGTTACTATGGCTCTTGAATCAGTGTGCACAGTTAAGGTGGGGATAAAAGAATTCATTTTCCCCCCACATCTTTTGTCACTGACTGAAACTAATGTAAGGTATAAACAAATGAATGAACCAATACTTTTTGTTTCTGGGCATGAAAAACGAACTTGGGTGGTGTCTGTGGCAGCTCCAGCATGACTCTTTCTCACCTATTGTTTTACACTTGGGGACTTATTTCTGTGGAGAATCTATTAAGGAAGTGGGAGGAAACTAAAGGGAGGGGGTCACAGGGTGACCTGCTCAACCTTCACCTCCAACCCCGAGGTCACTAGCAGAAACATTCTATCTTGGAAGTGTTTTTCCCCCGCAGCGTTCTTGGAACAGAATTTTAATATTCCTAATCCAGAGGAAATGTCAGACTTCCTTGTTTGTGTTATTGTTTGGGGCTGTTGCTGACTTTAGTGTTTTCTTCAAAAACATTTTATTTTGACCTCAGTAATCATGATTTTCTCTGAGATTGATGGACAGCTGAGGACAGAATGTCATTCTTCTCCCTAGTGACCACCACTTTCTATTAATATCGGCAGGACTATGTGCCAAGCCCAGCACTAAGTGCTGTATATAGTTTAATTGAAATTTCACGATATATACTAGGAAAGAGAAGGGACCTGTGACCCCTGTGGACACAGGATATTGGGAATAAGTGGTCTGCTCTGGTCACTCAGCTGGGAGGGTCAGTGGTGAAGACAAGAACTGAACCCTAGTCTGCTTCACTGAAGCCCCCTTAGCACAAGAGTTTCCCCTCTTGTTTGTTTTTCTTCCACTCATGCCACCCCAGAGCTTGATACTTAAGAGATGCTCAATAAATTCTTGTTGAATGAATAGGTGAATTCATCATTTTAGAAATGAATGAATCTTTCTGTTGTTCTGCTTTTTGCAAATAAGCATTGAAATACACCCCCACGCCCGGCTCTGTGTCCACACTTAACTCATTTTGCACTTTGAGTAGCAGAACTGAGGAGGGGGAAGGGGAATCCCTAGAGTCATATCCAAAAGGAGAAAAGAGATCAGAAGAGCACCTCCGTGTTTGCCAAGAGCTTTCATAGACACGCGCAGCCACAGTGGGCGGCAAAGTATCTGAGCCCAACAGGGATGGTGGATGTGTTTCCCTTTTGTGAGAAGAGCAGCTCAAGTTTCTTTATGAACCCAGTACCCTCCTCCACCTCAGCTGTGAGGCTGGGGTGGAGATGACACAGACTTAGGCAATCAAAGCATCTCAAAACTCCCAATCACAGTGATTGGTTCAGAGATGGACGTGTGACCCAGTCACAAACCGTAAGACTCAATTGCAGGGTTTTTGTTACATTGTGGGGAAGAAAATTTGTCATTTGGTCCAGAAGCTGCTGAAGGCCACTTTGCCATCCCCAGGATGGAGCTAGCCTGAGAAGGGAGCCCACCTAGAGGAAATGAGTCAAAAGACGGGAAAAAGAGCCAAGCCAAGCCCTGACTACCTTTTTGAACTGTGGGTCCAGCTCCGCCTAACCACGCTAGTCATTTTCCTTACAGAACCAATAAGTTGCTCTTCATTTTCATGAAGAGCAGCTTTCATGAGCCGCTTTAAGATTCTATCACGTGTCACTGAACAACTCCTAGCCTATGTCTCACTGATATCAACTACAAAGTGAGGGTGCTAAAAGCAGCTACCTCATGGGGTCATTGGAGGATCACAAAACTTTGCTCATGGCCCGCCTCCGCACAGTGCTGGACACCAGCTATTCATTCACTCAGTGGGATTTGGCAGCTGTTACCGTGGAGCCGCACATGAGTGCCCAAGTCCCACGCGGACGCATGGACGGTCCCCGGGCAGATATGGTGAGAGGAATTTTCGGGCCGAGGAAAGGCCTAGAATGAATAAACTGGTGCTGGTCTGTCTGTCCCTTTGACCCTCCCAGGGAGTGGTTCACCCCCTCAAGCTCCAGATTCTTCCCCTGCCCGATGGAGTCAGCAGACACAGGGTCTCACCTCCACCCTCCAGCGGCGTTTCACGTCCATGTAAACATCCACCAGCTCGTCAATCTCTTTAATGGACGCCTCAGGGGTGGTGTGCAGGGGGATAATCACAAAATCCTTGACAGCTGGGGGATGGGAAAGAGGTGGAGTTCACATACTAAGCCTGGCAAGATTCCGGGGACACTCGAGGGAACAGCCTGTCCTCCTAAAAGATACGGACATGTCATCTGGGTCCCTCCAAGTCCAGAGTCCAGTCAGTGACTGAGATGTGAATGATCTTAGGTCATTAGGTTTCTCAATTCAGCGCACGAAAGCCTCTTTTCTCCCACTTGCCCTTCGTGTCTAAGAGAAACCTGCTCCTTGCTGGCATTGTGGGTGTTTTTATTTTCTCAGTTTTGAAAAGTATATTTTCTATTTTTAAAAAATAATCAGCCTGTTTGGCTTTTGTACTAAGGAACAGGTTTTTCCTAATTGAAAACATTGAATCAGGAGGACCGAGAGAGTGAGTGTGGGGTCGTGGGTGAGCTGAAGACTGGGGCCCACCTGCTAACAGCCGCTGTTGCATTCTGAACACCTCCTCCAGCTCCCCCTTCCTCTGTGCCTGGGTCCCTGCTCTCACTCTGGAGCTGGGAGGCGGGGAGGCTGTTGTGTGGTCACTGCTCAAGTCACAGAGTGGAGAGCCAGGACTCAGACTGGGCAGTCTGTCTTCAGAACCCCACACTTACCCACCAGCCCCATTTCCCTCCCTTCTCATGCCTCCGGCCACTCCCTCATCCTTTCCCCTAAACACCCTTACCCCTTTGGAGCTCTGAACTTGTGGGTTTATGTGCCCTCCCCCTGGAGTCCCCTTCCCCAGTGCTCTATGACTGGCTTCTTCAGGTCACAGTCCAATGACACTTCCAAGGAAGGGGCCCTTCCTGGTCACCCCATTGAAGGTGAACCCCTCCCCCTGCTACCCAGTGCATCCTGCCCACTTCTCCCTGCTCCAGAATAACTTGTTTTGTTTGCACCACTGGGAACTACGCTTTGTGAAGGCTCCAGCACCTCGGGGCCCCAGCACTTAGCACAGCACTTGGCATGTTGGATGCTCTAAAAATGTTTGTTGACTGAATACATAAATGAATGAACAAAGGAGTAAATGAATGAATGAAAGAAAAGACAAAGCAAAGGTTAACTCTTTTGTATCCCAGATCAACATAAGCAGGTTTCCTTGAACTAGAGAAAACTCCAAAACATGGCATGGCTGTGTTGCGTCCCACATGAGAGAGGGAGTGGTAAGGGAGGGTGGAAAGGTAGAAGCCAGACAAACAGGTTTGTTTAGCAAATCACAAAGAACTGAGGACTGTCTTGGAGAAGAAATAATCATTTGGGAGGCAGGGTAGTGGGAGGAGGGGTCTCTGAATACTACTTGGTCAGCCAAAGGTGAATCATGTGCGTGACAAAGAAGATTATTGTGTGCTCTCTCTGAAGGGTATTTCTTACCTCAATAACCCCAACTTCCTTTTCTTTTTCTGCTGGTAATTTCTCCACAATTTTCTCACGCTTGTTTTCCTAAAGTACTCTGCCTCTGAGCTAGTTAACCTTGGGCAGAAATAGGTAACTGCATACTTCAGGTTGTGAATATTTGTGTAGTATAAATATAGGTGTACATCCTGACCACGCTGCATTAATAGATCTGTCTCCTCTATTACAACATAATTCCGGTAGGGTAGAGACCTTGTCTGTCTTGCCTGGTGCCCAGAAGAGAGTACGGCACATAATAGGTACTGAAAAACAAAACATCTGACTCTATGTGGCTCCAATCTGCAAACCAAATGTTTTTTTGACTTTCCACTGAGTAGTCAGTCACACAGTAGTTAAGAATATGGGCTCCTGAGAAGGTGGCTTAACTTACCTCCCTGGTTGGTCCACTTCAACAACTGCCGGATAACCTTGGATAAATGAAGTTCACCCTTTTGAACCTCAGTTTCCTCCAATGTAAATTGGAGATAATTCTAGTCTCTACCTTATAGGGTCACTGCACAGATAACAGGAGCCTGACATTAATCAGGGATCCATAGTTGTTAGTAGCTAAAACTAGGACTATTGTCGTTAGGGTTCAGAGTGCAATCTCTTTCAGTTCCCTCTCTATTCCTAGTCAAGGATGAGAGAGGCTTATGGGTCTTACCAGTGTGGGGTGACTGGAACCAGACCACAAAGGGTTCCCTGGAAAATACATCCACATCTCCCGCCTGATAGTCATGATAGAGGTAGTTTTTCTTCACAGACACTAGTTTTTCCCTAGGAGAGAAAAAAGGAAGTCCTCTCAGTTTAGAAAGTTGTCTTCTTACTTCTCTTAAGACAGAGCTAGGTCCCCATGGCCCCATTGACTTCCTGAGTTGGCCTAACCGCTGGAAGGGATCTTTCACCAGAGCCAACTTTCTCAGTGGTCAGAGTGCTTTGGGACTTGAAGATAAATGAGCAGTACTAGTTATCTGGGTGCCCACAAATTAATGTTGAGACTTAAGGCAATTTACTAGTAGGAAGATGAGCGTGCGAAGTTCCAGAGTCAGTCATGTGGTCACCTCACTCACTTTTCCATCCCTGGACCAGGACTTAATTGTGAGGAATAAAGAAATCACAACTCAGGCCTCCCTGGTGGCACAGGGATTAAAGTCTCAGCATTGTCAAGCTATTACCGGCCACTGCAGCATGAGTTTGATCCCCGGCCAGGGAGCTGACCCACGTGGTTCAGCAGGCCTCTTCTCTCTTGCCCACTGCTCCCCTCAGCAGTGTATTTCAGGGGCTCTGCCTGTTCTGTTCCCCCACTAACCTCTAAGCCCCTACATCTCTAGTCTATACCCCAGTTCTTGTATGCATAAATAAATAAAAATAAATCTTTTTAAAAAACCCTTATAACTCAAGCCCCATTGAGTCAACAATTGTATTAGGCATTAGGAAGGTATCTCATGTGTTCAAGTTGGAAGAGGTAATACTCTTGCATTAGTTCCAATTTTGACAGTGATTATTGATTCAATCTTGAGAATTGGTTAGAGATCAAAATTTGGTTTTGAAGAAAAGATACATATTTTGTTTAATTTACAGTCATTATTTATAAGTGGACCATGACCCAAGAAGCATAGATTATACTTACTTGTAGAGGAAGGCATACTGTTCTTTATATTTGTTTCTTCCAAGCCGATCGCTAATCACATAGTTGTATGTTATACCTCTTCTTGAATTTCTAGAAAACGTAAAGATTTCACATTGCATTGTAAAGAATAAGCATTTTCCTATTCATAGGTTCCCTTATCTCCCGTCTACTTCCATGTACCCAATGACCTCTGGTAGAAGGCTATGCTTCATTATAACCTTTGAGTCTAATAAGAAGGGCACCTATTGACTAGGAGTGTGATATTTGCCAGGATCTTTACAACTATTATTTCTTGTCTTTATAAGGTGGAATTATAGTTACTCACTATTTATGGCTTGCAAGTACAAAGCTAGCCTTTGAACTCAGTTGCTACTGATTCCAAACCCATAGGCCTGCGCCTGTGGGATCCAGTTGAGACCAGAGAAGAGTCAGGCCAGCATCAGCCCCAAACTCCCCTCTGGTAAAGGCTGGACAACACCTCATACTTGCTGATGGTGCAAACCTCATCAAGTCACCCTGTCCCTGCCCCTTTCCTAAACATTTATCGTAAATAAGATTCCTAATAACATTTTAATTGGCCATTCTCTTCTTTAAAAGTCCCCAGACATTTTCTCACAAGTCCTGGAAGCATTTCAAATCAGCCTCCCCTGGAGGTTGGAGACACAGTCATGAAGTCCCACTGATTCTTCCCCTTACCTGTACCTCAGGAACTTGGCTATTTGCCAGACCTGTGGATGACTCCACCCTGGGCAGAACCTGACACAGTTTTCCTCCATCTGTCCACAAAAAGATCTAGGGCATGTCTAAAGGTGCGGCATAATTTCAGTTGGAAAAAAGCAGAGGGAGTTTTTAGTGGCCAACTTAGAATCTCCAGAAATTTCCTGAGACTTTAAATGCATATTCTAAGCCAGGTCCAGCTATTGGGGTCCCAGGAATGTGGACAATGGATTCTGCTGGGCTACTAGTTTGGGAAGGCCGGCCCTATTCTGAATCTAGCCTGCCTAATCCTGAGTTGGCAAACAGCTTACAGTGATTCAGCTGTGAGGTGACTAAGGCCCATCCTGGCTCAGAGGGGCCAAACAGGTCTGACTCTGTTTGGAGTCCATGGCACAGTGTAGGTAGGTTGAGGAGCACTGAGACCATTGGGGGTGTGAAGACTCACTCCAGACCAACTGTAGGTGGGTTTCTGGAGTTGCTTGGAGCCTGCCTATCCCATTAATCCCCTATAGTTCTGAAAATTGACCACAGTACTCCCAGACTAAGGGGACTAAAAATAGAGCGCTGGCTTGGAGTCAGATATTACCCAGGTTCAATGGTATATATAGTCATTTACTGACTGGGTGACCTTGGGCAGGTCCCTCATCTCTGTGCCTTAGTTCTCCCAGTTCTTTTTTTTTTAATTTTTTTTAAAGATTTATTTATTTATACATACAAGCTGGGGTACAGGCCAGAGGTGTGGGGCGGTGAGAGGGTTCACCAGAGACAGAGTGGGGAGCAGAAGAGGCAGATCAGAAGTACACTGCTGAGGGGAGCAGCGGGCGAGGCAGGAGAGGTCTGCCGCACCATGTGGGATTCTCCCCGGCTGGGCGTTGAACTCGAATCGCGAGCTGTCGACAGCTCCACAGTGCAGCACCCAACCGCTGCGCCATCAGGGAGGCCCCAGTTCTCCCAGTTCTAAGGGAAGCAGTTATAGTACCTACCCCTCTGCAATATTACCTACCCCACATAGTACCTCTTCCCGCTATGGTTACCCACCACTAACAGTTCACAGCATTCCTTCTAATCTTGCCTCCCATGCAAACTCAAAAATACTCTTATTCACGTATAATGTAATACGATTAGTAAAGTGGTCAACTCTACCTACAATTCTAAACTTTCTTTTTTTCAATATATTGCAGCCTCTTTACCCAAAGCTGGAATATTTCACTCTAACCTATTCTATAGTAAGCATGATTTTTAATGGAGACATAATATTCCTCTCTGCAGGCATAACATTATTTTTTATTTATGGTGAGTATTTTCATTATAACAGTACTTTTTAGCTCAGTTCTTGTCTGTTTCTTTCGTCTCTCTCTCTATTCTGACTCCTCACCTGTTTCCCCTATTTTGCTTTATCATATTAAAACTAGCTGGTTGAAATACTCAGGACTGTGGCTGATAGAGTAGAAAGTCAGGGCAGTGTTGGCAGCATGGCCTGGTGGTCAGGGTGAGTGCTGGCTCTCACGTGAATTTCAGGTGCCCTTGAATTTGATCTTGAACCTGCAAAGGGTATGGGTGGGGCGGTCTTTACCCATTCAGCTTCTCCATCAGCATGGGACAGATTATGTTGTTGCTGTCCTTGATTTCCATCAGGAGCATGATGTCACAGCGCTTGATGACCTGTGAAGAGAGGATTCCAGATGTTTGAGGCTTTTTGCTTCGGATGATAAGGCCTTTTGTTGGGCTTTCCTACATTTTAAGTATCAGATTGCGTGTTTGTTCATGTAACTTCTTCCTTGAAATAAGTGAAGGCTTCCTTGAGGTGGGTGCTAGTGTGTTGTCCATTTTAAAGACAAAGAGCTTGAGGCTCTAGGAAAGCTGGGTAAAATTCCCAAAGTCACCCAGTTGGAAAGTGGCCTGGCTGAGGCAGAAAATAAACCTAGACAATCTTAGTCCAGAACCCATAATCTTAGTACCCCATGTCTACCTCTTCAATTTGTTTGAATAATTACAACTGTAATAATAAACATGTATTAAACCCTTAGTGAGAGGTAGTAGGCTGGATATTACAAAAATAAAGAGGTATAGGGCCTCCTTGGTAGCCTTAGGGGTTAAGTCTTAGCACTATCACCTTTATGGCCTGAGTTTGATCCCTGGCCAGGAAGCTGACCCACATGGCACAGCAGACTTCTCCTGCCTCACCTATTGCTCCCCTGAGCAGTGTATTTCAGTAGATCTGCCTGTTTTGCCCCCCTCTGTCTTTGGTGAATCCTCTCACACCTCCCACACCTCTGGCCTACACCCCAGTTCTTCTATGCAAAAATAAATAAATCTTTAAAAAAAACACAAAGGTATAGTTATAATTATTATAAAAGTTAAAGTTTACTGGGAGCTTACTCTGAGCCTTATGAACCTTGTGAGATGAAAACAATTATTAGCCCATTAAACATAGGAGGAAAACAGGCTTAGAGCAACTGAGTAAGTGGGTGAAAGTCATGTGACCAGTATAGATGACAGAGTCAAAACTTGAACTATGAGGTTGGGGGATGGGCGCAGGTACCATGTCTGGGTGCAAAGTGGCAAGAAGCCGCTGAAGCAGCTCAAGAAACAGGTCATAGAGGGCCTCCCCTCCCTGAGGGGAGCTGGCGGCAGCGGCGATGCGAGTTCAATGCCCGGCCGGGGAGAGTCCCACATGGTGCGGCAGACCTCTCCTGCCTCGCCCGCTGCTCCCTTCAGCAGTGTATTTCTGATCTGCCTGTTCTGCTCCCCACTCTGTCTCTGGTGGGCCCTCTCACCACCCCACGCCTCTGGCCTGTACCCCGGCTTGTATGTATAGATAAATGGGTCTTTAAAAAATAAAAAAGAAACAGGTCATAGAAATGGATAGGAAGATAAGGCATTCAATGAGAAACAGAAAGAGGAGTGGAAGAAACTCTGGAAACTAAAAGTGAAAACTTAGGGGCGAGTCCCCTGACCAAGGTTGAATTAAGAAATCTGGCAAAAAACTGTTCCTTGGGGCCTCCCCGGTGGCGCAGCT
>PVIJ01000363.1:23866-307740 GCA_004024925.1 Scalopus aquaticus
AGTTCGACGCCCGGCCAGGGAGAATCCCACATGGCGTGGCAGACCTCTCCTGCCTTGCCCGCTGCTCCCCTCAGCAGTGTATTTCTGATCTGCCTGTTCTGCTACCCGCTCTGTCTCTGGTGAACCCTCTCGCCGCCCCGCGCCTCTGGCCTGTACCCCAGCTTGTATATATAAATAAAAAATGAATCTTTAAAAAAAAAAAAAGTTCCTTATGGCTAAGGCAATAGTGATCCTTAATTCTATTCTTGTTTAAACATCTGGATTCCCTCCATAAGATCTGTTGCTGCCAACAACTAGAGTGAAGTGTCTTGGAGCCTGTTGTACATTTATTTTTTTTTAAGATTTATTTATTTGTACATACAAGCTGGGGTACAGACCAGAGGTGTGGGGTGGCGAGAGGGTTCACCAGAGACAGAGCGGGGAGCAGAACAGGTGGATCAGAAATACACTGCTGAGGGGAGCAGTGGGCGAGGCAGGAGAGGTCTGCCGCACCATGTGGGATTCTCCCCAGCAGGGCGTTGAACTCGCATCGCAGCTGCTGACAGCTCCACAGCGCAGCGCTTAACCGCTGAGCCACCAGGGAGGCCCCTGTTGTACATTTAAAAGTAAATTTATGTTAAAAAAAAATACACTGACTCATTTTCTCTAGTTCTTACTCAGTCATTTCTACCTTAGCTGTGAAGTCAAAGTATACCCATTCCAGAATCCTATGAAAATGTGCTTATCTTCAGTCTTTGTTCTATCCTGAATTCTGTGCAATGTTCTGTACCATTTTTTGAAATGACAAAGTAAAATCAGATTTAAGCTCCATTCTGTGTGACTGCAAACCCCACTATGCAGAACTGTTAAAATATAGTCCCTGCAGTGAAAGACTCAGCATCAGTGAGAGAGGCATATGGAAACAGCTAGCTACGATGAAAGGCAAACAAAAGGTGTGCAAAATAAAAGCCACACATGTGGGACTTTTGAGTTATAATTAATTACTTCTGCCCAACAACGAGAGGAGGCGCCAAGGAGAGGATGGCCTTTGAGCAGGTTCTGAAAGGTGAAAAGGAGCTTACTGGGCAAATAATACAGGAGAGGTCCCTTCAGGGGAAGCAATAACATGGAAACCAGAAAGTTGACCAAGTCAATGCCCCTTGGAGATAACAGGGATCTTTCTGAGTATGGGATCCTGGTGGGCTTGATGCCGTGGGATTTTTTGTTCAAAATAAGGTCTCCTTAAGATTAATTTCATCCTCTCAACAGCCATCAAAGACATGGAGCAGTAGGATTATGTCACTGGCCCTATTTCCAGAGCATATGTGCTAGTTCCTTCTCTAGGACGGGGAGCAGGGAGAACTAACAGCACCATTTTGTGCAGACTTTAAGAAGTTGCCCAGAGACAGTATAAGAAAATTATACACTAGTATCCCTGCTGAACATTGATGTAAAAATATTCAACAAAATACTAGCAAATTGAGTTCAACAATAGATTATAAGAAGTATACATCACTTGGGGAGAGGGGTGCCACTCACCAAGCCAGCCTGTTGATGTAGTCACCTGTGATTATAGAACTTTCTGCGAGGCATTTTAGAATAAGTATCAATAGTCTTAAAAAATGTATTTACCTCTTTGTTCAGTTTTACCACTTTGAGGAATATCTTCCATTATAAGAAAATACCCATTATTTCTCTATCTCAGTTTCTGCATCTATAAATTGGGGTGATGATATTTGTTCCTTTACAAGGTTGCTGGAGAATAAAGTGGGTAAGTAAAGCAGTACTTTACAGGAAGTACACAAATTACTATTATTGTTACTTTTACTTACACAGATCAAAAGGGAAGATGCCTTGCAACAATGACCAAAAAACAAAAAAACAGAACACAAAACTGGGAAACAACCTAACTATCCCCTATAAGAAAAGTATTAGATAAAACTAAAAAAAGAAAAGTATTAAATGAAATTGGTTGCAAGCATAATGTAGGGCATTATATGGCGTCAAAAGTCAATTTTTTTAAAAGATTTATTAATTTGTGCATACCAGAGCTGGGGTGCATACGAGGCCAGAGGTGGGGGGTGGTGGTGAGAGGATTCACTAGAGACAGAGTGGGCAGCAGAACAGGTGGAGCCTACTGGAATACACTGCTTTATTCACAACTTTATGCCCACCTCCTGGTACTGCAACCCAAGATGGAGAAGACAGGCTTCCCTCACTCCCAGCCTCCTCAGCACGATGATGCTCCACTCTGCCATGCAGTATGAAAAAAGTAGAAAAGGTATCTCCATTTATATGATTAGTTTATTTAGTTGGATTCCATCCTGACTGTTCCCCTTAGCTATAGAAACCTGGGAAGGTCACTTCACCATTCTGAGTCTCAGTCTGCCCAGCTATAAAGTGGGAACGGTGCTACCTATATCATAGTATGAAATAAAAATATAAAATCCCTGACCTAGAGAAGGCGCTCAGACCTTATAAACATTGCTTCCTTCATGCCTGGGATTTGGTTTCACTCCAAGTGCTCTGGGTGACTTTGGTAGTGATTTGAGATGATTTCTGTTTGTAGGCTGATTTTGTAGTGTTGGGGAAGTAAGGAGGCCTTGACAAAGCCCAGACACGCTGTCTGGTATGGGGAGCAGTGTATCACTGGGCCCCCAGGACGCAGCGCCTCAGGAGAGTGCCAAGTATTGGCCCTTGGACTGGAATCAAATACACATCAAGGAACACTAAGACAGCTTCTAAAGACTGAGGTGACAGTTCTCAGGTGGAATAAGTGAGGAAAGTGATGGGAATTCAAGCTCCAGGGGCCCATGCATGGGGAAGAGGGGAAAATCCTTTCCTTGCATGTTGGAGTTTCCCGTTGAGCTAGAGTCAGGGTTCCCACAGCCTTAGCCTGGCTTTCCTGGATTAACAACAATATCTCGAAGGCCTTGGGTACCATCCAGAGGGCAGAGCCAACCAGGGAGAGGACTGTCTAAGTTAAAACAAAGCATGTCAGTACTCGCTCTCATCCACTTGGCCTGGTAACAATAGCAGCAGCTCTGAATATGACTGCCTGCCTGGTCACAGGCTTTGCTGAGGGCCTTGTGCCCCCGAGCTCTCTCATTCCCCTGAAGCCACGGCTGGTATAAGACCCACTTTACTGAAAGGCGCTGGAGACTCAGGGAGGAGAAGGGACTTGTGAGCTCACCCAGGGTTTGCCGGACAGGATCTGAACCCAGGGCTCTTGGCTTCCCACCACATTATGGTGCTTCCAGGGTTTTTTGTTTGTTTGTTTGTTTTTTCAAAAAGATTTATTTTTATTTATTTATGCATATAAGAACTGGGGTGTAGACCAGAAGTGAGGGGCGGGGGTGAGAGGGTTCACCAGAGACAGAGTGCAGAGCAGAACAGCGGAGCTTCTGAAATATACTCCTGAGGGGAGCAGGAGGCAAGATAGGTGAGGTTTGCTGTGCCATGTGGGAAGCTCCTTGGCTGGGGATTGAACTCAGGCCACAGTGGCTGGCAATAGCTTGATAGCACCGAGACTTTAACCACTGTGCCACCAGGGATGTCCAGGGTTTTCTAAGATACCGATACCCAGTTGTGAGAAAGGTCTGAGCAACTAGCTTCAAAAAGAAATCAACCTGTAGGGTAAGGAGTGTTGACTGACTACGGAGAACTGTGAGCAGACTCATCCCATCACCTAAGGAAGGTCTCACCTATGTGGAGAGGAAGATTACACCTGGGAGGTGGGAGAAGGCTGACGGAACGCGGGGGTGGTGGGTGGGGAAGGGAAGGGTGAAGCAGAGAGAAGATAATGGAAAGAAAGGAAGAGAAGAAGGAAAGATGAAAATTCTGTGCTGTGTGTATGGATAAGATTGGGCTGGCGTCCCAGTCCCCCACAGACACCCACCAGCTGTAAGTTACTTTACTTTTCATTGTTCATCTTCTCTACATGCCAATAATAATCCGCCTTCCTAAGGGTGATGAAAGGAACTTACGTATTTATAGTCCCTGACACGCGCTTTCAGCAAATGGTAATAGGAATTGTAATACTAGTCAGCCCTCACCTGGAACTTACGCTGAGCCAGATACTGTTTCAGGAGCCGACATATACTAATTCACGTATTCCTCCCAACATTCTGACAGGGAGATACTGCTCTTATCCCCATTTTAAGATGATGACAAGAAGCCTAGAGAAGCGAAGTAGTTATTTCATTTATTTCTGTTGCTATTGTTACAAAACTCGAAGCCAGCTGCCACCTTTACCCTGCTTCAGCAGGTTCATTTAACTCATCAGTTCAATTCCTCCTGAGTCTTTTAAAACCAGAAAGCAGCAGAGAGGGCATGAGGGGGGATCCAGCAACGCTCCAGACAGGAAAGGGACTCACCTTCACGATGACATCCATGACTTCCCCGTCATCCTTCTTGGCTTCCCCAAAGGACCTCACATTGAAGGAGCAGATCTTGAGGGCCAGGGTACCGCTGATGCACAGCAGGAGAAGCAGCAGGGAGGCCAGTGGCTGAGACATCCTGACTCTCTGGCTTCACCGCAGCTGCTGGCCACCTCCTCAGACTCGCTGCCTTATATAGGGTGCAGATAACAGGAATTACTGGATTCCTCTCAGCTTCTTTCACTTTTCTGAGGAACTGAAGGTCTTGGGTTTCATTCCTCAGAGAAATGAAAGAAAGAAGGCAGCCTTTTAGGGGTCCCTGACCTTCCTGATTTAGACACCATCCTCTGCAAAGTCTTACCGCTCACTCGTGACCCAGATGTGACATGTTATCTCTTCTGTGGTTGCCTGTTAGGTGCCTTTTCCTGATAATGGATGAACTTGAAAGTGGTCCATTCCAGAGGGCACTTGAGGTGATGGTGCCTTCTCAGGGGACAGTGAGGCAGGGGAAGGAGGAAGTGTGGTGTGTTTTCTGCCATTTGGCAGCCAGCTGTGCTGACACGTGCAATCTCCAACTCTAAGCCCTCTGATGGGTGTGATTAAGTCAGTTTTACTTACGTTACCTAATTTTTAAGGTGGTTTTCCTATGTACAGTTTCACACGCTAAATACTAGCAGTATGTTGTCAGAGAGAAAAGTGCTGGTCTCTAAGAATGAATCCTTAAAATGTCCCTGGACTGTAAGGACAAGGAGCCAGTGATGCTCCTGAAGAGAAACCAGCTCAACCTGGTATTATTTTCCTATAAGTCGTTTGGTCCCGAGAAAGGAAGATTTTGTAAGAATTACATGATTTCAGCCTCAGTAAAATGACTTTTTGGTATTTGGGTGGGAAGATGTGAAAATATGAAATGCAGAAGAAATATAAAATCCAATCAGATTATAAAACCGGGTGAGATTTGCAGACTTTGGCAAGGAAAATTCTTCTGTGAAGAGAGTAGCATTGAGAGTGACCTAAAGCCCGTATTGGATAACCCCTCTTAAAGTAAAGGGTATTGGCTGGACCCACAGGGAAAAGCGTGCATCTACTTACATGCACTCAGCATCTCCACAAAAATCTCTGGCCAGGAGTGCCCAGGCATTCTGTGGAGATAACCCCAAATAATACAGAGGAGGATATAGTGATTTCCTGAACTCCCCATAAGTGAAACTCCCTATTGTCTTCTGCCCAGACTTGAGGGCTCACTGAATCTGGTATAAGTTGCTTTGCTTAGCAGGGCAAAAGTAAGCATCTTCCAACCAGAGGATGATTTAGAATTAAGTGTGGTACATTTTTTTGTGTGTCTTTTAAGGAGGAATTTGTGCCTATTTGCTGTTTTATGAGCTTGTAACATTTGGACCTGTTAAATTGACAATCTTGTAACTCCAACATGAAATGTGCAGTTGGGAGGATTGATTTAGATTCATGCCTTTGTTGAAAACTTACTAGGTTTGCCTACAGTTCTGGAGCATTCATGAGAGTTTTGGGTAATAGCACTTTATAAGTTTAATTTCTTAAACTTATTCAGGACTTCAAAACGGTGCCTTTTCTGCAAGTTCTATATTGAACTTTATAAGGAAGTAGATATATTAAATGTGTAAAAGAAGTTTAAAGTGTTTGTAATTAAATTAAACCATTAAAAGTAATTCTTTAATTCCCAGATTTAGCAAAGGAAAATACGAAGTTTTAGCAAAGGAAAACATGACGTTTTTTTCTTACAACTTAATACAAGGTATTAAGTAAAACTAAGGTTTACATAATTCAGATTTAATTGGGCAACCTATATTTTATCTGGCAATGTTAGCTGAATATGAACTTTTATAAACTGAACTTAAAAGCATGATATTTTCTTTTTAAAATTTATTCTTTTTAATTTTTATTTATCTTTTATTTTATATATATTTTACATCATTCTTCCTTTTTGTACAATGTATGCTTTCTCCTCTCAGGTGTATTCCCCGTAAAATTCCCACCACGAGTTCACCTGTGCACCATCACCATAGTCCCCTGTGCTCTTTCCTCCCCTTTTTAAAAGCATGGTATTTTTAAGGCACACTATCAGGATCCTGAAAGATTTCAGGCACACTATCAGGATCCTGAAAGATTTCAGTTCTACCGTCAAAAATAAACTAGTGTAGGGCCTCCCCGGTGGCTCAAGGGGTTAAGTCTCAGCCTATGAAGCTATCAGCAGCCACTGCACACGAGTTCGATACCCGGCCAGGGAGATTCCCAAATGGCACAGCAGACCTCTCCTGTCTTGCCCAGCTGTTCCCCTCAGCAGTGTATTTCAGTCAATCTGCCTGTTCTGCTCCCCACTCTGTCTCTGGTGAATTCTCTCACCACAACCCCCACCTCTGGCCTATACCCCAGCTCCTGTATGCATAAATAAATAAAATCCTTTAAAAAATAGTCTATAGGATCAGTGAACTAAATCAGTTTGTTTTTTGAATTTTCAAGTTTGATAATTTGAATATTAATTTGAAAAATAAAGTAAACCTCTAACTAATGGTTTCTACTATAGACACTCCCTTTGAGGATGAAAAAAAAAAAAAAACCCACATGAACAGACTGAAGCGATTGACCCCATTCTATAATTAGTGCATTCACTGCATGAAAATAAACTAAAAAAAAAATCACTTGGCTTCTGGAAGGAAGTTGCTAAGAGTCAAATTTAACTAATCCAAACAGGTGAGGGGTGGGGGAGAGATCTGTTGTGCGCTTCTCTTTCATCCCACTCAGTGCTCCCCCAGCCCTTACTATGCTCCCTCCATTTTACTGAGGCTTGTGCAGGAACACACAGCTGACATGTGGCAGAACTGGGATTCGAACCCAGTTGCTCTGACTCCAGACCCACCTTCTCTACCACCAAACTTGGTGTTACAGCTTCTTAAGAAGTGGAGGACTTCCACTTTTTACATTATGCTCTGGGCCATTTGATTTTTTAAAATAAAAATATGACTAGTTCAGTAATTAAAAAGATAGAGAAGAAGTGCTAAAAGCACTTTGGTTTTTTAAGCAGGTCAAACCATTCCCATGTCAACATGTCTATGTCTTTGTGTGCATCTGAGCCAAGGGCAGCTGGAACCCAGGCCTCGCAATCAGCATATGAAGGGATGGAGTGACCGGGCTGGACGGGCTGCCCTGGGAAAGCCGAAACCCCCACTCATCCCTCTGTTGGGCTCCAGTGTTGGGGGTTTGAGACAGTCTCTTCCAGGAATCTGGGGTCTGGGGGGAAAGACAGACACTGCCCTGACCTGTCCTGAGCACGCTGTGGTGTCCCACCTTCTGCCACCTTGTGGCTGTGGATGACGTTTCCTGGGGCATGTATTTCCAAACACTGGCCTGCAAGGTGCTCCTGAAAGAGGATAAATATATAGCACTTCTTTTTGAAGATTTATAATGCACATCAGCATAGTAAATATTCTTAAGAGACCTGTAATACAGAAGGCTGCTTAACTATGCTGAAACAGGGTGACTTGAATTTATTGTCCATGCAACCCTTTTCTTCATATAATCCCTTTTAATATCTTGGGCAGTGTCCACCTTTGGAAATACCATCTTGATGGGGCAGGGACAATCAGATACTCTCAGAGCCTTGTCAGATACTCTCGTCCTTGTCAGTAAGAAGAGTCCCAAGCATGTCTTATGACTGAGCAGAAATGAGGATCAGGAGTTCACACAAATGGCCCCCAAACAGCAACAGGGGCCCCAGGCCCAGCAATTCACCACAGACCCTGGTGAGATAGGAATTAATGGGTGCCAACACACCAGGACAAAGGATGCCTCCACATTTGGGGAAGGCAAGATGGAGATTCTGGAGGGAGAGAAAGTTTTGCAAAGCACAGTGACCCAAAAGCAGCAAAAAGAAACAAGGGCCCTGTGGGAAAATCTCAGCTCCTGGCAAGGGAAGAGCTGCATGACCCAAATAGGCATTTCCAGTGACTGATGCTGCTCTCTGTCTAATGATGAATAAGCCCTGGCAATAATCTCGTAATGTATGCAGGTTGCTCCAGTCATCATGTTTCACAACCTGCTTGGGGCTTGGGGCTTGGGGCAGGGAAGGTCCATTATTCCAGGTTGCAGGATTATGACAAACCTCACTTGTGGGATGGTTTCCAGCTGGTGAAGCAGGCTCTGGATTTTGACCTTACACAGCATGCTGTACACAGGGCTGTGCCCGGACCCCAAGGGGCTTGCTTTCTGAAGGGCAGGCCTCAGTGTGTGACTGCTCTGAATGGAATCCTTCAGAGATGCTTCATTGGACATAGACCACACTCTTTACTGTGACCTCTAGCCTCTTCAAGATCAGAATGCTCTAACTCCTCTCACTCCTTCACTGGCCTCCCCTCACACTGGCCGACATTCAGTTCCAACCTCAGGGCATTTGCACAGCTGGCTCCTTCACTTGCAGTACTCTTTCTTCCTCCCACCTTCGTATCTCAGCTTAAATGCCTTAAGTGCCTTGCTGGCCCTTCTCAATGCAGTAGGCTCTTCCCTCTGTTCTCTTTCATGATGCCTAGGTCCTTTGCTTCATGGCACATATCACCATGTATTATTGTCTATGAACCTGTGTGTTGGCTAATGTCTCTCTCCCCACTACCCAGCTCTGTGTGTGTCTGCCTTGCCCAATCACGACTAGCATGGAGCAGGTGCTCAGGGAATGATGGCTGGCTGCCTGCCTTCATGCTCTGGTGGACTCCAGAGCCCACCATCACTTGCAAGGGTGTTGAGTCAGCAGGACACAGATTCCCTAATAACTAAGGGAAATCCCAGGCCACTGAGACCAAAAAAACCCAAAAACCAAAAAACCACCCCACCACAATCACCGCTATACAACATCTGCCTTTCATGGAGCACTGAGTGCTAAGTTCTCCCAGCCTGTGGGGGTAGAGCAGGAACCAAGCTTCTCAATCTTGGTACTAGTGACATTTGGGACTGAGAATCCTGGTTTTCTGGGACTGTTCCATGTGGTGTAGAATTTTTAGCAGCATCCCTGGCTTCACCCACTGGATGCCAGAAGTACTCCCTTAGTTATGACAATCAAAAATGTCTCCAGACATTGCCAGATATTCTGGGGGAGCAGGGAGGTGGTCGCTGCCTGTTGAGGATGCTGGCGTAGAGGTTAAAGTGTATATGCTTCTGCTTCCTGCTTCCTCTAAAAAGTAACTGAACCTCTTGGTGTCCATTTTCTCATCTTTAAGTAATATTTCTTACATGATAGATCTGGGACAATGTAGTGAGTTTATAACTGAAGGGCAAAGTCAGCACAGTGTCTGGCCGTTAGGGGTGCTCAATAGGGGTGATGTTCTGTCTTCAGAATAAACTGCAAAAAAGAAGGAATTACTATCCCTACTTTACAGATGAGAAAAATTGTGATAAAGGTCAGGTCCTAGCCTGAAATGAAGTAACATCAAAGGCAGGAATTGGAGTTCTCAGTATGAATTCCCTTTGCCAGCCCTTTCCTTATAGGTACAAAAAGACGCATTACTGCTAGACCTCCTTAGACCAATTGCAAACTCTGAATTGATAGTGTCTGAGCTGATTAATGGGTTAAACCTTCTGGGGTGGGACAGAGTAAGGGGGATGAGGCACTGGCCTCAGACACAAAATCCAAGGGGGTACCAAGCAACTCAGTGATCAAGATAAATACTATTTTCAATTAACTATGAATAATCAAGATTAATGCAGAAACATCCATGATGAACTAAGTATCACAGTTTTAAAGACTGGACCCAACCCTGTACTCTCTCACTATCCCACCTCATTACCTCATCCTAATCCTGCCCCTGGGATCCCCAGATGTGTGAAACCACTCTGGGGGCATCTGGAGTGGAAAGCCTGTAGTTCAAAAGATGACACAGGAGAAAAGAGTGTCCTCTTCTGGCTGAGAGCGAACACTGCTTCTCTCCTGGGAGCCCGTTCGTCTTTGCCTCTTACTTTGGCATGTCAGTGCTAGAACAGTCTCCTCACCCTGATCCTCCATGAGGCATCTAGATGGCAGGCAGGTCAATTGATGCCATTGGCACTCCCCACCCCACCCCTTCCCTGGTCATTGCGCTGAGCTGGACCCACAGCTTATCTGGCATGAACACCTTGGGCAGATATGCCTGAGGACTCACCCTGCTTCTATGGAAGATTCTAAAATTGCCTGCTTCGAGTGCTGTGACACCATGTGTGACTATAATTCTCTTAGTAATTTACCTCTGAATATTTGGTGTCTTAACACTTTGGTTTATATCTCAGGGTTGTCTGCAAACCCAAACTGACCTATTCTGTGGTTAGCTTTAAAAAGCACAAAAGCAGAATACTTTGCTTTTATTCTATTCTTTCGCTCTTCTTTTTCTTACATGGTTTTATAACTAGTCCCCATGAGCTTCTCTCTGAAAGAGCCTGCAAAAGTTAGATGAGTCTAGAAGTGCTCTTCCAAGGAGCAGTAAATTGGGGGTATATGCTCTGTCACATAGAAATAAATTGTGCTTGCTATTTTCTTACATATAGCTTTGCTAAATTGTATAGAATTTGAGCTAAGACCATAGGAAATTCACTTTTTGCGTGGTAAAATAGCCCAATAAATAATCCACTTTGCTAATATTAAATAGCCTGCAAATATGAAGCTGGGGACTCCAGGTCGACCATGAGAGGGGCCAGGGAGGAGCAGGGGGCTTCTCACAGTGCTGGCTGTGGGGCTTGAGCAGACAGCTGGCTGCTTGCCTCACTGCGCCATTTCTTAGTCTTCTAAGAGTTTTGTAGTGTTAACTTCATTGTATGCTTTTATGTTTTACTTTTAATGTTGAAATAATTCCAATGTTCATAAAAGTTGCAAAAATAGCCCAAACTCTTATAGCCCCTTCACCCAGATGAGTCAATGAACCTGCGAGAGAGCTGTGAGTCTTGACACCCCGCCCCCCACGTCTTCCTGAACAAGACAGCTGGGGGAATTGTTCTTTGTTTTTTGGTCTTTTCTTACATAATCAGTCACCTTTGTATAGAACTGTTCCCCTTAGGTGCGGCCCTTTCACCAATTTCCACCCATGAACTGCCACGTACTCCCCACTCCGATCACTCAGACACCTCCCTTGCTGCTTGCCCCAGTTGATGGCTGGCCCATGACCTTTGTCCTTCTCCTGGAACCTTGTCCTTTTCCTGGGTGAGGGCCTGTGCTCCTAACCACAGCAGCCTGGGCTGCTGAGATCCCAGGAGCAACTCGGAGGCGGGTAACAAGGCAGAGTTGTCAGACACCTCTTGTAGGGCAGGTGTGTGGGGTGGTTCTCTGGACTCCTTGATTTGGAACTTTCTGTGGTAGGAGACTGTTCCACTTTCTCCAGACCACTGTGGTCTCCGGGTTCCGTGCCTCCTATCCACACTGAGTGTCCCATCCCTTCCGATGACTGTCCCATGAGCTGCTCTTGAGCCTTATACTTCCGGTGTTAGCAACCCAGTCCCAGCCGGTGTTGGTGGGGAAGTTCCCTGGTGGGGACAGACGCCAGCAAGGGGTTGCTCCAGCTCTTCTCATCTCCTTTCAGTTTCCAGTCCCACCCGGGGTCCCCAGTCACAGCTCTGATGTTCCCCCCCCACCCCCCCTCCCCCCAGCTGGAAGAGCCTCACTCACACTACATGCATCTCTGGACCAGGGGTCTGGTTCCCCAGGCCCCGCAGATACTGTAGATGGAGCTCATGTGAGCGGTCGTCCGTACCAGCTCGTCCTGTGGTCTTACCTCGCGTGGTTCTGACCATGCTCTGTTTGGACCCACCCCAGTGATACTGTGTCCAGGGCTCTGATCTGTTCCTCTCAGCTCCTGGAGGCGAGACCCTGGAGGCCTGCAGCAGGAGTACCTGAATTATGGATGCCTTATAGAGATCTGAGTGAAGTGGAGGTTGGCAAAGACGCCCCCCACTCCCTGCCCCTTTGTCCTGTGCCCTGGCCCCCAACCCAGGCCTATGGCTTAGGCCATGCAGAAGTGGGCCGGAGCCCCCTGCCCAGAACCTAGGCTGCACTAAAGTGCCACCGACTCCTGTCCTAGTTTGACATGAAGGTGGGGTCTGCTGCAGGTGGGGGGGATTGTAAGGAAGCCGTGGGTCTCAAAACTCCACTCCCTGATTCCTGAGTGGGTTGCTGGGACCAGGGTGGAACAGGGCCAGCTGACAGACTTTAAAAAGCAGAGCCGATGAGTGAGAGGGGGTCCTTCCGCTTCTGCAGAGTCTCCTGCTTCAGCTCCCCCTTTAGCTGGGGAGGAGGGAGGGAATCTCCTGCTTCTGCTCAGGTCCCAGGTGTGGCTCTTGAGCTGGCTCCTGCCTGCCATTGTTTTTCTGACTTTGGCACTTTTCCCCAGCTCTCCTGAGAGACTATGGCAGCCACCGTCTTGACCTCATGGTAGAGTCACCTTGGGTGGTACATTTTGAACTTTGGTTCTTTATTCCCCTTCGAGACCTTTGGACCTCTCACAACCTCTTGCAGGAGTGCCTTGCCTTTGTTTTCCTGGTAGATCTGATTCTGGGTCTGGCTGCTCACTTTTGGGCCCTGCCTGTTTGGCTGAATGTTTGCCCATGAGGGAAGGGTTCATTTTGGAATTTGATCAGGAATCCATATTTTTTTTTTATTGTTATTTGTGTCTTTTACATTTTGTATTCCCCTTGGGCAGCCCACCACCAATTCACCCGTGATCCATCTCCATGGTCCCCTGTATTCTCCTCTCTTCCATTTTGTGCCCTTATCCTCCCCTCCCCCACCCCCCCACTGTTGAGTGTCTCTCTCCCACCCGGCCTCCCTATAGTCCTGTAATAAGTGAAACCATTCGATATTTTTCTTTTTCTTTCTGGCTTATTTCACTGAGTATGATTCCCTCTAATTCCATCCATGTCTCTGCAAATTGCATGTGTTTATCTTCTTTCCATGCTGAATAGTACTCCATTGTGTGTATGTACCACATCTTCTGGATCCAATCATCTATTTTTGGACATCTGGGTTGCAGGAATCCATATTTTTAAAAAAGATTTATTTTTATTTATTTATTCATACAAGAACTGAGGTATAGGTCAGAGGTGTGGGGTGGTGAGAAGACTCACCAGAGACAGAGTGGGGAGCAGAACAGGCAGATGGACTGAAATACACTGCTGAGGGGAGCAGTGGGAGAGGCAGGAGAGGTCTGCTGCGCCATGTGGGAAGCTCCCTGGCTGGGGATCAAATTCAGGCCACAGTGGCTGGCAGTAGCTTGATAGTGCTGAAACTTTAACACCCTTTGCCACCAGAAAGGCCCAGGAATCCACATTTTGAAATCTTTCTCCAATTCCGATTCTCCCTCTCTCTGTTCCCTTTGAACCTCTCACTGGTTAAAACTCTCTAAGCACACTTTAGTTTGATTACTTTGCTTTTATGCATACAGGTGAGCACAGACCCCTAGAATGGGCAACATGTTTTTTTTTTTTCCCTTAATAATTTGGGTCCCTGGTCACCCCTCAGTTTTGTCTGCTATCAAACCTTCAACTGCATTTGCTTTTTCAATTAGTTTCCTATTTTAAAAAAAGACATCAGGCCCCATATGGAGTTTCTTGTGCCAAACCCATGTTAGCATCAAGATTTAATATCTAACTTAATTGCATTTTCCACCCCTCCCAGGAATGTCATCTTAATCACTCCCATCAACAACAGCAAAAGATCTGACAGACAGTCCCTCCCTTTACCCAAGGGGGGATGACATCACTGGAACCAATCTTTTCTTTTGCTAAATGACCTTCTTGTCCCGCCCTCTTTCTGACTATAAAGACCTTCCGTTTTGTACCACCCCTTTCACAGGCTAGATGGGATGCCCCAGGTTCACGAATCAGGAATAAAGTCAATTAGATCTTCAATTTATTCAAATGAATTTTATCTTTTAACACTACATACCCAGATTTTTTCCTAAACTATTAGAGAGTTCATTGCAGACATTGTGATCCTTTATTCCTAACTCCTTCAGGGTGTATTTTTCAAGTGCAAGTACAACCTCTTACATCACCATGGGGCAAATTTCAAAACCAGAAGGTTTAGCAATGATATAATACTATCTAATATGTAAACCTGATAAAATTTTACCAAGTATGTCCCTGTCAATAATTTTTTCTTTCTGCTCCAAGATCCAAGATTGTGATCCAAACCAAGATTGTGTATTACATTAGCTGTCCCCAGCTCTTTGGTATTCTCTGATCTGAGAAGATCCTCAGCCTGTCTTTGTCCTTTCATGTCCTTGACATTTTTGAAGTGTAAAGGCTGTTTATTTTGTTGCAAGTCCTTCAATTTGCCTAAGGATTAGATTAGATTCAGGTAATGCATTTGGGGCCAGCATACTACTTATTCCCCTCATGGAATTTCTTAAAGGAGCTTTTCCTGGCATTCACAGGACAGCTGGGTGACTGAGACACAGGAAGCAGATTATTTCAAAGTTCTTTATAATAGCAAGTAACATTTATTGAGAGCTTGCTGTTTGACATTCCTCTTTGCATGTGTTGCATTTAGGGACTATCCTCCCCTTGGAACACTGTTGCATGGAGGTGCTTGCATTGTGCAGCAATAATAAAGCACTAATAGCAGCTGCAGTACTGAGCTGTATTACATCCCATATTATACAACCTTACTTACTACTGTATTACATCCTTAGTTGTATTACATCCCATATTATATACATCCTCACTTAGGTCCTTTAAGCCTCAAAACCACCCGAGCACTATTATTCTCATTTTACAGGTGAGAAAGTGAATCTCAGAGAGGGTGAATCGCTTGCCCCAGTCACTTGCCTTCAAAACTAGTCAGAGGCACTGCAGGACAGATGGATACCAGGGACAGTGCCAGGACAGAGGGCACCTGGTCAATATCCTATACCATTTTTTCTCTGGTACATAGCAATGACAAAGGCCCTGCCAATATTCTAGCTCAGAACACTGAGAACAATCCATGCCCCTGTCCCTCAGATTCCCAGAGAGTGGGGATGATTTCTTCCCATATTCTGAAGCCCTCTGCTTACCTCATACCTTAGGAAGGAGCTTAAGAGCTTGGGATACACCTCAGGCTGTGAGTAGGGCACTTTATATAGCATGAAAGGTATATTCCCACTGCTGGATTTGCCCACAGCCATAAGGGGTCTTTCTGCTACCTGCTGATCCATTTGAAATCTGGAGACTTGGTTTTATGCAAATGCTATCTCTCTCAGTATATCAATACGTTTTAGGTATGATTTATATGTTTTTTCATTGTGTTGTAGCATTCCCATGCAGAGGGGCACTGGCTTATACATAGGAAAAAAATTCTGTTATAATTCATGTGTGGGGAGTCCCTGCTGAAATTGCATAGTGATCAAGGACTCACAGGATAAACCGTCAAGGCAATTTGCAAAACTTGCCCTGTATTACAACATTTCCACACTGCTTATCAGCCCCAGTCGTCAGGTCCAGGAAACATACCAATAGTATTATTAACATCCACCTGTCAAAACTTATAGATGCATTTTCTTTGTCTTGGCCAAAAACCCTTCTACTAGTGCTTCATAACTTTAGATCCACCCCTTTTGGGAAACACCAGTTGTCACTATTTGAAATTGTCACTGGCAGACCAATGGATGAAGGGTTATATGTGCTACTGTAAAGGAAGGTTTCCAGAAATACTGCTTCCAGCAAGCCATTATTTTATGAGGATCCCAAAGGGTCAGTTCATGGGTATATTGTAATAAAGGAAATTATGACTTAAGAGGAAGTACAAGTTGGTCATTAAGCCCCAGCCACATATCTCTACCTAAGTTGCATATGTTACCTTAAAAGAAACAACTGGGGCCTCCCTGGTGGCGCAAGGGTTTAAGTCTCAGCACTATGAAGCTATCAGCAGCCGCTGCAGCAAGAGTTCTCAGCAGCCACTGTAGCAAGAGTTCTATTCTGTTAGATCCCCAGCCAGGGAGCTTCCCATATGGCACAGCAGACCTCTCCTGTCCGGCCTGCTGCTCCCCTTAGCAGTGTATTTCAGTAGATCTGCCTGTTCTGCTCCCCACTCTGTCTCTGGTGAATCCTCTAGCCCTCCCCTCCCCCCACACCTCTGGCCTACACCCCAGCTCTTGTATGCATAAATAAATAAATCTTTAAAAAAAACAAAAAACAAAACAAAAAAAAGAAACAACTGGTATTTAGACAGAAACCAATGTCTGACTTTGTCAGACTTCCCAGTGGCATTATTCTCCAATTGGCCTATCTGGCTGACCCCAGGTACTTATATCCTGGAAGCAAAATAATCATGCCAAGATTTTCCAACTAGAAAATACTCAAATATGAGGGTGGACACCTCTGGAGTCTTGCTATGTCATTATTTACTTACTGATTGGTTTGGCAGTGGCTGGCAAAGGTGACCTAAAATTTACTGGACTTCCCCTGACAGCACATAGGGGATATATGGTAAGAACTTATGGCCCTGGCTCCCACCTGGCTGCTTAGGTCATCAACACTAGATTTCTTTGGACACAAGGGTATATGCAGGATTTCCTGCCAAAATCTCCAGTTAACCTCCTGCACCTTACAGGGCTAATGAGTTACATCAACCTTTCATTGATATAATCAGCTGGCTGCTATTTTTGTGTTTTCTTTTGGTGTGAAGATGTCATGGCACACATGGAGGCATTAAGAAAATTTACCCAGCAGGCCTGCAATAACTGCCAGTAGAGTATTGAAATGTTAAACAATGAGTCTCTTGATGTGGAAAGCAGTTTTACAAAACCCAGTGGCTTTAGATGTCCTTGGAACCCCCCAGGGCAGCACATGTACTTGCCGAAGGTTGTCCTCCTGTGCCAGATCCTTCCCCCAGTGTTACTTCTTTAATCACCAGAAAACCCAAATCACTTCCATGGATGATCCCTTTTCTTCCTAGGGCGGGGAGAGATGGGGTAATTAGGAAGCTGGTTCTTTGATTCAAACTGGTTAAAATCTGTATTTCTTTTCTTTGTTATCTTTAGATTTTTTTGTGTGTCCTGTATAAAATTGTAATCGGTTGTATTAGTAGTCAGTTTGCCTCTGCTAATAGAATGACTGCCCAGCATATAGATTGAGATGTAATATGTTTTTCCTTAGTGAGGATTTATAAGTCAGCCTTGTCTCAAGTGTCAGCTCTTAGTCTGGTTGTGAGAAAAGCCAACAGGAATCTCTCAAGTCCTAATAACTGGATTCAAAGTACAGGATTCTTCCTGGACGGATGAAAGAATATACACTGAAGTCAGTTCAACTTGAGTTTGATTATCTGACCAAAGGGGGAAATTTGTGAAAGAAAATTAACAAATTTGGGCACAGAAAGAAATACAGATAAGCAGAAGCTGAGTCAGCAGCTCACAGAGACCTGCTGTGAGAAAGAAGGTGGTGCCCCGAGGTCAGCTCTGCTCTGGGGCCATCAAAGAGCAGAAATGACTGACCTTGCCATCTGGAAGCTAGAAGCCTGGGAACCTGGAAGCCTTCCCCCCACTGGAGCAGTCTGCAGACCTGCAGGGTCTAACCAAGTCAGCTGTTCCCTGTGGTAGTCTTTTTTAACGGCCTTGCTGTCCTCACACACAGATTGCATCTGTCACAGAGAAAACAATCCTTGAATTTAAAGCATGCACATTCCTCTGTCAGAAAATTGCCATAGCACATGAAAAGGAATACTTTGTCTAATGAGTTTGCCTTAAGTGACTTACTGCCCCCAAGAAACATTACCTGCCACAATGCTATATTAATCAGACTTTACCTTGTTGGGGCTTGGGGGTGGGGGAGTGAAGAAAGCAGCTGTCTGGGACCTTCACCTCACTGGACTGTTCTCTTCCAGGTTAATCCTCCGCTTTGACTCTGAGAATAAAAGCTTTTCTCCCCTTTACATAGTGGTGGTATCTTTTTTTTCAGGTATCACAATCTTTCTTGTGAGCTGATCATCTGAATTAACTAAAATTGTTGTTATTCTTTCCCTGTTATTCCTATGCTGGGCTTTGTTTCCCTCTCTATGATATTCTAACCTGACCAAGTGAGAGTTCTTTCTCTGTGATGAAGTAAAATAGGAAATAGGTAGTTTTGCTCCTTTCTGCTGTCTGTTTCCATGACATACGTTCAGTTGCTTTTTAATTCATCTTTATCCAAATCTGAATGTAAATGAGCATTTTATTTCTGTCTTCAGTATTTTAGTCTCAATGATTCTGAACATCAGCCTTCTTTTATTCTTGTTAAAGGTCAGGAAATTTTGGAAAATTTCCATCATCTTTCAACTTAGACACAGGTGCTTGAAAAATCTGGGTTTATCAGAGTTACCTCTACAGCACACTGATCTCTCAAAATCTTCTCTTTCCTTCCCATCCAGGAAACCCTTGAGCCTACTACTGGGCTCTACTGCTATTTTCACCAAATCAATCAGTACAGTAGAACTTATTTTCAGAACTGCCCTGTTATTGAATTATTCATTCTGGGATCATATGCTTTATTTTGACATATGTTAAAATGTTGTCTCAATATATTTTTATTGCTTAACTCTTCCATTGATGTTCTTTTTTTTTTTTAAGGTGCCTATAGTGATAACTAGGTGTATATAACTGTAATTTAGACTATATTTCCTGGAAGATACTTAACATGTATTTTATGTACCTTGCACAGTTTGTAGCCTATGCATAGCAGATGCTCCAAAACCTTTAATTCACAAATAAATGAGAAAGCAATAGATTGAATTGTATGGAAAGAGGATGCATTTTGCCTTAAAAATGTGAATATTTTACATATGTATAGATATAAACTCTTTTAAGGTGAGACTTCCAATAATTCTGTTATTGGTTATGGCAGCAGACATCTTAGTGATTCTAACATAGATTAGAATCACACATATACAACTTGGTTTGGATTCTGACAGTTTCACTTACTAGCTGTATTACCATGGGTAGGTTATGTAAGTGCTCTGCGCTTCCATTTCCTTATATGTAAAATGGGGTAAATAAAACTCATCTCATTATGTTGTTAGGAAGATTCAGTGTGATAATGCATGTAAGCATAGAGTACAAGGTGCACATGAACTTTCTTCTTATTTGATATGGGACCTTCCCTTTTATAAGTATCTTCTGACATGATTCTTGGAGATCACTGAATATGTTTCTGAGATCGTATCTAAGCATCTTGGGTTGTAATTAATTAATTAGTCAATTTAATTAGTCAATTAATTAATCAGTCTATTCTGCCACTCTTCATGCTGGTTCCTGGGGAGATGGAGGTAGAAAAGGTCACCACTCAGTGGGGTCAAGAGTCACTGAGTTGAATAAATACGGAACCATGTACAGTGTGCTAAAGGGGTATGGATAATGAAACAGTTAATTTTTCCTGGATAATTGGGGAAGGCTGCTGTGAAGTGGTAACATCTGAATCACATTTGGGCAGGGGCTCAGTGCTCAGCTTAGAATTGCTGTGCAGTAAATGTTTGGAGAAAGACTTGTGCACATGCCCAAAGGCTCAGGGGTGATGTCTGTGTGCATATGGTATCTCGTGTTTTTCCTTCTTGCCCTACATGGATTTCTGTATGCCGACAAACAGACATATGTATGACATGCAGGCATATACATGTATGTACTTGTTGTTTCTCATGATTCCATTATAGTTTGTGTGTGATCCCTGATTGTGAATAATTTTGTCAAAGCACACAGGTCCATTTCTGGGTTCTTCTTGAGCTGAATGGGTAATCAAAACAGCATCAGATGGGTAGCAAAGGAAAAACAATCAATTTAATAACATGCATACAGAGAATTACATAGTTGTTAATTCTAAAGAATAATAGAACAGACCAGGAATCTTTCCTGTGTTTAGGATCCTGAGGTTTCAAGGTGGGGGTGGGGAGGATTTCACATGACAGGTAGGAAGGGTAATTACCTCATCTTCACTCTGAGAATAAAGATGAGATTCTTAGAAAGAACATGTTTGTAACAGGGAAAGGGGAGGTTCAAGGTTCCCTCTACCTTCCTCCTTCCAAGGGAGGGTGAAGCTGAGCAGGGAGGAGTAGAAGCTAGAGAGAAGACTGGAGAAGGAAGGGAGAAGGATGGAGAGCCAGGACACCTGAAGGAGGCACATGGAACAGACGTGTGAAGAAACTGCGCTGGCTTCTTGGTACTGGACTGGTTGAAACAGATGTGGGTGAGAGACCCAAGGGGAGGTTAACAATGGCAGCTTTTGTCTTGATTTTGTTCCTTTTGTCCCAGAAGTGTTGGGTCCCTTCTACTGCATTTGAGCTTCTCCCATCAAAATGTTTATTCATTCCTTTGACAGATGTTTACCGAGCACTACTGTTTGCCAGAAGGTGCCTTAGACTTGTGGCAGGCTTTCAGGCCTAGTGGCCCGCTTTGGGCCAACCCTGTTTGGCTGGGCGTTTACCCACAAAGGGATGGGTAACTTCGGGTGCTTTGTTGCACACTGATTGTATTAAAGTTCCTTTCCATTAAAGGCCGTACACAATAGAGTATGTTTTGTCTTGATGCGGTGGATGACAGAGCCTATTTAGAGTGGGCAGGTACCTGCCCTGTAACATGTTCTCTGATAAACCTTCAACTGGATGAGACCCTCCAAACCACATATTTCTAGGTCACTAGAGAGAAACAGTGAATTGCTTCTCTGATAGGTAAAAGGACAAAAGTTTAGCAAGTGATAATCTCTTCTTCAGTTAGAGGGTTGGAGATTTAGGCAGGGACAAAAGCTTCTAATTCAAAAGCTTTTAAATCCTTTTAGCCTTCAGGGCCCTTCACTGCTCTCAACTCAAAATAATCTGCATTCTCTAATGGTAATAGTCCTTCTGTCACCAGAGCTTGATAGACCTCTAGGTCTCTTATCAAGGTGACAAGAGACCTTCTCTAGGTGTATGGAGAAAAGCCTACCTTGTCCTGTTGGGGAGACCTGACGCAACAGTTTCTAATGTTTTCAAAACTTCTTAATACACTCTAAGTCCTTGAGGGCACATCTTTGTTCACCCAGAAGCCTGTTCTGGAAATGTTTGCTGAATGAAAGAATGGCTAAAGAGTCTTGCTGGGCACTGATCCCACCTAGATCAGAAAATGGCAGACAAACATGCCAAGACTTCAGCACAGCAGGAAAACTTGCAAGGAGGGCTCCCTGTCCCCCCCCACCCAACCCCCCACACACTCAGTGCCTGGAAAACAGTAGTGTTACAGGGCAGGGAGAGGGGCACCCCGAAACCCCAGACCTGCCCTGTTCTAAATGGGTTCTGCCATCCGCCCCATCAATACAAAACATATAGGATCTCTTGTGGAAACAGACTTTAATACAACTAGAAAGGACAGAGAAGACAAAGAATATAGTATCTAAGTCAAGCACCCCATGTTATCCAACTCTTCTTGGGTACAAGTCCACCCAAACGGGATTGACCCAAAGCAAGTCTCGAAAGCCTGCCACAAGTCTAGAACAGCTTATGGCAGGGACCCGCACATAAGGGTCAGAAACAGCCAGACAATTCTGGGAGGAACCAAAATACCTTTTGGCAGGGACCCATCCAAAAGGGTCAGATACAGTCAGACAATTCTGAGAGGAACAGAACAAAATCAAAAGCAAAATCAACACAGCCATCGTTAACCTCCCCACGGGTCTCTCACCCACATCTATTTCAACCAGTCCAGGCCAGTGCAGCTTCTTTACAAGTCTCTCTGCTCCTTGGGCCTCTTCTGGCTTTCCATCCTTCTTCTGTCTCCTCCTGTCTTCTGTCTGCATGTTCTGTCTCCTCTGTGTGTGTCCTCTCTGTGTGTCTCTGTCTCTCTTCTCAAGTTTCTTATATCCTGCTCAGTTCCACCCTACCTTGGGTGGGACAGGGAACTTGGGACATACCCTTCCTCCTGGGGACCACCCTGTTACAATAGTACTCAGTAAACATCTGTTTAGGGAATGAATAAACATTTTGATGGGAGAAGCTCAAAGTGCAGTGTGGTTCCAAAGGGGACTTAAGGAAGACTTCTTGGAGGAAGTAACATTTAAATCCAGGTTTGGGAAAGAGGAAGGAGTAGCCAGGCAATGTAAGAAGGGAAAAATTCTTGGTGAAGGGAACAGCCCATGCAAAGGCAAAGGAGGTAAGAGCTCAGTCTGCATGCTGAGATGAGTCAGAGTAGTAAATTGAAGCTAGGTATTCAAAACCCAGGTTTGTGGCAGATATACCAGTCAAGAAGCTTCATTTGTATTCAATGGGTAATAACTTTTATGCTCCCTTCCATATATATATCTATTTTTCTTTCTCCTAATGAGGTTTGATTGCTTTTATTTTTTTATTTTTTAAAGATTTATTTATTTATGCATAGAAGAACTGGGGTGTAGGCCAGATGTGGAGGGGGGAGGATTCACCAGAGATAGTGGGGAGCAGAACAGGCAGACCTACTGAAATACACTGCTGAGGGGAGCAGTGGGCCAGACAGGAGAGGTCTGCTGTGCCATGTGGGTCAGTTCCCTGGCAAGGGATCAAACTCAGGTCACAGTGGCTGGCAACAGCTTGATAGTACTGACACTTTAACCCCTGCACCACCACGGAGGCCTGAGGTTTGATTGCCCTTAAAAGAAGAAATGGCCTTTTGGGGATTTAAGGTCCCTGCCTCTGTTACAGGGCAGGGAGAGGGACACCCCCGAAACCCCAGACTTGCCCTGTACTAAATGGGTTCAGCCATCCACCGCATCAGTACAAAACATACAGGACCTTTTGTGGAAACCAGACTTTAATACAATTAGAAAAGACAGAGAAGAAAAAGAATATATTTTCTAAGTCAGGCATCCCATGTTATCTAACTCCTCATGGGTACAAGTCCACCCAAATGGGATTGGCCCAAAGCAAGTCTCGAAAGCCTGCCACAAGTCTAGAACAGCTTATGGCAGGGACCTGCACGTAAGGGTCAGAGATAGCCAGACAATTCTGGGAGGAACCGAAATACCTTTCGGCAGGGACCCACTTGGGCCTCTTCTAGCTTTCCATCCTTCTTCCATCTCCTCCTGTCTTCTGTCTGTGTGTCTCCTCTGTGTGTGTCATCTCTTCTGTGTGTCTCAAGCTTCTCATATCCTGCTCAGCTCCACCCTACGTTGGGTGGGACAGGGAACCTGGGACACACTCCTTCTCCTGGGGACCACCCTGTTACACCTCCACCCCCTCCACCCCCGTAACTTTGGAGCCAGAGGATCCTGGGTTGATACTCCCAAATCCGGCTTTTTCAGGCTGAACCCCTGACATGAGGTTCTTCCTTTCAAGAAAGGAAGCCAACACTAATAAGATCCACCTCATAAGATCAAATTAGAAAACCACTGTATGGTAGAGTAGCTTTGCTTGCCTGTGAACCTTTGTCTGTTCCTTGTTGACTCATTCTGAGCCCTTTGAGGTCAGAAATCAACCTGAGTCTCTTAGGCCAGTGCTGTGCCCAGCAGCGCCGGGCACATAGTAGATGTTCAGTAAATGAACAATGCCCCCAAGGAATTCTGACTTCTCATTGTGGAACTGTGGCTCTTTGGGTTCCAATCCGTCCCACCCCCACCCTACCTTCTGTCCCCCGCCCAAGCGACTCTTTAGGACGTGATGGTTGGGTTCTGCCCCCGCACCTGGCTCTGCGCCCAGAGCAATGTAGGCGCTGGTGTTCCCGCCTTGGCTTTAGGATGCTTGGAGACGGGTTGCTGGGGTCGGGTTTTGCGGGATATGACCTTTGCCATCCAAGTTTAACACTATGAGACAGGGATGCGGAGAAGCTGGGGTGGGGGGCGGTTCTCCTGAGTGTTCCCAATACCGAAAGCAAAGGAAAGGGAGTTAAACAGGGGAGGAGGAGGGACGCGGGCGGAGCCAACTTTTCTGTCGGAGGACGCAGGCCAGCACGCCGCGCCTTTAAGACATCCAGCAGAACCGCGCCGGGAGCGGAGAGGCGCTCGGGCTCGAGCGCTGCGGCCGGACCAAGTGGGGGCTGGGGCCGCGGGCTGGCGTCGGGACCGCGCTTCTCGACCCCGACAGCCTTGGTCAGGTCAGGTGAGCGAGGGCGGGGCCGGGCCAGGGGAGGGGTGCGCACCTCGAAGGGAGTTATCGGGGGCTCCCTCTTGGCCCCATGACCCTCCCTCCAGTTCCCGATCCGGCCGCCTGGCCTCCCGCAGGCGGCGCCCCGGGTGAAGGTGGGCCAGGGACCTGTGCCCTCCTCTTCACTCCGTTCCCCAGTCTAGCATCAGTCCCGTGCTTTCCCTTCCGGTGCCCGTGTAGGTTTGACATTCCCGATCCCCGTCCCTCCACTTCCTGGGTCTAGGCTGCCTGACTCTCTAAACCGAGGGGACAAGGGGAGGACGGGTCGGGACCTGCACCCTTTTGCTACTCTGCCTTCCGACAGCTCGCCCTAAGCACCCCACCCACGCCGGGATGGTTTGGAGGCTTCTGCATCCCCGTTCCTTCCATTTCCTGGGGAAGCACTGCAGCTCGCCCTTCGTTCCCAAGTCCTCTCTCCAAGTCCCGCTCCAAACATCTGCACCCCCCAAGACCTCTCCCAGCCAATGCTTACTCAAGCAGGCTTTCAGCTCCCGTTTCCCCAGCCTGTCCCACCCCAGTACCCTCGTTCTTGTGCTGCTTCCTCTCAATCGGTAAGTCTGGATGCTGGCCCAACCTCTTTGGCAGCCCGGTGCCCTCCTGCCACCGTCGCGTCCCCCACCCACGCCTACACGGGTCCTGATAGTCTGGGAATTGCAGATTGTGTAACGCCCGCTGCAGGGCAAAGCACGTGTAAGATTTGCACCCCTAAACCTGCAGACCTGTGGAGGAGGCCAGTTGACGTGTGAGGTAGGGAGGAAGGACCAGGATGCCAGAGGGTCTAGAAGTTGTGCATCCACGAATGTTGTTTGGAGCCCTTTTTATGCCCCATAGGGTGGGTGGTTAAGAAATCCCAGCAGGGACTGAAAGGCGACATTTGTGTCAATCCTTATCTGCTTAGAAATCCCCAATGACTAACTCCACTAGACTAGGAGTTAAAAATACTTTATTATTTATAAGTGATATAGCGTAAGCATATACTGATTGTCAGGCTCTAAGCAGTTTAGAGATTGCCTGCCTTACTCTTCCCAATAGATTCATAAAGTAGGTCCCTCTGCTGTGCCCATTTGTCAGAGGAGGAATGCGAGGCATCCAGAGGTAGTCCCCTCCTGGGCCACAGTGAGTCTGACCTCTAAGCCCCAGTTCTGAACCACTAGACTTATTTTTGCACAGTTGTAACCTCTACATTCTTATCTGAATTTTTATAATATAGGCAGTTAAAATAAGATAAATTAATAACCTGTGCTCCCAACTCCAATTAATTTTTCTAAAATTAGGTTGTCAGATCAGCTAGGGGGTCCTCAGTGTCCTCCTCAAGGAGACTGATACCCAGAGAACAGAGGAGATTGCTTGAAGAAGAGCTAGAAAGTTCCAAGGCTGGAATGCAAAACTGCATGGTTTTGGAATGCTTAAAGGGTACTGCTCCCTAGGCTCTCTCTGCCACCACTCGCTCTGACTCCAGCTCATCAGCCTAGACCTCTGAAGATGGTGTCCCCCATCCTCCTCTGCATCCTGACCCCCCCTCCCTCTCTGCTGCCTTTGCTATAACCCTGAAGTCTACATCTTACCTACTGCGCAGGGTCCAACTCAGCTGTTCCTTCCAGGAACACACTGATTTCTTCCCTGCCTCCAACTGAAAGCTGTTCCTTTCTCCCTTCTCTACTACCTCCCACTCTTGTGATTGCATTTGGAAAGTTCTGTTGCATGTATCTGCCTAGTCTTTGGAGAGCAGCTGTACTGGCAAGATCAGACCCCTCCTTCCACCTGCCTGGTGACTCCCCAGGATAGAGAGAGAGGTCCATAGGGGGTTGGGTTGGTTTCTCAGAACTTTCGTATTCTGTAATATTACCTTCCCTTCATTGAACTACAGCCTAATCACAGTGAGAATGGCTCAGCCTGCTGCCTAACGTTATAACTGAGTGTTTGTGTTCATAATCCAAAGAATTCTCACCAGAAAATCAGAGAGATTTGGGTCAAAAAAAATTCTTAAAGATTTATTTATGCATACAAGAACTGGGGTGTAGGCCAGAGGTGTTGGGGTGTGTGTGTGAGAGGCTTTACCAGAGACAGAGTGGGGAGCAGAACAGGCGGGTTGACTGAAGTACACTGCTGAGGGGAGCAGTGGGCGAGGCAGGAGAGGTCTGCTGCACCATATAGGAAACTCCCTGGCCAGGGATCGAACTCATGCTGTAGCGGCTGTTGATATCTTCATAGTACTGAGACTTAACCCTTTGCACCATCAGGACGGCCCCTGGATCAAAAATTGACCTCTACCACTCATTAGCTATGTGACCATTGGGGCAGTTACCTCTCTGAGCCTTGCCGTTTATGAAATAGTAATAGTTCTTGCTTCTGAGGGCAGTGGTAAGAGTTAGAAAAATAAGACACAGGTTTGATGGTGCACTCTCTCAATAAACAGCTATCAGGAAGGGTGAGCCATAGTTGTCCATCACTTTGAATTACTGGAGAAATATTAGATCATTACTCATTGGTTCACACTGACCGTTTAGAGGTGAGCCAAAGGAATTTGGGCCAAGACTAGGTAAGCAGTTTTGTGCTCAGAAAGATCTGTGAAAAGGAAAAGAAAAGAAAGATCTATGTGGCATTCTTCAACTCTTAACTGTCCATATGCCTTTCTCTTTTTTAGCTTTAAAAATTTATGAGCTTTGAATTCTGTGAGGATTCACACGCTTAGAGTGAATGTGTGAATGCAGTTTGCGTGATTGTAAGTAATTATGAAAGTTAATGTTATGAGAAAGTAAAAGAATACTTGTTCTAAAAAAAAATGACTTATTTGTAGAGGTGACCTTGGTTTGCAGTGTGTGTTGGTTCAGCCTATTTTAGGAGCAAGAGGTTAGAATCAAAGGTTACCTCAGCATTTGAAGGGAAGGAAAGCAAGGGTGAGTGCTTTATCTTATTAGACTAGCAAGTTGTTAGGAGTGGAAATTAATTTCCCTGTGTCTATTCTTAACCAATTTCTGCCTTTTGGGTGACTAGATCAGTTATAGTGATGAGCCTTCAAAAGAAAAGGGCCAGGACTGTCCCCCCCAGAGCTAAGTGTTGGAATGTTTGGGAAACTAGTTCTGCAAGTGGGAAAAAACTATTTAAACATTTCTCCTAACTTGGTTCTTTAGTGGAATAAATTAGTATTCCATTTGATAATTTAAAGTCTATGAGTTTAGATACTTTAAGATAATTCATGCTTCTGTGGAATTTGCCAGACTGTAGGGCTTTTGTTTGTTTTTGTGCCCCTGTAGGGACAGAAACACTTTTTGGACTGCCCAATATGGTGGCCATTAGCTGCATGTGGCTTTCTAACTTCAAGTTAAATTCTGTTTTCAGGCATACTAACCACATTCAGGATTTTGATAGCCTCATGTGACCAGCAGCTACTGTATCAGGCAGAACAGACAGAGAACATTTCCATCATTGTGGAAAAATCAAAGGGACAAGTCTGTTTAAATCAATATGGCCATGGCCAAGGCGCTTGATATGGGGTTAAGTTCTGTTCTCCTGGGAAGTCATCTGCAGACCAAGGAATGGAGAATGCAGAGAATGTTTTGTTGTTAAGAAGGGGCATGTTAGTAAATTGCCTTAGTCTCATTTTGGCTCTCTGGCTCACTGGCTTCATACTGCTAGATTCAGAGGATGAGGGGAAGGGTGGAATCCCATGAAATGTCTTTGAGCAATGCTTCCCCCGGCTGCATATTCTGTCCAGGGAACTTTCAAAACAAAGTACGTTTCTAGTCCAGCTGAATCTTAATCTTCAGAGGTGGGGTTCCAGGAATCAGTTTTTTATAAAACTCCTTGATGGATCCTAATTTGGATTCAAGGTTGAGTACAACTGTCTTCAGGACTGAACTTCAGAAAAAAATCTGAGGACTGGAAAACAGTGTTTCAAAGTACATTAGTGGGTGACTAAAAATGTTCCTCATTGATTTATGTGGTAATAAATCAAGGGTTGGTTGCATGGGTTCACTTCCTCTGGAATGGCCCTCAGCTGGGGCATGTGGTAGTGGCTGGAGACAGTTTTGGTTCTCACAACTTGGTGGCATCTACTAGGCAGAGGCCCAGACTGTTGCTAAGTGTCCTATAGGGTAGCCCCCCACAACAAAGAATCATCCAGCCACAAATGTCACTGGTGCCACAATTGAGAAACCCTGATCTAGACATATTTTTTGTAAACCAAATTTCTGTAGATCTTGGATATAGTTGCCTCATTAAAGAAGAACAAGATATTCTCCTAAACCAGACCCTCAGAATCCCTTTTGATCATATTCTAGGCTTTCCAATCCCAGAAACCATGTAGGGTGTTTCTCTCTGTGGTTGGATGCGTTTAGGAATGCACCAAGCCCAGTGCTGAGTCAGGGAAACAGCGTGCGGAAGATGTGGGCAGAGGTCCTTACACTGCCGCAGCTTGCGATCTTCTTAAGTAATTACCTTAAGTAACAGCAGCCTGTGTTTTTAGGCAGTTTTCCAGAAGCTGTGCCTATCTGGCTGTTGGCATTGGGTGTTTGCCCTGTGATATACCCAGAATAGGACTCAAACCTTATATGTACGGAAGTTTGGGACCTGAGATATGGGGTAGACTGTGTGTGTGTAGAGATAGCACACAGACCTGCCCACAAACTCAAGCATTTTAGCAGACCTGAGCACAGGGCAGTTCAGGGTGGTGGAGACATGGCAGGGCAGCCTGACTTGGCCTGCTACGGCAGCAGTTACTTCATCCGCTCAGAGCGAGCACTTGGAATTTGCCGCCCGGCATTTTGAGCAGTCTCCACACATCCTCTCATTTCCTCCCCTCACTGAGGCTCTAAGAGGTTTCAGGACTTGCCAGGGTCACCCAGCTGGTCAGTGCAGCGCAGAGATTTGGACCAGGTTATGGAACTGTGAAGCTGAACTCTCTGAGGAGCATTTACGACAGAGTTAATGCCTTTATAGCCAAGACTTATAGGTTGAGCTGAAGCTCACCAGGCAAGAGGGAGAAAAAGTGTGCCAGGAAGAGGGGAGCATGGCTCCAAAGCCTTGTAGGTGTGAGAGCATGATGTGGGGGGAACTGCAGATCATTCAGGGAAGGTGGGGGTTGGCGGTAGAAGGTGGTGACACTTGAGAGAGTCAGGTACCAGATCTCACATGGCCTTTCACCTCTTGCTGAGGGCCACCATGAGCCCCTGGTGCACTGGAGGCAGAAGACGAGAACTGCGTGACACTGGACAGCTTGTTTAACTGCTCTGTGTCCCAGCTTCTCTCCTGAGCTGGAGCCTCTGATACCCTCCTCTGATTTTGTTGGTGAAGAAATGGCCTGCATTGACACTGGTGGGCAGCCCTGTCCATTTGTGACTTTCCAACTTACTATTTGGTATTTGCTAAGTGCCCACCAAGGACAAGCCACAGTATGTACTAAACTAGTGTTGAGGCAGATACAGAGATGTCGCAAGACTTGTCTTCAAGGAGTTTGTGATGTAGTGGAGGATATAGCTAGTGTTCTCATGAGTACTATGGTAGAAGGCACAGATCCCAAGTGCCACGAGATAGGGTATTTCTACAAAATACGCTAGTGCAGAGAATGAAGTGGAACTTCCTAATGACTCTGAGGCTGACAGAAGGTAATTGAAGTAGTTAATTCCTAACTCTGCCAGGAAGATTTGTAAAGGAGAAGATGGAGGTAGATGGAGGATATCATTCAAGTAGAGGGAATGAGGGAAAATGAAGAAAAATAGAAATCCAGCTCAAATAGTCAGGTTACTGGCACATCTAGTATCCAGTTCCTTACAGTTTCCAGACTGTAGGGAGATACAGAAGTCTTTACAACAGGAAAATATTCATAATGAACTGGCTACTTCCAAACTTAGGTACCATGCCATCACCCCTCCCCGGTTTTCAAACCTAGTATCATACCAGGCTCTTGGTGCCTCTACATTGTGGACATCTGTCTCTCCCAGATTGCAGGGTATTTTGAAAACACAAGGCAAAGAGGGGAATGTGAAATTGTAACTCTTATGTGAGAGGCAGGATTTCATGAAATGTAAGCAAGTGGTATTGGAGGACTGCTTGAACGACATGTCAAAGCAGTAATAGATGAGGATCTGCTCCTGGAAGACCTGTTAATTGATGAAGATAATGAAAGTCAAAGAACTGAGAGGCCCTTGAGAAATCAGTAAAGTATTTTTGTGAAAATGTCCTCTTTAACATAGCACCGTGATGACCAAATGTTAAATGGAAGGATTTATTATACTATCAGACTGTCTGCATGAAATTTATTCTTTGTTCTAAGAATTAGCACAGGATTGCAATTATTAGCTAAGTTTTCTCCACTATTTACTTTTGCTTTTAACATAAATTTTTTTTAAAGAGGTAGACAGTGTGCCTGGGCTTGGTGCAGCTGGGGACCCTAACTGAACAACCGTGGTCAGAATGTCAGGCAGAAACCAAATTGAAATCTTCCTCTTACAGTTGGCACAGACCCTCATGAAGATTCGAGTCAAAGAACAGACTGGTCGAAATTTCCTGAAGAAAAAATATGATGCCTTAAACTCTGATTTCGATATTCTTTTTTTTTTTTTTAAGATTTTATTTATTTATTTTTGTATAGAAGAACTGGGGTGCAGGCCAGAGGTGCGGGGGTGAGAAGATTCACCAGAGACAGAGTGGGGAGCAAAGCAGGAGGATTGACTGGAATACACTGCTGAAGGGAGCAGCAGGTGAGACAGGAGAGAGGTCTGCTGCATCATGTGGATTAGCTCCCTGGCCAGGGATCGAACTCAGGCAGTCACAGTCACAGTCCACAGTGGGCAGTGATAGCACTGAGACTTAACCTCTAGGCCAACAGGGAGGCCTAGATTCTAAACAAGATAATACAGACTAAAATGGTGATGGGAGAAATGATGAGAGAGGCTGCCTTTCCAGTCACTGAGGCCAAATTCACAGCAGGGGAATTTAGTACCTCAGTTATCCAAAATGTAAAGCCCAGGTGAAGATATGAGTGAAGAAAGATGATGTAGCAGGTATTACTTACTGTACCAGTATTTGAAGATCACCATGAAGGAACTAACAGTTATAACTGACTAGTTTAGCCTGAGGTGGGGAGCAGTTAGCTGAATTCAAGTGGAATTATAGCAAAGTGGTGGAACTAGCCTCCCTGCAGACTACTTTTCTTACTTTTTTTAAAGATTTATTTATTTATGCATACAAGAGCTGGGGTGTAGGCCAGAGGTGTGGGGGGTGAGAGGATTCACCAGAGACAGAGTGGGGAGCAGAACAGGCAGATCTACTGAAGCAGACTGCTGAGGGGAGCAGCAGGAGAGACAGGAGAGGTCTGATGTGCCATGTGGGAATCTCCCTGGCCGGGTATCGAACTCGTGCTGCAGTGGCTCTGAATAGCTTCATAGGCTGCAACTTAACCTGTTGTGCCACCAGGGAGGCCCCTTCTTTTCTTCCTTTGGATGAAGCTGTGAAGATAACCAGCAGGCACGTAAATGCATGGAACATATCTTTTCCCCATTGAACAGATCCCTGCTTATGTCATCACAGTGCTGAGTAAGAGAGAACCAGAAGAGTTCTACCAGTTAAAGAAAGCACAGGAGGAGAAAAAGTTTCTCATGGAAAAATCTGAGAAGGATTTAGAGTAATGGAGTGGTGATCAGCCGGTTAATCTTCCAGCTGAAGAAAATGATGAGGTTCTTCTATTTGAATGAATAATCTCTCTTGCTCCTATTCTTTTTGAAATCCTAACATGGCACCATTTAATTCATATTATGTAGGTTTGGTTTGTGCCTATTTATTTTTTTGCTTAATAATCTCTAGTTAGGGGTTTTGTGCAATCATATCACAGCCACCATTGATCACAGAAAAGATTTGTAGAAACATCCCAGGAACTTATAGAAGGGCCTGTACTTCTGCAGAAGTGTCACCCTACTCCTCTTACGTGTGTGTTACTAGTGATCTACTCACCAGCATATGAGGAAATCTCCCCTTAGAAAGTAATATCCTAGTGCTGGGCACCCTTTTTTCCTCCTCACCCTCAAACTGGGGGGCTGATGTTTTGAGATTGGTGCCACCATCTTTGTGTGAGCTTCTCTCCCCAAGCTTTATGAAGACCTTATTTTTCCTTGCATGACAGTCTCTTTCCTGACGTGGGAGTAATTCTGCCTATTTAAATGTGACTATGTAGTATACAGTAAAATGGCTTAAAATGAATAGTTCTTTTTTATTAATTTGTTAATATAAATAAGTCATGTTCTTATGCACATGGTATTGTCCTCTGCAAAGAACTTGTCCCTTTTTCATATGTTTTACTAATAAGCTTACTGAGATGATGTTGAATTTTTGGGGACTAATAAATACATGATTGCCAGTGAGTTAAACAAAATAGATCTTTGTTTTTACTTTTTTGGATAAAGCTCTAAGTAAAACTGAGTTTCACACTCAGCTGTGAAGTTTTCAGTTGTGGCTTTATCGCATGTCCCTTTTCTGATGCTAATTCTCCTCTAGGGAAAGAGACTGGCTAGAAAGAAGGTGGGGAAAGCTCCCAAAGGGCCCTAATGGTGATTGTTCTGGGTGCCAGAATCTTGTCCTGAGAGAAACCTGCTGGCTGTTTATAACAGGGCTCCTTTTTGTCTAATGCCAGCTTTGTTCCTGCAGTTGGAAAATACTGTAGACCAGTTTCATCTCCTTAAGAAACGATTAGACTCTCTTTAATTTTGCCTTTCCTTTTACTTAAGAGTGCAGATATAGGCAGTAGGAGAATGTTTTTGGGTGCCAAGGTTCTATTTCAGTCCCTCTGCTCTTGCACACCCATTGAGAGGGCTATTTTAATTCATTTCAGTCATGTGGAAAATAGTCACTTATGTGATGTTCTTTCCAGCAGTTTACCTTTGAGAGGTGACCTCGGCTGACAACAGCACATGCATTCTCACTAGTTCATAGACAAGTGTTTGCATAAAATCTTGTTCTGGGCTCCCTAAGACCATGAAGACTTTGGGATCCCTGAAGGTAAAAGGTCAAATGACTTTTGGCTGCTCTTTTATCCAGCAGGAGAACTGGCTTGTATCACTGTAGGGTTTTCTTGTTTTCAGTAAGATTTCAGGCAGGTGTTTACTTCAGAGACTCTCCACTGCCCACTTCTTGACTCCAGAGGCTGATGTTTTGAAGGTGCCAGATTAGATCTGGGCACATGTTGCTTGTTTCATTTCATGCGTCTTGACCAATATGATGGTTAGAAGATAGACCCCCTGGCTTCCAACTGGCTTTTGACTGAGCTGCCTGCCTCTGCTTCCCCTGGCTGTTTCCCTTCCCAGAGTTATGGGTAGCAGGATTTCCTGGTTCTCTGATTTCTCGACCCACAGGACCAGCCTGGTTTGACTGTTTCCTTGCCCACTGTGCTGCATGCCCAGGTGGCAGAAGCAGGGAAGTGGGCTTTGTAGTTCTTGATCAAGAATCCCCATGGGGAACCAGTTACTGATGTCTTGGTCTAGAGCAGCTCAAAACAAAACTTCTTCTCTTTGCCTCTCCTAGAACCTCAGAGGAGATACGAATGTCTGATTTATGCAAGATCCAGTGTGGTTTTAGGATAGAAATTTTTTTTAATTGAGGTAATTTTGGTTTGTGACATTATATAAGTTTCAGGTATATGACATCACAATTTGATATCTATATACACTACAAGGTGATAACCACCAAACAGGATGGGAATTCTTTTTTTTAATATATATATTTTTATTTATATCTTTTACATTATTGTGTATTCCCCATGAGTTATCCACCACCAGTTCACACGTGAACTGTCACCATAGTCCCTTGTGCTCTTTTCTCCCCAGTTTTGAACCTTCATCCTACCCCTCCCTTGCTGAATGTCTCTCATTTCTGGTGGCCTGCTAGTTTTTGTTTTTCTTGTTGCTATTTTCTCCCAAGATGGGAATTCTTATCTTCTGTTAGAGTGCTGGATTTTTGACCCTTAAACACTGAAGCTCCTGCCAAGATGATTTAATCTTTGGACGCTCCTCCAGTCTTTGTAGTAGGCAGCCAGGCCACTATCGTGTAGAGGAACTTTGACGTCACATTTGTATTTCTTTCCTCCTCATGGTAAACAATGAAGGTTTGGCTGCTCTAATGGACCCTTTTCTTTTCTTTTTTTTTTTCTTACAATCTCCCTAGGACTGGCCAGTAGAACTTTTTGTGGTAATAAAAATATTTTGTGTTTGCTGTGCTCAATATGGTAACCACTAACTACATGTGCAGGGAAATATATTGTTTAATGAAATAGGAAAAGTCATATACATGCAAATAGTAGTCATTCAAAAGGTAAAGGATATCTATGATGTCTCTTCTGTTTCTTGCTCTAGCCCCCCATGTCAGCCATGACAAAACAACTTGTGTAGCCTCCAGAAACATTTCACCTCATGTAACCTCTCTATCCTTTCTTCCCTCTCTCCCTTCTCCTGCCTCTCCTTTAATGCAAGAGGTATTATTCTTTCTCTCTGCTCTGTTCTGTTCCTTGCTTTTTTGAGTTTTGGAGGTCATTACCTAGAAACAAATAGAACTGCCTCATCATTTTAATGACATATTTAATTTCATTTGTATTTAATGGCTATATGTAATATTCTTTTGTAAAGCTGTTTCCTCATTTACCTGACATCCCCTATAAAATGGGCATGAGACTTATTGCCAGTCTTTCGTGATTATAAATAATCCTGTAACAAATAAAATTGCAGAAACATTTTAATATATGTTTAGGATTAAACATAGATAAATTCCTAGATGTGAGATTATAGGTCAAGGGTATGTGTATTTTACATTGCCACAGATTTTTGCCAAGATGCCATCTGGACTTTGTTGATGGAACTGTAAATTGGTACATTGTGTGATGCCTCTGTTTCCCTATAGCCTCAGCAGTTCAGTCTTTTGTTCTTACCAGTACAGTAAATAGGAAACTTTTGTTCTTTACCAGTACAGTAAATAAAAATCTCTACCACCTTGTTGTTTTAATTTGCATTTCTCTTATTTTAAGTGAGATTGAGCATCTTTTACATGTTGAAGAGTCTTTTGTATTGCCTTTCTAGTAAATTATTCGGAGTATTTGCCCTTTTTTTATTGGATTTTTGGTCATTATCATTGTTGTTTTTATTGATTCATAGAAACCCTTTATCTGTTAAGGAATTTAGTCTGTTGACCCTGATAATGTGCTGATAAATTTTAATTTTGTTCATGGTATCCCTTTCCATGTGGACATTTGAGAATATTTTTATGTAATCGATTTGTTAATTTCTGTGGTGGCCTTTGGGTTTTATATCTTATTTCAAAAGGTCTCCCTTGTGAAGATATTTTAAGAATGCTGATGTTTTCTTGTAGAACTTTCAGGTTTAATTTTTTTTATGTTTAATTCTTTTTTTTTTTTTTAAGAGAATAAAGAAAAGTTTATTTAGAGGAAGAAAGTGAGGACTCCCAGGTATGCTGTACTTGGGAAGGGCAAGGAAACTCAATGTTTAATTCTTTGATCCCTCTGAAAAACTCCAAATATTTTGTGTGTTTACCATCCTTTGCCTGGCGCCTCATTTTCCTGCTGTGTTACCTTTGCTAGTGCCTCTCTGCTCTGTCCGCCTGTTTTTGATCTGTGCGATTGAGCCCCTCTTGCCAGTCACTTGTAGAAATATATCTTTATTTCTCCATTGATTACCAACTTCCTCCCATTCCTTTCTGAATATAACCTTTAAATTAACCCTAATCCCAGAGGAGAGTTTTTAATCTGTGTATAAGGAAGGGTCTGTGTATAAGGAAGTTAACTATGGGCCCCTTGAATCTCTTCTTCCCCTCCCTCCACTCCCCATACCCTGTTTTTGCTTTTCTTACCCATGTAGTCCAGAGTCACTAGATCACTCTCATGTTTATTCCTCACATGGCCCGAGATCTCTTCTTTGCCCTCTTCACACCTTTGGAGGCTTGGCTCATTATCTGATCTGCCCTCTCTTTTGTGCACATTGGCATGGCCAATGCAGATTGTTTCATTGGGGGAGGTGACCTGAACTGGAAGCAAACTATAAAGCCACAGGATATTTGTGCTTTGCCTGTGCCAAGGAAGAGGGCATTCTGCCTTCCCTGAAGCCCAGCAGTTTTGCTAGCAGTTGCATTTCATTCATATTCCTTAATATTATTTAATGCTTTGTCATTTTCTTTTTTGTGTTTCCAGAATCTCATTTTCAGATTCTGCCAGAGCCAGCAGCAGTTGGGAAAGCAGACTGTACTCCTTGAAGAGTGAGTATGGATTTTTAACACCATAGATTACAAAAAAAACCCCAAAAAACCCAGCAGCCCTCACTGAGCCTGTTCCTTCATAAGCTCCCTCACAACCCCACTGCAGGCCAGGATGTAAAAGGTGATTTCTCTAGTTCTGTAGACTGGTGGGGAGGGGGTTGGGCAACTGAGGTATGTGCATCAGCTCAGATATGTACCTGAAAGCTCCCTGCAAACAGAAAGCTCCCTGCAAACAGTACTCAAACAGTACTGGACCACCCAACATTCCTGGTAATTATGGGACCAGACTGGCCTAAGGAATTGGTTGTAAGAGATTTCCTGGGGTCTAGACTCTCTAAAGCTGTGCTTTTTAATATGGTAGCTCCTATTCACATGTGATGGGTGTGACTAAAGAATTGAACTTTTCATTTTATTTGATTAAATTTAAATAGTTATCTAGAATTGCACAGTTTGTGTCAACTGGATGATTTGGCTGCAGTGCTGGCACCACATAACGGGATGGTAAACAAGTGGGAAGAGTGAAAGACGCATTGGAGTCCAGGAGGCTAGACTGATGAGGCTCCTGTTGGCAGAAATCAGTGAATCAGAAGGGGGAGGACTGTATCTGATTGTAAAAATGTTGGGTCATGGGAGAGGCAAACAGGATTTTGAAAAAAATGTAAAAGGAAGTCCTACTCAGTTATATTGACTTTTGAACTCCCTATAGGAGGGAGCTGTGGAGGATGTAGGAATGGAGAGTTTTCTCAGGAAGACAGTAAAGAGGGCATCGGAGGAATATCTATGGTAGCCAGAAGGCGAGCATCGTGGGAATATCCAGGGGAGAGAGTGAGGAGAGCATTAGAGGACCCACACCAGGCATGCTCACAGCTTGTTTCACCAGAGGGCTTTCAGAGAAATGGGCTCAGCCGGGCCTCTCTGGTGGTGAAGGGGTTAAGTCTCAGTGCCATCAAGCTATCACCAGCCACTGCTAAGACCTGAGTTGATCTGCTATGACCTGAGTTTGATCCCAGCCAGGGAGCTGACCCACATCGTGCAGCAGACCTCTCCTGTCTCGCCCACTGCTCCCCTCAGCAGTGTATATCTGCCTGTTCTGCTCCCCACTCTGTCTCTGGTGAATCTCTCACCACCCCATACCTCTGGCCTACACTTGTATGCATAAATAAATAAATTAATTAAATAAGTCATTAAAAAAAAAAGTAGATGGGCTCAGAGAGAGCAGGGGTGGAGAGGGAGACAAATGAGACCAGAAGGCAGAGGTGAGTTCCTCTTGGCAGTAATCTTGGGAGTCACACCACGATGTTAGTGATGACAAAAGCCGCCTAGCTGTTTGCTGGAAATTTAGTGTGATTGTCCTCCATGCTGAAGAAGATATTTATGATTAGGAGTTAGAACTGCCTATTTCTTATTCTGTTTAGTCAATCCTGGGGCTTCTGCACGAGGGAATCTGATCTTTTTTATTTAACAACTGGAATATTAGACAGATTTCAAAAACAGTGCTTTCCTTGCAGAAAATGTTGCATAAAGAATTTTCATATTGCAGAATTAAAAACAAAAACCAGCAGGAATAAGGCAAGAAACTAACTGGTAACTTGTAAAGTCAGCTTGTTACTTGCTCGTAAGTAATTCTAGAGAAATGTAAAGAATATTGATGATCACACTGCAGGCACTGAACTCTGTGCCTTGCATGTAATTGACGCACAATAAATTTTGTTTTATCACAAGCTTTGAAAGGGAGCCAAGGTGGCATGAACTAGGTGTACCTACAGTATGGTGATAATTGCTATTATATTGGAGAGACCAGAACTTTAGGATAATCAAATTTAATGAAATACAGAGGTAGATGTCTAGGAAAAGGCAAGATTCCATGAATGTGCCTTCCATTCTATTTACTCTTGGAATTTTGATTTATACTCCAAGATTAAAGTATTGGAATTCAGGATTCCCAGATTTCAGTGAGAGCATTATAAGAGAATCATGATACCTTATATCATATCTGCAACCTCACACTAAATTTAGGAACAGGCCCTTCCTGGTGGTATAGGGGCTAAGTCTCAGAGCTATCACGTTATCACTGCTGTGGAATGAGTTCAATCCCAGTCAGGAAACTAACCCACATATGGCTCAGCAGACCTCTCCTGTCTCGCCCGCTCAAGTCAGCAGTGTGTTTCAGAAGATCCACCTGTTCTGCACCATACTATGTCTCTGGTGAGTCCTCTCACCACCTGCACCTCTGACCTATGCATAAATAAGTAAACCTTTAAAATAAATAAATAAATTTAGGAACATGAAATTTCCCTGACACAATGTTTATTTGGATCCACTGACATATCTTTAGGCCATGAAATTTTTGCCCCTGTGTTGAAAGATAAAAGCACTGAAAGCACAACTATTGATAATTTACTAACTGGTTGCAGAGGAAAGCATGTGTAGGATCTGCTCTGGGATGTGAGAGTGTGTCACCTACCCTGGTGCCATGATGGAAGTGCTTCTTCCTGACATTTCCATTTCCACTGAGCTACAGGGCAACCAAAAATCACTGTCTTTAATGCTGGTGTGCCTCACTTTTACACAACAGACATGTAAACTGAGTGTATTTTTTTTTTCAATCTACTCAGGCAATGGGCATTTTCAAACACCTACTATCTGCCAGGTACAGTTTTAGGTTCCAGAGAAATATAATAGGGAACAAGATTATCATCAGGGCAAGCCAGATCCTACTTTTTAATTGCCTGGCATAATTTCAAAAATAGTTTAAATCACCAGAGTAGGAAAAGACAGAAGAGATGATTTGGATGAATGTTCTCATTTAATAACTGAGGAAAACAAGGCCTCGCAGCTGGAATGTAGAAGAGCTGGCAGAAGCCAGCCAGCTGGAATGCCGCCCCCAGCCCAGGCTGCCCATCTACCTCCCGAGTCTGCGCCACTCACGGCCTTTCCTGTGTCACCATCACAACTTTTACCAGCTTTCCTGTATTGCCTCTTTAGCATTTTTCTTTAAATTGACCTGTTAAATTAATTTAAAAAATTAATTTCCATCCCTGCTGTAAACTGAAAGTATTCATTAAAGTCAAAACAAGTAATATTATTCAGTAGCTAGATACTGTTACTTGTGGGAGGCTTAAAGGTTGGAGAGCTGTTTAACACTGTACTGAGATTCTCTTAGACCTAAGCAGGTCTGAGAAGGAACTGAATAGAGATGATTTTTCAGTATGTATGTCAGTGTATCTAATGCAGGATAGCCCTAAGAATTAGTGTTCTCCTGCTTCTTAAAGTTATCTTGTAAGCATTGGCTGTATAGGCTGTATAGGCTTGGGGAAACTCCATGTGATACCCCTAAAAGTTTTGATCACTGTTGGGTTCCTGGGCTTCAGGTTTTTGGTCTCCATCCTCCCCCTTGGGTAGGTAGAGTATCATATAAACAGACCCCAGTAGGGTAGGAGAGCTGACTTTTTAAAGGACAGTTGGGGCGAGTCTTTATAAAATGAAGGATGCTTCAGAGATAAGAATAATCATCTGCTCTTTATAGAAGACTCACAACATACTAGTTTCTTCACACAGGGCCTGTCTGTACTTGACCTCATTAAAGAGTGTGCAGGTGCTTTGTAATAAGTCAAAGTCTTGCTAAACTGATCGTGCTTTACAAAGACTCCTTATGAAAAGTATTCTGCCATTAAATGGAAAATGGAAACAGGTCAAACCTTCCATAAAACTGACCAACATCCATAGCAAGGACCTGCAAAGCAGCGAGGTTTCCTTTTGATGATCATCTTCCTATTGGGGCTGCCATCTCCAGTGTCAGTCTGTGATATGAATGGTTGTGGGCATAGAATGTTCTAATTCCTAGTCCAAAGGATTATCATGTCATTAACTTCCTGTACCTGAGGGATCAGAGTTCATGGAACCCTCAGCAGTTTTTAAGGACTTTGTGTCATGTGAAAAGATCCTTTTTTGAAGCTGACAGTTCCCATTTTCATCAACTGTTTTGTGACCCACAATGTTCAAACACTGTAAAATTCCTTCTCTCTGAGATTCATTGGCTTACTCCTGTACGGTGAAGCTTTTTAGCATTGTAAATTGAACTCAACATAAATGAGGGTGACATCCCTGGGGAGTTTTATAGTAACTGAAAGAAGAAACATCAGGTTTCTTACAGCATCACTGGAAATAGTTGTCCCTGAAACAAACAGAATTGGACCCATTTTCGTTTTCATTAATTCATTTACACCTCATTTGTGTCCTGTGCTGTTCAAGGCACTGAGAAAGAACAGACATGATCATCCCCACCCTCAAGGAGCTCCAGTTCTAGAAAGAAACAGGCCAATGATTTCAATTTTACAGGAAAGAGTATTTACAGTGGTTGAGAAACTGAGAGAACACTTGAATCAGAAACACAGTCCTCTGCTCCTGACAAGAGAGCAGCTTTCATAACCCTGGACTCAGGACTGTCCCCAGATAGAATGTGTGTATAATTGAAAAGAAACCGCTAATCCACAATTCACACGTCTGTGGTACCCTCGTAACTGTGTAAGGGGCTTGTTTCCTCGAAACTCACTCACGCCGTCTAGATAGAGATGTCACATCTTCACTGAGAATTAGAGGTGACAAGTGTGGGTATTTATTGAATAGCAAAGAGGTTATAAAGATTGAGAAGGGGCCAGTAAAAAAAAAACAAAAAACAAACAACTAACATGATTGCAAGTCAGAAACCTGTTTTGTAATCTTTATCAGCTGGCTGACCTTGGGCAAGTTACTTAACTTCTCTGAACCTGCTTCTTCAGCTTATAAAATAGGAGATAAAGCATCCACCTTGCCTGTTTGACAGGGTTGGTATGCTCTACTGAGATTACAAATTACAGTCCACAGAACAAGTTCATCCTGCATCCTGTTTTTCAAAATAGTTTCATTGGAATATGGTCATACCTGTTTATTGCATGCTGTATACAGCTCCCTTTCACTATTATGGTGGTTTTGACAGAGTCACTCTGGTTCACAATGCTAAAATATTTATTATCTTCATAGAAAGTCTGCCACCCCTGTGCTCAGAAGCTAAGAGGTCATACTGTCCTCATGCGGATTCTTTATAAAATTGAAAAACATTTCATTTGATAGATGTATATATGTGTGATCTCTCCATTTTACAGCATATATAGGAAAGGCCATAATTTGCTAGGTGTTTATGCTTTTTCTTGAAGCAGTCTCCTTGTTTATGATTAGTGAAGTGCGCACTTAACACAGGCGGCTGGGAATCCTCCGGTGGCAAAGGGCTACCTGGCTCACAAGAGTTGTTTTCTCTATTTGGGAGGATGATGGGACTTGGAATACTTTTTCTTCAATGAAAAAATGTCCATGTTGTGAAATCATGAGATGGGACTGGACAGGGGTACCTGATTCAACTATGATTTCAAGAGTGCTTGGAAATATGGCAGCCCGGGTCTGGGTGCTAGAGACACTATCTCTGCATTCCTGGAGCTCACGGTGTAGCCCCAGGTGTGTCTGTGGAGTCTTTAGGAAGGCATAAGAAAGTATTCTGAAAACTACTGCTTTGGTTTGTTTCCCTCTAATTTTTTAATTGCAGATTATTTGTTTTTGTATAGGATAGGCGTGCATATGATAAATAACCTAAAGATTTTAAAAGGTAGACCATAAAAAACATGTCTCCCTTCTATCTCTGACACTCAGCTACCTAGTTCCCCACCGTAGATGCAGTCACTCTTATTGATTTCTTTACATCCTCACAGTGATAATCTATGTATATATAAGCTTTCATGTGTATATGTATGTATATTTTTTTCATTTTTCTCTTTAAGGTGTTCCGTACTCTCTAACCTTTAACTTAAAAAAAATTGCAAACCTCTAGAAAAGATGAAAGAATAGTAAGATATAACCTTCACTTGGATTCACCAGTGGTTAACATGTCACCATATTTGCTGTATTTTTCTCTCCCGTTGCCCCCAACACACACACACACACACACACACACGATTTTTTCCTCTCCTTAATACTTAAGCAGTTATCTCCTAAGAACAAGGATATTATTTTACATTCAAACGTAACCACAATTTCATCATCAAACTCAAGAATCACATCACTGGGCCTCCCTGGTGGCACAGCGGTTAAGTGCTGCGCTGTGGAGCTGTCGGCAGGGCAGCGTACAATGCGAGTTCGACTCCCAGCCAGGGAGAATCCCACATGGCACGGCAGACCTCTCCTGCCTCGCCCGCTGCTCCCCTCAGCAGTGTGTTTCTGATCTGCCTGTTCTGCTCCCCACTCTGTCTCTGGTGAACCCTCTCGCCACCCCACGCCTCTGGCCTGTACCCCAGCTTGTATGTATAAATAAATAAATTAAAAAAAAAAAAGAATCACATCACTGATACAATATTATTTAATATCTAGTCCTTGGGCCTCCCCTGTGGCGCAGCGGTTGAGCGCTGCACTGTGGAGCTGTCGGCAGCGGTGACGCGGGTTCGACGCCCGGCCGGGGAGGGTCCCACATGGCATGGCAGACCTCTCCTGCCTCGACCGCTGCTCCCCTCAGCAGTATATTTCTGATCTGCCTGTTCTGCTCCCCGCTCTGTCTCTGGTGAGCCCTCTCGCCGCCCCACGCCTCTGGCCTGTACCCCAGCTTGTATGTATAAATAAAAAATAAATCTTTAAAAAAACAATATCTAGTCCTTACTCAGATTTCCCCAACTATTCCCACAGTGTCCTTTCTAGCCTTAAGAAAAAAGTCATCTCTCAAGGATTCCTTATTACACTTAGTTGCCGTGCCTATTTAGACCTTTTAAGCATTTGCCTGCTTTTGTTTCCTCCTAATCTTATTTTTATTGATAAATTAATTTGTTTATTAATGAATCCATACCTTTATAAATGTTGTTCCCTCTGCCTTCATCCTGGTGCTTTCCGTCTGGGACATACCCATTCCACTTTTAAAACCAGATCACAGTATTTTATTTTATTGGGGTAATATTGGTAGATAGCTAGGAGTGGCATTGCTTGGTTGTATGGCAGGTCCATTTTTAATCTTTTGAGAAACCACCATACTGTTATCCATGGGACTTGAACCAGGATACGTTCCCACCAGCAGTGTAAGGGGATTCCTTGGTCTCCATATCCTCACCAGCACTTTTTGTTTCTGGACTTTTTGAGATTAGCTATTCGCACAGGTGTGCAGTGGTATCTCATTGTGGTTTTCATTTACATTTCCCTGGAGGTAAGTGACTATGAGCATTGTTTCATTAGCCTGTTGGCTGTCTGTATGTATTTTTTTGAGAAGTGCCTGTTTAGCTCTTCTGCCCATTTTTTTTTTTTTTGGATTGGGTTATTTGTCTTTGTTGACTTGTATGAGTTCTTTGTAGATCTTGGCTATCAGATGTGGTATGCAAATATTTTCTCCTATTCAGTAGGGTTTGTTGTTGTTGTTGTTGTTGTTGTTGTTCTAATAACAGTCTTTCACTGTGCGGATGGTTTTAGTTTGATGTAGTCCCAATTTTTTATATTCACTTTTGTTTTCCTTGTTCCTGGAAATGTATTCAGAAAGACACCTCTGAAACCTAGATCATGGATGTTTTGCTTATATTTTCTTCTGCGTATTTTATGGTTTCAGGTCTTTCACCCAAGTCTTTTGCCCATTTTGAGTTGATTTTCGTGTATGGTGTGAGATAGTGGTCTGGTATCATTCTTTTGCGTGTGACTGTTCTGTTTTCCCTACAACACTCATTGAAGAGGTTTTCCTTGTTCCACTGTATGTTCTTGGTATCTTTGTCATAGATTTATTTTTATTTATGCATAGAAGAACTGGGGTGTAGGCCAGAGGTGCAGGGGTTGAGAGGATTCACCAGAGACAGACTGGGGAGCAGAACAGGCAGATCTTCTGAAATACACTGCAAAGGGGACATCAGGTGACACAGGAGAAGTGTGCTGTGCTATGTGGGTTAGCTCCCTGGCCAGGGGTCAAACTCATGCCACAGTGGCTGGTGATAGTTTGATAGCACTAAGACTTTAACCCCTGTGTCACCAGTGAGGCCCTAATTGACCATATAGATGTGGGCTTACTTTGGGGCTCTCAATTCTATTCCATTGGTTTGTGTGCCTGGTTTTGGGCCAGTGCCATGCAGCTTTAATTATCATAGCTTTGTAGTATAATTTGAAGTCTGCATGTCTGATACTTTCATTCTTCCTCTTTTTTTGTTAGGATAGCTTTGGTTGTTCAGAGTCTTTTGTGGTTCTATAAGAATTTCAGTAGTGTTTGCTCTATTTCTTTGAAGAATGCCATTGAAACTTTGATAGGGATTACACTGAATCAGTACATTGCTTTGGGTAGGATGGCCATTTCAACAATGTTAATTCTTGCAATCCATGAACAGGGAATATATTTCCATTTGTGTCTTTTTCTATTTATTTTAAGAATTCCTTATAGTGTTCTTTGAATACATCTTTTACCTCCTTTGTTAATTTTACCTCTAAGTATTTAATTTTTTCTGTAATTGTAAATGGGATTGAGTTCTTAATTTCTTCCTCTTCTAGTTCATTGTTTGCATATAGGAGGCAACTGAGTTTTTGTGTATTAATTTTGTGTGCTGATTTTGTGTATTGATTTTGCTACTTTGTTGAACTAATTTATTGTTTCAGTTAGCATTTTAGTGGAGTCTAGGGTTCTCTGTATATTATCGCATGTCATCTACAAATAAAGAAGTAAATTCTTTCCTTCTTTGGATTCCTTTTATATTCTTCTCTTGCCTAATTGCTCTCGCTCAGACTTCCAGTGCTATGTAGAATAATAGTGGTGAAAGTGGACGTCCCTGTCCTATACCAATTTTTTTTTAAATGTGGAATACTTCACAGATTTGCATGTCATCCTTGCACAGGAACCATGCTAATCTTTTCTGTATCATTCCAATTTTAGTGTATGTGCTGCCAAAGATCACATACAGTTGGGCAAGATCTTTAGTGGAAAGCTTTCAGTTTTTCACCATTGAGAATGTTGTTAGTTGTGGGTTTGTCACATATGGTATTTATTATTTTGAGATTTATTCCATTTCTCCTGTTTTTAAAAAAAATTATTTATTTATGCATACAAGCTGTGGTGTAGGCAGAGGTGTGGGGTGGTGAGAGGATTCACCAGAGACAGAGTGGGGAGCAGAACAGGCAGATCTATTGAAGTACACTGCTGAGGGAAGCAGTAGGAGAGGCAGGAGAGGTCTGCTGCACCATGTGGGAATCTCCCTAGCCAGGTGTCGAACTTGGTGTTGCCGTGGCTCTGGATAGCTTCATAGTGCTGCGCTTAACCCGTTGCGCCACCAGGGAGGCCCCATTTCTCCCATTTTTGAGGGTTTTAATTATAAATGGATGTTGGATTTTATCAGATCTTTTCTTTGTGTCTGTTGATGTGATCTCATGTATGTGTTTGTGTGTGTATGTATGCATATATATATTTATCTTTACTTACACTGACATGGTGATTTGGATCAGTTCAGTTTTGGATGTTGAACCATCCTTGTGTCCTTGGTATAAATCCCACTTGGTCATCGCATATAATACTTTTAATGCATTGTTGAATTCAGTTTGCTAAGATTTGTTGAGTGTTTTTGCATCTGTGTTCATTAGGGAAATTGGTGCTGTAGTTTTCTTTATTTGTTCTGATATTAGAATAATGTTGGCCTCATAAAATATGTTTGAAAGTAATTCCTCTTTCTCAAATTTTTGAAGAAGTTTGAGGAAGATCAGTATTAATTCCTCTTTGAAGGTTTGGTAGAGCTCACTTGTGAAACTGTCCAGTCCTGTACTTTTATTTTTTGGGGAGAGTTTTGATTACTGTTTCTATTTCCTTGCTTGTGATTGGTCTATTCAGGTTTTCTATTTCTTCCTATTCATTCTTGGATGGTTTTATAATTCTAATAATTTGTCCATCTCTTCAAGATTATTGAACTTACTAGCACATAAATGTTGATAGTAGTCTTTTACTATCCTTGGAATTTCTGTGATGTCTGTTGTAACTTCTCTTTCATTTCTGATCCTGTATATATGAATTTTGCCCCCTATTTTCTTTGTGAGCCTAGCTAGAGGTTTCTCTATTTTGTTTATCTTTTTCAAATAATCAGTTTTTGGCTTCATTAATATTTTGGATTGTCTTTTTTATTTCTAATTTATCTCTACTCTAATTTTAAATATTTCCTTTCTTCTATTGGCTTTTGGTTTTGTTTGGTCTCCTTTTTCTAGTTCTTTGAGGTGAGAGGGAATGTTATTTATTTGAGTTCTTGTTTCTTGACATGGGCCTGGATTGTTATATACTTCCCTCTTAGTAGTTTTTGCTGTGTCCCACCTGCCTAGGCAGGCTTCTTCTTTGGTTCATACCACTGCTTACTCAGGCCCCTCTCCTCTGGATATGATTCCTAGCATGAGCTATAGCTGTCTATTTTTTCTTTCAGGTGTTTTTGTTGTTGTTTTTGCTATTGCGATCTACCTGTGAGGATGCAAGGGAGATGAGCCCAGCATCTTCACTTTGCCTCCCCATCACCATTCTTCCTGATCTTTACCTTGTTCTGGCCTTCACTTTTTTTTTTCCCTTGCTTCCTAGGCCCCCATAGGTGTCAGCCAGCCTACAAGGCAGGATGGATCTTGATGTGGTTAACATGTTTGTGATCGCTGGTGGGACCCTGGCCATCCCCATCCTGGCATTTGTAGCCTCCTTTCTACTGTGGCCTTCTGCGCTGATAAAAATCTACTATTGGTAAGTTAAATTTATAATTGAAGTTTTCAAGGGTATCATATTTGTTATCTCTGCTTATCCTTTTGGTAATTATTAACAGTTTATCATGAAATATTTCAAATTTATGGAAAAGTTGAAAGATGTCCTTTTTTGAATTTGGGGAGTTTTCTTGGCATGTTGCTAGTAGATAAATTCTTTCAGGTTTCTAATAGTCATCTTATTTGGAAGGCCACCCTTACCCCCAAAGTCACAAATTCTGTCTTTAAACAGACTTATGTTTATTTATGGGGATTACTTTGGTATTTTCTTGGTTATTGGATCCTGATCCAGTGACGTCCTGACAGATGTGGTGATGTGCACTGAAAAATGAATTAGAAAGAGCAGGAGGACCATGGAGATGGCCTGGGCAGGGCAGATGATTTTAGATTTGTTCTAAAAGTGTTCACTACCATTCACGGGTGAATTGGTGGTGGGTAACCCACGGGGAATGTACAATAATGTAAAAGATAAAAATAAAAATAAAATAAATTTTAAAAAATAAAATTAAAAATAAATAAAAGTGTTTACTAGTGAAGTGACAGAAACAAATACAAATTTCCAAAACTTTTATTCTCACATTACCTTTATACTTCTTACCCTATTTATATACCACATGCTTTCTGAAAGAAAACTTTTGCGCTTTCAGAGAGAATGAAAACTTTTATTTGGGATCAAAGGTGAGGGTTGTAACCCAATCACACATTCTCCCAAGTAAACTTTGATTAGTTTTCCAGTTTGCAAGCCTTTGGAGAAGGGTCTATAACAGCAAAACCTACAGGGGGACTTCCCAGTTATTTAAGTTGTTTCTTAAAATTATGATCAGTTACTAAGTTAGTATCTAAGGAGAAAAGTCTGTTGTCAGCCACCAACAATTGCTTCCAGGATGTTAGTAATTTTTCCAGTGGGTATACTTTTAAATATTTTCATGGGTATTGTAGTCTGCACTTCTCCTTGGCTCTACTTTAAACATCCTTGTCAATTATGATGTCCTTTTGGAATTTTTCCTTCCAGACACTTCCACTTTTCTGTTTTCTTTAGTGTAAATCACTTCTTAAAAAAATATTAATTCAATTTAAGAGTGATATAAATATTACTACTTTAAGTGGAAAGCATGCCATAAACAGTAAATTAATATTAAAAAAGTAAAAATGCTTTAGTGCCATTAAGCAATTTTCTTAAGTTGTAACTATAGAGACTGTATCTCTACTCTTTGCTATGAAGTATAAGAGAGGTATAAGAGATGTGGCTTCCCAGAGCAGAACCTTTCTCCTTGGTGGCATCAGAAGGTTAACCATTGAAGAAAACTTCCTCATCGTTGTGCTTCAATGAATTTTCATGCCACTGACCATTTACCAAGTATTATCCCCCCTATTACTTCCATAGCACGTATCCCATGGTGAAGGAAATACTGAAATAGACTCGGTGCCGTAGGTAGGCACATTAAGATTTAACTGGGACTTCTTGAAGGTAGAACTAACTGTGCACACAGAGAAGTGTGCAGGGATGTTGTGCTTGTGCCTTTATCTGCCCTCCTTTCTCGCTCCCTTTTGTTTCATTAGAGTGGAATTTTCTGCCTGCCAGCCAGCCTCTGATCCTTGAAAGGAAGCTAATTGTTAAGAAGGGAGCTTTTCATCTTTCACTGTCTTGCTCTCTCTTGAGGGAGTGGTGATCCCTCAGAGGGTCACCCAAGACCCACCTCTGCATTGACAAATCTGCAACTCCAGCTGCTTGAATGCCACTTCCCTGTGGTGCTGTGTTCCCTGGAGTACTGTGGGGCCAAGGCGCCTGTGTGGTCCTGACATGGAGAAGCCAGAACCGTGTGTTCTGGTGGCCCTGCAGAAGCATCATGCAGAGGCCACACAAAAATGCCATTTTTCTTAAATCAAATTGAAGCAGGGGATGCCGCTGGGTGATGTGGGCATAAGCTTGCTTGTGATTTCATGCAGGCTAGTGCCACCAACCACACCTGTGGAAACCAGCCTCCATGCTGCATCGTCCTCAGCCCCCAAGTTCCTTGGGCCATCGAGGTTTTCAGATCAAGACTGTCAGAATATTTTTGACTTTCAAGGATAACTATAATTGATCTTTAAAGAGAAGAATAGGGCCTCCCTGGTGGCTCAATGGGTTAAGTCACAGCATTATGAAGCTATCCAGAGCCACTGTAGCACATGTTCGATACTCTGCCAGGGAGCTTCCCATATGGCACAGCAGACCTCTCCTGTCTCACCCACTGCTCCCCTCAGCAGTGTACTTCAGTAGATCCACCTGTTCTGCTCCCCACTCTGTCTCTGGGGTCTCACCACTCCCCCAACAGACACCTTTTGCCTATACTCCACCTTGTATGCATAAATAAAATAAATCTTTAAAAAAAATAAAGAGAAGAATAACTTCATGGTGAATAATTTGCCTTTTTTGAGTAAAATACCTATCACATAAAATTCACCATTTCAAAATATTCAGTGTTAGGCTACCATTATCACTATCTGGTTCCAGAACATTTCCAGCTCCCCAAAGGAACCCCCATTCCTATTAGCAATTACTCCGTTTTCCTCTTCCTTCAGTCCCTAGCAACTAGTAACTATATTCTGTTTCTTTTGATTTGCCTATTTTAGAAATTTCATATGAATGAGATTATACAATTTGTGGCCTTTTGTGTCTGGTTTTCTCAGCATGTTCACCCTTGTTGCCATCCATGTTGTAGTTTATATCAGTACTGCATTCATTATTATGGCTGAATAATAGTCCATTGTATGGTGATAAACATTTTATTTATCTATTCTTTATTATCTATTCTTTTTTACGTGAATAGATAATATTTATCTATTCTTTTTTATTTTTTTACTATCATGAATAAAGCCACGCAACAAAAAAAAAAATCACTTTTATTAATAAATGATATCCGCACAACCAAGAGAGGCCCAGAGTAGAGGTTCAGTCCTTGATTCATTGAGAGCACAGATTCATGTGACCTAAAGCTATCACTCAGCTCAGAGCTGCGGCTGGAGGATAGACACAGGACTCTTTATTTTCTGAATTCAGACATGTAGACAGCAGGAAAACCAGAAGATGGGGAGGCTAAACATCTTAAAAAGCCTTTTGGATTGTGCCAGGTAGCATTATGACAGGGCGGGGTTTGATTATAGTGATGGAATATTGCCATTGCAAAGAGCTGTTGGAAATCCTACAAGTGGCTTCCCCTACCCCACTGAAATGCAAAGCTTGTTTCCTCTAAATCTCATTGCTGCAGGTCACCTCTACACACTGATTGTCATAAGATATGCAATTTGTTTAGTTTTTTAAGATTTATTTCTGCATACTAGAACTGGGGTTTAGGCCAGAAGTGCAGGGTGGTGCGAGGATTCACCAGAGACAGAGTAAGGAGCAGAATAGGCAGATCTACTGGAATACACTGCTGAGGGGCGCAGCCTGCAAGACAGGCTGTGCCCTGTGGGTTAGCTCACTGGCTGGTGATTGAACTTCTGTCACTATGGCTGGCAATAGTTTGATAGCACTGAAACTTAACCCTGCGCCACCAGGGAGGCCTAAGATAAGCAGTTTTACCATGAGTCACCTATGTTCCTTAACCACAGCTACTCCTCAGAAGGTCTTCATTTGCTCAACTGCCCCATATTGACCAGTGGGGTCACCCTGCAAACCTGGGTGGATAGGTTAATTTTCAGGATTGCTATATGAACAGGAACAGCAGGTCATAGAGGTAGCTGGGGGCTCTATCCTGCCCTCACCTACACTCCCCCATCACCCTGCCGTATGAACATAAGGGTATGGTGAAGTCATCTCTTTTGCTCTCCCCTGGACTTCCCTTTGGGATCTTCAGAGCTCCTCAGGGAATGAACAGATGTCCCTGGTAGACCACAGCTGGCCTTCGAGCAGCTCTCTCTAGATCTAAGTGTTCCTGGAGTGTGGCCAGTCCGTTTCCACAGCAATATGGACTAAGGTTATTCTTGAAGGAGGCACCAAATACTTTGCAGGGAGTCAAAGTGGAGCTCAACTGGAGGGGCTATGGCTACTGCGGATGTCATCAAGGCCAGCTATGATTTCCATATATAAAATACTAAGATTGTTCACAAAGTAAAAAAGATACATTTCTAAGATATTTATTTTCTTGAAGGAACTCAGTTGTGAAGTCAAGACAAGAAATCATAAATTTAAGACAAAGGGGTAATTTGAAAAGAAGAAATAAAACTGACGTTGTTTGCAGGTGACATGGTTGTGTACATACAGTCTGCCAGTTCCTCAAAAGGTTAAAAGAAAAAAGGAGCTATTATAGGACTTAGCAATTCCACTCCTAGGTATTTACCCAAGAACTAAAACATATGTCCACAGAAAACTTTACGTGAATGTTCATAGTGGGGTTATTGCTAATAACCAAAAATTAGAAATAAGCTGAATGTCCTTCAACTGATGGGTAAACAAATATAGCATATTCATCAATGTAGTGTTATTTAGCCTTCAAAAGGAATGACATACTGATATATTCTATAACAAGGATGCACTTGAAAACATTATATTAATGAAATAAGCCAAATACTAAGTAAAATGAGCCAGACACAAAGGTCAAATATTGCACGACTCTATTTATACGAAATATTCAGAATAGGCAAATCTTTAGAGACCTAAAGCAGACCAATGATTGTCATGAGCTGCAGGAGGGGAAATGGAGAGTGAGCACTGATGGGTATGAATTTCTTTATCTCTTTTTTTAATTGGGGTAAAATACACATAACATAAAATTTTATGTTAAAATTCTAGCCATTTTATCATTGTAACCACTTTTAAGGGTACAGTTCAGTCAGATTTCTTTTTGAGGTGATAAAAAATGTTCCAGAATTAGATGGTGATAGTTGTATAACTTCATGAATATACTAAAAACCCCTCAACTGTACTCTTTAAAAAGGTGAATTTTATGGTATGTGAATTATGTCTCAGTAAAAAGAAATGTACATTCTCCATCATAGTCATTAGGTATTGCAAACCAAACCTACCATGAGTTACTCCTTAACACCCATTTGGATGGCTGGTGCTTTTTTTAAAAGGAAAGGAAGTGTTGAGGAAGATGTAGAAAAATTGGAACCTTTATGCATTGCTGGTAGAAAAGTAAAATGGTGCAGCTGCTGTGGAAAAGTTTAGTGGTTCTGTAAAAAGTCAGATATAGAATTATCATATGAGCTAGCAATTCAATTTCTGGATATATACCCTGAAGAATTGAAAGTAGGGACTCAAATAGATACTTGTATACCAATGCTCATAGCAGCATTGTTCACAAGAGTAAAAAGATTAGAAACAATCCAAATATCCACCAACAAATGACTGGTAAACAAAATATGGTGTATACATTCAAAGGATTTTTATCTAGTCTTAAAAGAAAGAAGGAAATTCTGACACATGCCACAATAGGGATGAATCTTGAAATTATTATGCTAAGTGAGAAAAGCCAGATATGAAAGGATAAATAAAATATAGAATATAATTCTATTTGTAAGGGGTACGTACCTCAACTAGGCAAACTCATAAAGCCAGAAAGTAGAATACAGGTTATCAGGGACTGAGGGGGGAGGAGGGAAACAGGAAGTTATTGTTTATGGGTACAGAATATCTATTTGGGGTAACTGGAAGAGTTCTGGAGATACGTCATAGTGATGGTTAATGTACATCGTCGTGAACGTAGTTAATGCCACTGAGTTGTACAGTTGGTTAAAATTTTACCACAAGAAAAATGTATAGTAATGCTTCATCAGAGGTTCTTGTAAACTCAGGAAGGTGAGATGAGACGTAGGATGAAAGATCTAGACCCTGGGATCCTTGCTCAAAGAGAAATTCCGCAGAGGCTCCTTTTCTGGGCTTTTCTATTTAGGTCAGTAGAGCCTTTAAAGATTTCTGTCTGTGAAACTGGAGCAATTAGGATCTTATGTTGAGATTGTTAGTCTGTGAAGGACCTTGCTCCTAAAACATTTGCTCATCCCAACTTAGTTCTTTGTTTCTGTTTTGTGAACTGGCAGCATTTCTAATGTCTGCCTTTGTGTTTCTGAATTAGAGCTCATTTATTCTCTATTATCCTTAAGCTGAAGAAGTTGAATTTTGTGTTTTTTTCACTTGGAAAAAACATATTTTGGTCTTTCTTTTTTTTTTTTTAGCTGACTCAGTAGCTTAAGGAGTATTCTTTTTATTCTTTCATTGAGAGGATTGTTTGAAAATATTAGTTCTCTAGTTCATTTTTCTGAAAACTAGGTAGGATTTTCTATTGGATGTACCAATAAATGAAAAACATGGATCAGTACCAAAGTGGTCCATCTGGTAATGAAGTCCCAGGTCCTGAGCCCGGCGTGTAGGCGTCTGTCCACCCCAGCTGTCCTTGGTGCTCCTGCCTCTGCTGAGCCCGTCAGGACACATCTTCCTCTGTTGTCTTCACCTAATGTATGTTGAGTGTCCAAGTGTCTGTTCACACCCTTTTTCACAAGGTCCTTCCAGCTCTCCCCTTAATCTCATACTGCACTTTGTGTGCACTTTTTAGAGAACCTGAAGATTATATAAAGATAGCACAAAGAATATATAAATTACACATAACCCCTCGATAATTTTCTTTAATGCCTCTAGTTTTCACCATCAGAAAAATTTTTTTATCAGACTTGGATCAATAATAAAAAAAATTAAGTATAAAAATTGGGTCTTTTTTTCACTTAATCATGTTATACACATTTGCCTATGTTTTTGAATATTCTTTGAAAACCTGATTTTTTAAAAAGTTCAATTTAGGTGTTTTATTTATCATTGCAAACAGGCAAAAAACACACATGCCAATAGATTAATAGTGGTTATTCCTACATGATGGAGATATGAATAATTTAATGATTTTTATATGCATATTCTATCTTATATTCTCTGTATATTCTTTTTTAAATATCATTTTTGATAGCAGCAAAATAATACATTTTCTAGCTACATTGTAAATTATGTAATAAATTTTCTTTTTGTGGACTTCAAGGTTAGTACTGATTTCCTAATTTATATAACACTGTCTTATATTTTTTTAAACTAATTTTTTTCTTTTTCAAAATTTCTATTTATTTTCTTGGGACAGGTTATCCCCAAAAGTATTACTGGGCCAAAGGGTCTCAGGTTTTTAAAGACTTCTGAGACTCAATGCTGGATTGCTTTCTAGAAAACTTGAACATTAGGTATATTTTTAATTATTAAATTTTCTAATTTAGAAGTCTCTAGGAAGGTATATCTTGTTTGATATTCATTTTTTAATAACTATTGAAGTTGAATGTGTTTCCTGTATTTGTTAATCATTAAAAATTCTTTCACTCTGAGTAATCTGTTTATTTTTGCCCAGTATCAAGTTGGGATTTAGCGTGGCTCATACCAATTTGTAAGTTTTTGTATATTAAGGATTTCTACCTGTGTCTGTCATTTATTACAAATTTCCCCCATTTCTCCCCTTATGTTTTGACAAATATATATTTTGAGGGGCAATATTTTTATGTAATGCTAATAACCACCTTTAACAATTACCAGGTGCTGGACATTGAACAAAACTATACATGAATTGGTTCATTTTATCTTTCCTATCCTTAGTAGAATGCAACATTTTTCCATAGAGATGAGGAAGTTGAGGTTCAAGATTATATAATCAGTTAAATGAATGAGCCGGAATATGAATGAATGAGCAAACTTGTGTTGTAGTGCCATGGTAGAATTTTGAAATACGCTTGCTTTGTCATAAGAGTTTTTCGTTTTATTATGTCTCTAATGTTTTGAATAGGCAACACAGTCTGTTAAAAAGTACTAAAAGCAATGTTTTGTAGTTCTCCCTCCCACCTCTATTCCTTCTCCACCTACTTCTCACTGTATTCTCCACCTCTTCTCCAGATACTCATCATAATAGTGCCTTGTATAAGCTCCCATGCTTTCTTATGCAGATACAAGCAAATATGTATAACATCCTAGTCCCTCTCTCCTCATCTTTTATAAAATGGGTTAAAAATGGTTATTTAGGCTGTTTGCTTTTGGTACAAAGTATACCACAAAGTGATTCTCTGAATTATCTTTCATCTTGGAGAGATTTTCAGGCAGAGAATTCACTTAGGTAGTAATTTTGCATTGAAATCAATTTTGGGGCCCAAACTCCAGCACCACCAACTCTTATGTAACCAAGAGAAGCTGAGATTTCAATTACTTTTCATACATTATAAGGAATAAAGCCAGAGGACCAGTGCAGGGAGATCTCAAGAACAATTTCTCACTCTCTAAGGCACTTCTACATTAACCAAAGGCTATTATGTGTTATACTTCTCAAGGAAATGCTGCTTTCTTCTTTCTATTTATAGTCACAGGAGATATTCATACCAGAATTCCATTTAAGGTGATTCCTGGAATGGTTTTGCTAAGTGTTCCTTGAGGGTAAAGGTCTGGGAGACTTAGAAATATGGATGGAGGAGGAAGACTGGGAGAAGTAATATTATAGAGAGGATCTGTTTCTCTCCTCCTTCCTGAAGTCACTTCTTTGGAGCTTGGTGATATTCTTTTGCCTTTATTTTCCCTCCTCAGGTACTGGCGGAGGACGCTGGGCATGCAGGTTCGCTATGTTCACCATGAAGACTATCAGTTCTGTTATTCATTCCGGGGCAGGCCTGGGCATAAGCCTTCCATCCTTATGCTCCACGGATTCTCTGCACACAAGGATATGTGGCTCAGCGTGGTCAAAGTACATTTCCAGATTCTTTTCTTGGAAGTTGGTGTCACTCAGTAAAGGGTTTCCCCTTGGATATGATACCATTAGAAATTGTAGAAAGCAAAGAGAAACCAGAATTATAGCTTAAGTCATCTGAAAACTAATGCAACATATTTATTCAATTTTGTCAAAGTCTGACTTGAATGTTATTTTTGAAATTTGACCCTTCAAAATCATTTCACCTTATAAATATCTCTCAGGGAAGGTTTCTGACACTCACCTTCATCTTAAGAACTATCAACATCATGATTATTTAAGTCAAGTGTTTAAAAAAAATGGTTTGTTCCTTTGTACTCCAAGTTTCTCTTTTTCTTTCCCCTCCTTCTTTCTTTTTTCCTTCCCTTTTCCCCCTTCCTCCTTTTTTCTCTCCCCTTACTTCTGCTTTCCTTTTTCTTTGGCTTAGTCATTTAAAGAAATAGTCGATCTGGCAGCTTGCTGGGCTGGTTTTCCAAATCAGTCACTTTCTGTCCTGCGAGTTTGATGACTTTACTTGTTGAGAGTGTTGAACTGGTAACGGTTGGGGCTGGAAGAGATCTTAGACGGAAGCATCCGGGGATCCCATCTCAAACAGAACCATAGTCCCGCCCCAGGACTGTATTGTGTACACTAGAAGGAAAAGGTTCCCACAGCCTCTAGTTATTTGTGTCCTTACTTCCAAATTCTGTTCTCAGGACAGTCACCCTCATGCCTTAGTGAGCCTCTCCCTTCTTGTCGCCACCTTTAGCATAAGTGTCTTCCATGTAACTGGATATTTATTTGTTGATAACTGATATTTCTCATTTTCCTGCTTAAAAGTGACATATTTAAATGAAAGAAGATGGTTTTGGATAATAATCACCCCAAGAATTAAGCCTTAATGCTAAAAAGATAAGTTGAAACCAAAATCAGGTTTTTAGGGATGTGGTTGGTTTCCTTTAGTAAGTTGGTTCTGAAGCTGTCTAGGACTCTGGGAGGACAGAACCATCGTCTCATTCTAAGTCAGTGCCTACACGACTGGAATAAGTGTGGATGGGCTGAAGTAATTGTACCTGCCAACGGGTATCAAGAAAGAACAAGAGATTCAAGCTACTACTCTGACCATTGTTCTCTTTGACCAGTCTTTTCCCAAGTCCCCTCCCTCTTGGGTCTTTGGGGCCTGTACTCTCTGTGAGGTTTCTGGCAGTGCTTATTCATATCAGATGTTATTAGGGTTAAATGCTGGGTGACCCAGGCCTATATATCCCCAAGGATGGCCTTCTAGGTTACTTGGTAAGTGGGTACAATCTCCCCAGACAAGTAGGTAGATGTATTCTACATACCACATACTGACTCTCTAGGCCTGTGTGTCCTCAGTTCCTGCCAAAGAACCTGCATTTGGTCTGCGTGGACATGCCAGGACATGAGGGCACCACCCGTTCCTCCATGGATGACCTGTCCATAGAAGGGCAAGTCAAAAGGATCCATCAGGTAAGCAGGAAGCTCCATCAGAAATTGTCCATAAAGGGTCTTGCCCACTACAGTATGCCCAGACCTGGAGAGCACGTCACAGACTCATACTGTCTCATAACCAGTTGCTAATGCATTCTGTCTGCAACTGTAAACAAAATGGCATCCCAGACTGTCCTTGGTTGACTGTGGAAAGCCAGGGTTTATTGCAGACTGTGCCTCTCTATGCCTAATACTTTTGTTTCTGGTATCTGGGATTTTTCTCAGCTTTTTCAAAAAGGAATTAAGAATTCTCAAGACCACTTCCCTAGAGTCTCTTTTTCTGCTTACCCACTAGATGATGAGAGTAGTAGCCCTTCTGCCTAGTTTGGAGGCTAGTGAGGGTCCTCTGCTTTTTGTTTTACTTTAGCATCTATTGTCAGCCCCCATTTAGACTCTCAAGGCCATGGGGCTCATGCACAATTCTGGAATTTAGTAGTCCATAAGTTTCAAATTGATGTTTAGGTATAGTTCCCTTATAAGGATGTTGATGTCTTTCACACATGCTCACCCCAATTAAACTATTCTAATGAGGTCAAGAACCTTGACTCTTTGCTCTATCCTCAGCAGCTGACCATGTATATAATGGATATCCAATAATTTTTTTATACTGATGGATATAGATGGGTAGATAGTTTGATGATTACTTGGATGATTGAATAGACAGATGGCTAGGTGGATAGTTAGATGAATGGACAGCTAGATATGTAGGAAGGGCTTTAAATTAGGGCCAGTGTCACCACACTGTGGCCCGGGGGCTTTATTTGGCCTGCCTTCTATTTTTGTAACCTAGCTTTTATCGAAGCACAATTTTATCCATTCACTTATGTATTGTCTTTGGCTTCTCTTGGCAGCAGAATTGAGTCATTGCGGCAAGATTATATGGCTCACAAAGCAGAAAATATTTCCTCTGTAGGAAATGTTTACTCCATAGAAAAGTTTGCTGATTCCTGAATTAGCAGATTATTTGTTGCTTTTATACATGTAAGTCAGTCCTCAGTCACTAGTGCCAGGTAAAAAGCCTGTCTGGATAAAGAATGCAGAATTTTGGATCCCCTATCATCAATAGCTCTTTTCAGTTGTCGTAGGAAGTACCAGGGATTTTTGCTCCGTAATCACCATTGTCATTATCTGTAGCTATAAAACCAAGATTCCTTCTCTTTTTTTTTAACCTCAAGTTTTATTAATTCCCCAGTTGTTTACATAACTATCATTTTGGGAGTACTACTTCATACCTGCACGCATGCACATGTCTCACTCACCCTTCACCAAAGCTCCAGTGCTAATGTCCTATCACCTGCCCTCCCCTCGCTCCTCTTCCTTCCCTCACCCTCTCTGGTACCCAGTATAATTTTTTACAGTCTAAGAATTTGTTGTTTTTGCTGGTTTGGGGTTTTTGGGTTTTTTTTTTTTTTGCTTATTTATATTCCACAAATGAGCAAAACTGTCTCGTTACTGTTTTTCTCTTTCTGACTTATTTTATTCAGCATAGTCACCTTAGGATCCCTCCATTTTGTCCCAGATGGCACTATTTCACCTTTTTAAAATAGCTCAGTAATAGTCCATTGAGTATATAGACTATAATTTCTTTTCCCCATCATCTGTCATTTGGCATCTGGGTTGCTTTCATGACTTGGCTATTGTGAATAATGCTGCTATGAACACAGAACTACATAAATCTTTTCCTATTAGTGTTTTCAGATTCTTTGGGTAAATACCTAGCAGTGGTATTGCTGGATCATATCTTTTTTTTTTTTTTTTTTTGAGTAATCATCATCCGTTTTCCATAGAGGCTGCTCCAAATTGCATTCCCACCAACAGTGGATGAGTGTTCCTTTTTCTCTACATCCTTGTCAACATTTGTTGTTTCCAGTCTTGATATAGACCACTCTCACAGGTGTGAAGTGATTTTTCATTGTAGTTTTGATTTGCATTTCCATGATAATAAGTGATATTGAGTATTTTTTTACATGCCTGTAGGCCATCGGAATGTCTTCTTTGGAAAAGTATCTGTTTAGGTTTTTTGTGCATTTTGATTGGGTTGGTTTTTTTGTAGTTGTTGAATTTTATAATATTTTCGAAAATCAGATGTGTGATGGACAACTGTCTTCTCTTGGTCCATAAATTCCCTTTCGGTTTTGTGGCCTCTTTCTCATTGCAAATGCTTTTTAGTTTGATGCTTTTTAGTTTGCTTTTTAGTTTGTTTGTCTTTGTTTCCCTTGCCTTTGGAGTTGTGTCCTCAGATAGATCTCTGTGGTTGATGTTTAGTAGTGTATCACCTGTGTTTTAAGTATTTTAAGTTTTATATTCAAAGTTTTTAATCCATTTTGAATGAAATGTTGTGTATGGCGTTAAGTAATGATCTAGTTTCATTTTGTTGCATGTGGCTGTCAGGCTTCCCAGCACCATTTGTTGAAGAGGTTTTCTTTTATCCATTGTATGATCATAGCTCCTTTGGCAAAGGGTAACAGTCCATATTTGTGTGGGTTTGTTTCTGGGCTCTCAATTCTATTGTATTGGTCTGTGTTTCTGTTTTTGTTCCAATACCATGCTGTTTTGATTACTAGTATAATATAGTTTGGAGTCAGGCAGTGTGATAATTTCATTTTACCTTTTTTCTTTCAGGATTATTTTGTTTATTTGGGGTATTTTATGCTTCCATATAAATTTTATATTTATTTTACTGAAACCTCCTTCTCATTTCCCTGTCTAGTTTGTTGAATGTCTCAAGTTAAACAAAAAGCCTTTCCATCTGGTTGGCACCTCCATGGGTGGCCATGTAGCTGGGGTGTATGCTGCTTACTACCCATCAGATGTCTGCAGCCTGTCTCTTGTGTGTCCTGCTGGTAAGTTACAAGGCTGAAATATCCCCATGAGTGACTTGAAAATAGTGGGGTATGAATCTAAAAGAGCCCATGTCTACTATGACTTTTTAGAATCATCTTTTTGATGTGTACTTCCAAGGTATGAAATACTTTAGTGATTATTTACCAAACAATAGCTGTATAACCATAATCATAACCGTCCTAACTTTTAAAATATAGAGCCAGCATCGTTCCACAAAAATTTTGAAATGGTTAATTTTAAACTGTTTCGTACTTTGCAACATAAAAATATTTTTAAATATAATGATAATACTGACGTTTGGCATTTACTTGGCTCTTTTTAGCTAAGCTCTTTATATGAATTTAATTCTCGCCATAATCCTATGAAGTATAGTTTTGATTATTATGCTTCTCTGCTTCTTGTTGAAAACTCAGAGATCTTTATTCATTACAAGATCGTTTTTTCCAAAAAAATTTGCATTTTAGGTTCTCTGTTCATATATGTATGCACATACACATCGATGTGAGCAATTACATGTCCCCAGAAGTTATGATCTAAAGTTAATTTATTTAAATTCATTTTTTCTTGGATTTATAATGTGCTGGAGAGAAAATCCTCAATTTTTTTCTTATTTCCTTGTTTCCTCTCTCTTTCTTTGGTTCTTTAAAGGGGTATGATTTACATATAGGATATTGCCCAATTTTTAAGTCATCTCAGTGGCTTCTTACATGTGTAATTACTATGTAGATCAAGATATATCATGCTCATTTTATTGGTAGAAACATTGAGGCACAAAAAATTTCTGTTAGTCCAAGAGCCAATATAGGAATGGATACTAGGCTTTCTGACTCTACAACCAAGGTGTGGCTTTTTTGGAAGTTCTTCCACATTCACTACCTACTTCATATGACTCATGTCTTCTGTCTCCTTTCTATGATTCAACTAGAACCAAGCCATGAATTGAATATATACACTTTCTCCTGAAACATAACTAATATGATTTAAAGTGTATCATCCTGAAAATTAATTGTATTTAGGTCTGTTAAGGACATTAAAATTGAAAGCAAACCTCCAAAGAGTTTTCTCTTTCTCTTTTCCTAAGTGTTATGACTGAAATCCTTTGCTCTTTTAATAATAAAGTTTTAAAATTGAAGGACTGTCCCTATGGAAGGTTATTAGATTTTAAATCACTCATGGAAGGTCAAAACTAACTGGCTTTTACAATTTTGTTGCATCGTCAAAGAAGAGTTTACCCCTAAGTTTCAATTAGAAATTTAAAATTGTTAATATGTGAAAATGAAAACATAGAAACAAATTCAGGCTTATTACCTATCTAGATTTTTTTTACTTTGAAATAATTCTGAATATACAGAAATGTTGCAAAGATGGTACAGAGAATCCCATGTACCTTCACCCAATTTCCCAAATTGTTAACAGCTCACATGACAACAGCAAATTTGCACAACTAAGAAATCAACACTGGTATATTCCTGGTAACTAAATTCCTCACTTTACGTGGATTTCATTAGCTTTTCCATGAATGCTCTTATTTCTGTTACAGGATCCAATCCAGGATACCACATGACATTTAACCTAGAAGAATTTTTAAAACTAGGGGAAATAACATGCAATCTTCAGGGCATTGTGAAAGCCACACAATACCCATGTGAAATTTAAAGGAGTTGCTGAATGTGGGAAATTGATAAAGTCTGAATTTCTGCAGCATAGTATTGACACCTCTGCCGTTCTTTCTAAAATCTAGCTTTTCAGCTAAGATGAACACTTAGAAACTTGCTAGTGTCAGAAGTGAAAATTGGTTTTGTCAGAAGTGAAAATTGGTTTTGCCCTTCTGCATACATGAGTTTGTTTAACTCGTGTCATGCTCCAGGGTGACAGGAAATAATGGTCAGTGTCCCAGCTGTTCAGTCACGGTGATCCTCTGATGCTCTCCTGAAAGAGGGACTGTGTAGAGACAGCTGTTACCTCAATCTGAGGGATCACTCAGTAGGGGACTCCCTCTCCCTGTGTTTTGTGTATTGCCCCCTAAGTAAGTGATTACTAGGTGAGTTCAGACCAAAAAAAGTCGCTCCAGGCCTGTTTCTCCCCAGGTACTTCATCAGATCTCTCAGTGATACAGGTGTGAAAGGGTCTTTTGCAAGTTGTTTTCCAGACTAATGCTTTTTCAACTCCATCAAACATCTAAATGCCCTGGCAGCTTGTTAAAGTGCAAATTCTAATTTAGGAGACTCAGGGAGGGCTGAGATTCTGTATTTCTGTAGACTCCCAATGCTGCTAATTCTTGAACCACAGTTTGAGTAGTGTCTAAAATTGTTTTAAGGATTTTTTTCTACAGTTCTCAGAGTATGATTTTTACTTTAGGCAAAGATTGGGAATATCATTTAAAAAAGAAATCTACTGGTGAAAAATACCTGAACTATATTAGCTCTGGGCTGATACTGGAGTTTCCTTATAGAGAACGAGGTTTGGTGAGGTGTATGTATTGTCAGACTGTTCTGGTTTGAATCCCACAGGCCTGAAGTACTCAACAGATAATAAGTTTGTACAACGACTCAAAGAACTACAGGCCTCGGCTACCACAGAGAAAATTCCCTTGATTCCATCCACTCCAGAAGAGATGAGCGAAATGCTCCAACTCTGCTCTTATGTCCGCTTCAAGGTGCCCCAGCAGGTAATGTGATCTCAGCAGCAATATGCCTGCCCTCTGCAAAGGCTCAGCTGACAAGTACAGCTTCCTATATGCTTTCCCTCTTTCCTACACTAATCATCTAATCATTAATTCAACAAGGATCTATACAGGGCCTGTGACAGATCAGGCACTGTACTAGCCACAGTGGTTAAAATATAGCTGAAATCATCTCGACTTGCTGGTTCACCCGTGCGCAAAAGGCCTCCAGTGCAAAGGTTAATAAAAAGACAGAGAAGGTCCCTGAGCTGACACAGACCCTTGGGGGAGGTGGACACAGTAAGAAGTAAACAAAGAATTATAAATTATAATAAATTTTATAGAGGAAATGAAGATAGTACAGTGATTGAAAACAGGGAAGCAGGGGGAGGTTTGGTTTCCCTTCCTTAAGGGAACAGGATGTGCAGAGGAGGAAAAGCAGGCAAGCCCACGACACTGGAGGGGAGGCTAGGGTGACTAGTGCCCAGAGGTGAGGGACAGAGTGGATTGAGATGAGGTTGAAAAGGAATGATGGGTGGATGCAGAATGGACAGGTGCATAGGTGCAGAGTAGCTAAAAGAACAAAGCAAATATCTGGTACTGAGCACAGGGTATTGGGCAACTTGCCACTGCTCTCTTCTCTAGGCTTCTACTAATCAGATTTTAGTCATGCTCCAGCAAGTTGGTTTAGTTTGAAGCAGTTATGGCTGCATCTTCCCAATTCAGTCAGTATGCAGGAGTCCTGAGAGACTCTTAGTAGGTAGGTGAGAGAATTCATAGCAGCTAATGTGAACCATGTACTCTACTTCCAGATTCCTGGAGCAGGAGGAAGAGGGCTGTGTACTTTCTGGCCACAGCACCTCTCTGGATCAGTACCCTAGGTCCAGTTCCAGCCTGTCCACATTTGCTGCAGCTTTGCCAGTCCTCCACAGGGAAGGCAAAGACTATCAAATAATAAACATAGGACTATGAACCCTCCCCAGAGTTCTCCCAGTGGTTGATTTCTTCATTATTTAAGAGACCCATTATCTCCAACAGTTTTAATTTTTTTGATAGACCTTTGCTGTACATTTGGATATTACTGAATAATTACTTGATGTTGTTTTCATTCTGATTGTGTCTTAGGCTAAGCAAAGAATCTCTTAAGATAAAGTGGCTCTTAGGCCATCTTGGGTGTGTTTTTTTTACATGCCATAGGGACCTTTGACTTCATGTACTCAAGTTCTTTCCTGATTACAAAGATCAAAGCTTTTTATAATCCTTACTCCCTATTACACTGCATGCCACATACGGTAATTCAGAGGACTAAGCCCTAAAAACCTTGACAGTGCCATAATTTCTAGACTTTATTTTTGTCATTGTATCAGTGCCACAAGAGGCCTGAAGAATCAAATCTCTTGCTTCCTGACCCGAGTTATTTATCCTTAGATCCTGCAAGGTCTTGTTGATGTCCGCATCCCACACAACAGCTTCTACCGGAAGTGTGAGTAGCCCTGTTTTAATTTAAGTTTTGGGCTTGTGACAAGTAAGTTTTGGGGTGACTGGATTTTATTTCCTAAATTTCTGAGGCTTTGACTTCTGGGGTCCCTGAAGAGAGAAAGTGGAGGCCTGGATCCGATGATGGTCCCAGACTATAGTTACATGGTGCCCACTGGCACAGCCCAGCACCCACTCATTTTGTTTTCCTTTCTTGAAAAGTGTTTTTGGAAATCGTCAGTGAGAAGTCAAGATATGCCCTCCATATGAATATGGACAAGATCAAGGTCCCGACACAGATCATCTGGGGGAAACAAGACCAGGTATGCCGTGTGTCCCTGTGCCAGTCGCACCAGCCTCTGAGGAAAAGCTCAGGAACAGCCTCGCTCCTTGGTTTCCCATGTCAGGAAGAGTCAGATGCTCGTGTTTATGGGAGCATCATTCTATGAGTTCAGGGTAACAACTCAGCAACCTCTGAAAGGCAGTTTTTGCACTAAAAGGCCCTGAGTAAGCATCACTGTGCACGTGGCTTGTGAAGTGTGGGAGGGTTCGAAGGGTAAAGTCTTAGACAGGAACTCTCTGGGCCAAAGGGCGTGTGTATTTTTAAATTTTAATAGACTTATCAGATGGCTGTGTGTTGGTTTGCTAGGGCTGCTGTAACAGTACCACACTGGGTGACTGGAACAACAGAAATTGATCGTTTCCCAGTGCTGGGGGCTGGAAGTCAGGATCTAGGTGCCAACACGTTGGTTCCTTCCGGGAGCTGTGAGAGAATCTCCTCCGTGCCTCTCCTCTCGCTTCCGGGAGTTTGCTGGCAATCTGTGGTGTTCCTGGCTTATAGATACATCACCTGGATCTCTGCCTTCCTCTTCACGTGGCTTTCTCCCTATGCCCGTGTGTCTCTGTGTTTCCGTTTCCCCTTTTGGTCAGGATGCCAGTCACATTGAGTTAGGGGGCCACCCTGCCCCAGTATGACCATGCCTTTCCCCCTAGTTTTATTGATAAAATTGACATACAGCGTTAAATAAGTTTTCAGGTATACAGCATAATGATTTCACGTACCGATATTATAAAATGATTACCACAATAAGTTTAGTTAATATCTATCACCTATAGATATTAATAAAAAGAAAAAAGTTTTCTTTGTGATGAGCACTTTTAGGATTTACTCTGAACAACTTTACTATATATAGAATACAGCAGTGTTAACTATTATCAACTATTCTACCTTCTCTGAACTAATTATATCTGCAATGACCCTATTTCCAAATAAAGTTATTTTTAAAGTACAGGGGCTTAAGACTTCAAAATAGGAATTTGGGTGTAAGGGGTGGGGGGGATGGACGCACAATCAACCCATAACAGTTCCTCAGTAGAGAAACTTACTTGCATCCAGAGCTCCTTTTTTGTGTGTGACTATTCTTTAGAAATAGTACAATACTGGAAGTTCTTCTAAAGTTTAAAGCAAGAGGAGGTAGCATGAAACAGAGCCTTTAGAAGGCCCAGAGACACAATTACTGTGTTTGTTAAAGGGCATCCAGGAATCTTATGCTATTGAATATTGTGTGAAAAGGAAATTAGAGAAGCCGTCCCCGTTAAGACAGTTCCTCTAAGGCACCCCGAGGTGAAAGCCGCCATTGTAAGCCCTGCTTGAGTGACCCTCACACCCCAACTGTGTCTGTTGGTGAACGCATAGGCAGAAAGTCCGACTGGCACCACAAAGGCCCACAACTGTGTGTGATGGCCCAGGAGAAGAGACTCGGGAGGAGACACCAGGCCTGTGCCCCTGTTGTCTGGGGACAGAGGAGTGCTGGCATCCGGATGCCAAATCACTGCGATCTCAAACCAACCAGGTGTGGTCCAGGCCGCGCAGCACAGGAACATGAGTTTAGAGAGGCGACGGCCCGGTGCTCCCTTCTGCAGCGCCCGAGACTCTGAGAGAGCTTTGTGTGTGCCTGAGTGGAGAAGTGGGATGCGGGCCAGGTCACAGGGAGGCATTCAATCAGAAATCAAGTGTCAGAACAGTAGAGTCTTTTTTCATTCTCAAAATCCCCAAAATGATCGAGGTTTCTCAGACCCAACAGGGAGAGGTGAGAACCTGTCACCCTTTAGAGAGAGGGCAGAAGGGAGAGCTCTGGCCTCGGAGTCTGAAAGTGATCCAGCCCTGCCTTGGCCTTTAGTAAACTGTGACCTTGAGCGAGTCATTCATTTGCTCCATATTGCAGTTTCTCCTCTACTACTGGAGTGATTGTGAGACTCAAGTGAGATAATATCTTAAGGTGATCTTTCTCCAGTTGTGAAAAAATAAATTATTTCTTATGCAGGCCCTTTGCTTCTGATAATTGGCCTCTGCCTGTGATCCAGTTTCCTCCAGGACTCTGAAGTCCATTTTGTTTTGGAAACAGATTCCATGGGCCCACTATAAATATGATCAGGAATTTATGTGTCCTTTGCACCACCCTCAGGGCAAAGGCCAAACAGCAGAGATTTCAGAGGTTCCTTATTTCATGACCTTTTGCTTTTCAAGCTGTTTGGCTTTTGTCCTGCATTGTCATCATTATTTGGTAACACAGACCCATCCCTGCCAGACTGAATCCAGCCTCCTTTGACCCCTGTCACTATACTGCATAACTGTAAGGGGACCCTTGTACCTTGTTGTCCTGTCTGTGTGAACACTGTCCCCTGGATTTGAGTGGTGTACCACCTGCAAAACTGACCCCGGCAACCATTCCTGAGAAGTGCACATCAACTCAAAGATCTCTGTTTAGTCCACCAGAGTAGAAACGTCTTGTGGACGTTGTGGAGATACATAAAGTCTGTTACTCTTTCTGTCCCTTCAGCCCAACACAGTACCCTGTGTGCCTGTATGCAGGAGACCCAGAGTACATTGTGAGTGAGTGAACAAGTGAGAGAGTGAGTGAACACGCTAACTAGCGAAGCGACCGGTCTACCAACTGTCTGCACATGTAAGCCAGCTAACAGATATTTACTGAGCATCTAGTATGTGCTGGACACTGTATTAGGCCCTAGAGATACAGTAGCAACCAAGACAGACAGGCTCACCCTTCAGCAGCTGATAGCCCACCTACCACTGTCACACCTGGCAGGGCTGGAAGCTGGGTGAGGTGTGTGTGTCAGTGCAGATTCAGATCTTGGCCTACTTATAATTTTTGACAGCTTGCTCATCACAGATCTTAGGCGTTAGTGTGTTTTTAAAATACTGTATTCCGATAGTAATCAGGTTGATTACCTAGTTTTTTAGAGCCTGCTTGAATTTTGTGCCCAAGGCCAGTTCTTCACTTCACAGACATACACCTGTAGGTGTGCCCTGCACAAGAAACAGCTGACATGGTTCCCCAGACAGGCGTATCTCAGGCGAACCCTGCGCTGTTTCATGTACCTCTGGGTGACCTTGAGGAATGCTGGATTTGACCAGCATAAGAGTGTCAAAGCTAGAAGCTCAAGTGGGTGTTTTTGCTAATGCCCGGTGGTTTCTGACCTCTGTGCAGGATGGATAATCTACTGGGAGTTCCCATGCTTTGATCTGTCGACTCCACCTGCATTTCCTCTGGGTATTTTTCCACAGTAGCTGGATTTTATTTCTACTTATTTATCACAGTAGCCTTAACTGTTTGTGAGAAGGCAAAGGGGTCCCATTAGTCATTAGTGCTCCCCCCTTTTATTAGGCTTCCCAACAGTGTTACCTCTCACAACCCAGGGGTGCTCTGCATTTCCCCCCAAACCCTACCTCTACTTCCGGCTAGGTGGAAATCCTGGTTTTGATGAGCTGGATAGATAAGAATAAAGCTTAAAGACAAACAGTACTCTTTACTGGGGTTTTGTTTTTGCTGTTAAGGATGGAGAGGAAGGGCTCTTCTGTATAGGATGAGTTGAAAGGGAAAGTGATCCAGAGGCGATGTGAATGCAAATCCAATGCCAGAGGAGGGTGTTGGGGGAAAAAACTGGGTCAAACTGGCAGAGTAACAAGGTCACCCAGATGAATTTAAATACATTGTTTAAAAAGTATCAGCTTTAGAAAAGTGGTAGCTTTCATGCTGTAAAAAACATTCCTAGTTGTTCACAGGCTTCAGGACCTGTTTGGCACTCCCACCAGACCAGACCCCCGCATGGGCAGGGACTTTGTGTTTCCCCTCCTTAATGGGGCACCTGCACAGCTGCTGGCAGGCGCTCAGTTCCATCAGAGAGCCACGTGTCCCAACACAGGAATGACTAGGTCCTAAAATTCACCCCCTGCCAGGCAAGGTAGGAATTTTGACCTGGGTGTCTGAATCTTTTCCATCTGTTGTTTCCATTTCTGTCCTGCAGGTGCTCGATGTGTCTGGGGCCGATACTTTGGCCAAGTCAATTGCCAATTGCCAGGTAGAACTTCTGGAAAACTGTGGGCACTCGGTGGTGATGGAGAGACCTAGGAAGACAGCGAAGCTCATCGTCGACTTCTTAGCTTCTGTGCACAACACAGACAACAACAAGAAGCTGGACTGAGGCCCCGACTGCAGCTTGCACTCTGCACATGCATCCGCGCCCATCCTCCCAATCTGATGCAACCACCACTTCTCAGGGATCCTGCCCCAGATGCAGCCGGAGCGCCAGCGTCCCTGAGCAAATCAGCCCCATCCCTGGTCCTGGCAGAACTTCAGGGGCCACGAGGAAATCTCCAAGATGTTTTTCACAAAATACAAACTCACATGGAACAATATAAAAAAAAACAACAAACCCAGCCATGAAATCTACCGAGAAGTCTTTAAGTTCACGTTGCAAAGCAGTCACCTTGGACCATAACCACCTTGGCCATTTTCTTTAAGACATGTGTTACAGACTGAGACTCGAGTTATTTCTGTTGCTTTAGATGTTCTCCCCAGCATGGTCACTGGCTGTTTTAGGAATGTTAGTCCCCTTTTGCTGAGCCCCTTCTGTTTATATCTAATTTAAGTTTTACATAAGATACATATGTGAATACAGTCCATACACTGTAAGTCCACGAAGGAAACTGGCACACTGGAAAGTATTGACAGGCACAGAGGGGCGATGTTCCAGCCAGTCCTCAGAGCTACCAGAACAGCAGAGAACACAGGTGGGAGTTTGATTGGCCCCCATATGTCAGGTTTGTCTCCAGTAAATCCAGAACAGTCTCAGTACAAAGAACAACTGGCAGGGTGAATTTCCTGGGAATAATTTATTATTTTTACAATAAGACCAATAAAGCAATAACATTCTAGAAAGCTGTCTAATATCAGACCCCGGCTCCACGCTAAAGCACCTTGTGGGCCTCTTTTCTATTTTGCTGTGCTACCGAAAACCCTTGGATGTAAAATACTAGCTTGTTATTGAATTCTGTGAATTCTGTGAACAGTAATGTGATTGAAAATAAGTCTAACAACTGTAAAAGTGACCACAGTATGACATGAAATAAATTCAGTAAGTCTAGATCAACAACATGCAGATGGTTTCTATTTCTAAGCTCCTAATTAAGTACAATGTTGGCATATTTGTGTTTTTAAAAGCAAGCTTGTTTTACAGGCTTGGAAGCACTTGCCTGGATGAATTGTTAGCTTCGTGTTAAGAAAGTAGGTATTAGTTTATATTCAATTGAAATTGTATTTCAAAAACAAAAGGCAAAAAAGATTTACCTGTTTTGTCTGATGCTCTTCTGTTGGATTTACCTAGTCTCTGCAGTTGCTTTACTCTTTCAAATGTTTATACAGAGTTTGTAGCCAAGCAGTCCTTGAAATAAAGTGAGATGAACTTTATAGAGTCCATCTTAGAAAGCTAGAAAAGAATAATCAAACTAGAAAAAATTAGAGGAAATAATACTGATGAGAGGAAAAATCAATAAAATAGAAAACAGGTATTAGCCAAATAGATTAGCCATGTAATCTCCTGTATTTACTGACAATGCTGAACTTAGTAGGTTCTGGGAAAGGGGGTCTGTCTTGGTGGGTTTGAGACATGAGAGTTTCCTTAGGGTCACTGAAGACGCCCCAGACCTGGGTAAGCACCTCTGATCAGAACCCCTACTGGGTGCAGGAATTGTTATGCCCTGGGTCGAACAAAGGCTAAAGATCACCTCCAAACTTCCCAAGGAGCCTCCATGCAGCATCCTCAGGGGGATCGTTCAGGCCAGGATGTAATGAGGAAGTGTCCACTGAAAGTCATGAGCTTATCATGTGAGAGTCACTTTTGACAAATCTGTAAGTAGGCTTTATATATTTATTTAATTTCTTACTTCTTTGTTAATTTTTGGATAGTGTTTGATTTCTCCCCTCAGGTAGTTGCCTTGGTTCTCCCACCACCATGGCACCGGAGATCTATCACCATAGTCCTTTGTGCTCTTCCCTCCCCTGTTTTGACCCCTCTCGCATCCCTCCCCTGCTGTTACCCTCAGATCTATGGTCAGCTTGCAAGGTTTGTTGTTTTTTTTCCCTGTCCCTTTAAAGTGGGTTTGTAATCTCTCCTTTGGCGCTATGCTCTGGCCCCAGTGAGTTAGAAGATGTGAAGACAAAGAGCACAGCTCCCCCTTGTGCTCACCTTCGCGACTGTGAAGGAGCTTCTGGTTACTGCCAGCTAACTGCTCTGTGTGCCACCCCCCTCCCCCAGGGCCCTGTCATGTGTGCCTTAATCACAGTCTTGGAAAGAAGAAAGGGGTCATTCATCATAGCCCTGTCTGAAAGACTGCCAGAAGCTTCTGAAACAACAATGGGAAGCTCCACAATCACAAGTGGGCTCTCTATCCCACGGCTGGAGTCAGGGCTGCTGAAGATGCACCCTCCTGCGCAGGTGCTAAAGAGGTTGAGGGACAAGCAGTGGTTGGAACCCAGTTTGCCATCAGCCTGGGCTGCTTCTTGTTCAGGGTAGAGGTAACACCAGGAGTGACTGACGCAAAATACCCATCAGTTGGTGGTGCTGCTGGCTGGGCAGGGCTGTCTCCCACTGGAGCCTCGGTGAGTGCAGGGCCAGGGGGTCATGATGGTCTTTTCCGTTTCTGCTTATCTGGCAAGGACAGCAGGGCAGACTTGGGGGAGTGAAACAATGAGGTAAAAAATACCCCTGCGTGTTTTAAATGAGGGAAAAAACAGATTTTTCATAAGCTGACCATTGTGTTTTAGAGAGTAGGCTGAGAAAAGTGTTTGCTATCCTCAGGGTGACCTCTCATTGCCCAGACAGAAAAATTAATCATGGAATTATGGTGTATGGCTCATGGTTAAATGAACAACAGAGGGCTGCTCAGTTATGTTACAGTTCTGGACCCAAATTTGAGGTACATCACAATTCAACGGAAGGCAACTGATTATATGCTGCTAACTTGCATTTTTTATACTTTTTTTTGTTCAGGAAGTGTGCCTCAGTCCCATAGACCTCAACCCTTTGGGGCCATCCTCGAGGAGACTGATTTGAGAGCCTTGCCTCCAGTCTTCTGCCAGGCGAGCTTTTATTAAGCTGGTTTTTTTCTCAAAAAGTGGTGGCATGTTTTTTTACTTCTGTGCCATTGGGTAGGAGTCCCCCATTCACCAACAAGTGTCCCCCACCCCAGGGAACATGTTTGTTGCTTCATCCAAAAGAGGTTGCCAGAAAGTACTGGGAGATTATAAGGTACACAGACCAGGCTGGAGGGCTGAATCATATAAGTATGTGCCAGCTGCTATTCTGTTTTCCATGTATCATCTTATCAAGATCTCAAAGAGGCATGTGCGACACTGCCCATTATACATCCAGGAGAAACTGAGGCATGGAGTCATGAAGTATCTTGTCTAAGGTCACACAGATAACAAGTAGAGGGAAGTTTCTTGGTTTATGATTGAAGGCAACTTACAAAACCAATGCTTTTATAGGTTTATCAGAAGATTGGTTTAGGATACTCTCTCCCATTATGTGGGTGTTTCCTCATGATATTACTAGCTACCTTAGGATTGGTAGCTAAGGTGTACTTAAGGTGTATTGAAATAAGGTGTAGTTTTTGCATAGTGTCTGGCACAAAGTGAGCATCTACGAAATATTGGCTGTTATTAAAAACCACTACGTGGGCCTCCCTGGTGGCGCAGCGGTTAAGCGCTGGGCTGTGGAGCTGTCGGCAGCAGCGATACGAGTTCGACAACCGGCCATGGAGAATCCCACATGGTGCAGCAGACCTCTCCTGCCTCGCCCGCTGCTCCCCTCAGCAGTGTATTTCTGATCTGCCTGTTCTGCTCCCCACTCTGTCTCTGGTGAAGCCTCTCACCACTCCACCTCTGGCCTGTACCCCAGCTGTATGTATAAATAAATAAATCTTTGAGAAAAAAACCACCCCACTACATATCTCATGTGTACAGGTGGTGTTCTCCACTGAGTTTCCAGTACCTAATACAAAAAGGGAGCTCAGCAGGTACTTACTGAATAAACACATGGATGAAACCTGGTTTACATATGGAAATAGGATCAGCTGAAACGTCTCATGTCAACCCAGACAGAACACCTACTCTGTTGGGAACCAGAAGGGACATTGAGAACCGTCCTTCCGGAGCGCTTGACTTACAAGATGTTAAGCAAAAAGGGGTGTTAGGCATAAAGATGAATGAATGGACACATGGACAAACACTATGAGGCGAGCTTCCGGATCTGAACAAACAGACCGGGAGTCCCATTCTCTATGCAGATATTTGCATACCCACTTTCCTTCCGAGTGGGCACCAGAGAGGGCTGAGTTAACCCAGGAGTGAGTTAGCCTGGGTGGCCTCCCTGGTGAACCAGGGGTTGACGTCAGCGTTATCAAGCTATGGCAGCCACTGCGCCATGAGTTCCAACCCCCGCCAGGGAGCTGACCCACATGACGCAGCAGAGCTCTCCTGCTGCTCCCCTTGGCAGTGTATTAGAGTAGATCCGCCTGGTTCTGTTCCCCGCTCTGTCTGTGGTGAGGCCTCTCACCCCCTGCACCTCTGGCCTACACCCCAGTTCTTGCATGCACAAATAAATTTTTAAAAAGTTACGCCTGGGTCCTTAAGAGGACGCCGCCTGTTTACGGCATATCCGTAGCAATGTCACACATCCGGGGGCGGGACAGGCAGAAGCCAAATGTAAACACCGCCAGCGTTCCTCGCCAGGCTCTGACCTCTGCGTGGCAGCAGCGCCAAGCCTCGGTGGATGCTTGCACGTAGCAGGAGATAACAGAGGAGTCAGGCTGGTACGGCCGGGACTGGGTGAGTGGAAGCCCACGGAAGAGCGGCTGTTTCCCAGGAGCGGCCCGGTCGGCCGCGCTGGTGACGCATGGACGTGCGCGCCCGGTCTTGCGCGTGCGCAAAGGGGAGCGGAGGCTGGCGGGCGCGACCCGGCGCGGCGCGGCTTAAGGTATCGAGCTGTCGCAGGCCGGGCGCCACCGGGAGCGGCCACCGACGCGAGGCAAAGCCTCCTTGGTCGCTGTACGACGCGACTTCTGGTCTCGGTACTTAGAGTGGCTGCGAAGACCACGGGCACAGAGGTGCAGAGCGCAGGGTTGGTGCTGGGTAAATGCGGAGGTTGGTCGAAAAGTTGAAAATTAACTACTCGATCCAATAGTAGGGGATTGAGATTTTTCTTTTAATTAAGATTTAGCCCGCGAATTATATATTGAATGCATGCTGTGTGCATTGCACGCTTTTTGGGAAACAGCTATGAGCAAGACAGTTTCGCGTTTCTCCTGGAGTATTAGGTCTTTTGGGACAGGGAAGTGTAGTACAAGTAAAGAATAAGTTAATTACATAGTTATGTTAGAAGGTGGTAAATACTGTGAGGGGAAAGTACAGCAGGGACAGGGACAGGGACATGGAAGGGAGGTGTTGCAACAGTTTAGCCACTGGATCAAATCGAGGGGTGAGATTTGAGCAGATCTCTTAAGGAGTTGAGGGACTCAGCCGGGAGCATTCTCAGCACGTGGAAAAACAAGGGGTGTGGCCTGTAAGCAGGAGGAAAAATGGTGTGTAAGGAAGACCTTCTAGGCCCCTGTGGTGAGGGGTTTGAACAGAGAAGAATGTAGGACTTGGGGTGAGAGTGGTGGAGAAAGCAGCGGCACAGGTAGGGCTCTTTCTGTCAACTTCAAGAAATTTGTTTTGCTCTGAGTGAAATGGAGGATACAAGGTTTTGAAAGGAGAAATATTGTGGCCGGAGTAGGTTTTAATAAGCCACTGTGCTACTGTGGAGACTAGATTTGGAAGGGGAGCATGTGGAAACAGGGGTACTTTGCCAAACCTCAGTGTTCTCTCAAAAATTGGAATACTAGTGGTTTTTATTTCATAGGATCAATTTGAAGCCATATGATGGTAAGTCACGTGAAGCATCTAGCACAGAGCTGGCTACTTAGTAAGGGAAAGTGTTAGTTGGGATATGTTAATGGAATTAAGAATACAATGGTTTGGCATATGTAAAATATAGAAACTTCCTTTGTGTCTATATGTGTGAAAGTTTGGTTTGACTAGGATTCGATAAATAACTTGTACTAGAAGGTCTTTAAAACTCAGGTCAGTTCGCATTTAAAAAGTGTGAAATTGCTCTTATCTTGATAATTTCTAGCCCTCTTAATGCTTACTGTAGGTGTGATCAACGTTGGAAAAGATGCCAGCTCCAGCTACCACATATGAAAGAATAGTTTACAAAAATCCCTCTGAGTACCACTATCTGAAAGTCTGTCTGTAAGTTCAGGCTCCTTAGTTCTAGTTTAGATTGACTTTTTATGATTCTGAGTAGGATCAAATTTAAGAAAGTGTGTTTTTTCTCTTTAATTTTTTTTAACAGAGAATTTCAGGATCGTGGGGTTGGACTGAATGCGGCACAGTTCAAACAGCTGCTTATTTCAGCCCTGAAGGACCTGTTTGGAGAGGTATGGAATCATTTGGAAGATTGAACACTCCTAAGATATTAAAACTCTAAAACTATTTGAAATTGCAGGGGCAGATCTTGCAAAGAAGTTTTTGGTAGGTTCTCAGATGCCTTCTATTTGACAAGGAAATTGTTAAACATTTGTTGCCACTACACTGGTCTCAAAGTATGGTCTAGACTGGTAACCTGCAAACTGCTTTTTGCTGATTGTGAAGATTTCTGGTTTGTCAGAATGTAAACCAGCTCACCTCTTCCCTTACTGAGAAAGTCTCTTTATGAAAAAACACGAGCTGAACCAAACAGTGTGCTTAGTGATATTGTTGATTTACATTCTGGATGCAGCTCCTTATCTTTTCATAGGCCTGCACTTTGAGTGCTTCTGTTTTAACATTCATTTGAAAGCAAGCAGAAATTTGAGAGAGAACAAAGACAGAGGATTTTTAGGAAATTATTTTCAGATTCATACATTCTGTCAAGTCAAAATCTGCTAAGCACCTCATCAAAATTAAAAGTTTTTATGCTGTAGGAAATTTGGTTAGAGCATAAAAAAACAAGTTACTGGGAGAAAATACTTGCACACCATGTATCTGACAAACACCTAACACCTACATTGTAATAAGAGCTCCAGAAACGCAATAGTAAAGAACCAAGTAATCCAAATAGAAAATAGGCACAAAAGGGCCTCCCTGGTAGCCTAGGGGTTAAGTCTCAGTGCTATTACAGCTCTAGTATGCTCTGAGTTCGACCCCAGCCAGGGGCGAACCCACATATGATACAACAGAGCTCTCCTGTCTCACCTGCTGCTCCCCTTAGCAGTGTATTTCAGTGAGTCCACCTGTTCTGCTCCCCACTCTGTCTTTGCTGAATCCTCTCACCCCAGCTCTTCTACACAATAAATAGATAAATAAATAAATAAATCTTTTTTTAAAAAATTAAAAAATAAATAGGCAAAAGACATGAGCAGACACTTCAGCAAAGAATGTGTACTTGGCAAAGAAGCATGTGAATGAAAAGATGTTCAATATTATTAGCCATTACAGAAATGCACATTAAAAATAATGGTATGTCACTATATACCTTGCAGGATGACTGAAATTAAAAAAAAAATAGTGGTAAGGATGTGGAAAAAAAATGGATCACTCATACATTGCTGGTAGGAATATAAAATGGTAGAGCCACTTCGGAACATGGTTTAACAGTTTCCTAAACAAAAGAAACTAAACATCTGTCATGCATCCCAGCAGTTACACACCTGATCCTTTATCCTGGAGAAATGAAAACTTAAAATTGTGTACTCAAATATTCACTGCAGTTTTACTTGTTCAAATAATAGCCCCCAAATAGGAACACACCAGATGTCCTCTAATAGGTGAGTGCATTGGGTATATTCATAGTGTGAAATATACTTAGTAATAAAAAGGGACAGAACTGTTGGTACATACAACAACTTGACAGACTCTTTAGAGAATTATGCTGAGTGAAAAAGCCATTCCCACAAAGTAACATATTAGGTGAAACCATTAATATAATGATCTTGAAATAATGTAATTATATTTGGAGAATAGTGGTTGCCTGGGCTTAAGGATTAGAGAGTGGGGGTGAGGGTGACAATATAGGAGTAAAAGGGGAGCCTTGTGGTGGTTCTTTAACTTGATTGTGCTGATGGTTACAATGAAACTACTTATGTGGTAAAATTGCATAGAACTATGTATATTACTATATGCACAAATATGAATGCATATCTATCCAATAGAGTCTGAACAAATTCTTACCAATTTCAGTGACCTTGTTGATAATGTACTATAGTTATTCAAGATGCTGACATTGGAGGAGGCTGGGTGAAGGGTACATGGTACCTTCCTGAACATTTGTTAGCAATCTCATCTAATTCTGATTTTTAAAAATGTTTGAGAAAAAAATAGTTGTTTACCTTCTATGTATCAGGAATAAAACCTGGCTCCTGGGGTTATAACTGTAAACAGAAATGACCTCTGTCTCACAGACTAATGGTCTTGGTTATTTTGGTAGGAATCATGTTATACAATGGCAAGAATGAGAAATGTTATGAAAGAGGACTTAATGGAGACCTTTCCATGAAAGAGCAAAGCAAATGATTGAGCCTAGTCTTGGGAATCAGAGAAAGAACAATTTAAAGATTTGAAGGGTGAGGCAGCCTTAGCAATATGAAGAAATTATAGGGAGGGAAAATTATAATGAAATTTATAGTGTGTGTGTGTATATATATAAATATAGTATATATAGTATAGTATATACACCATATATAGTATATATGGTATATATGCTATATTACATACTATAGCATAGTATACTATAGTATACATACTATAGTATATATAGCATACTATATATACCAAATTATATATATAGTATACTATATATATTATATTTATTATATATATTATATACTATAGTATACTATACTGATGTATAGTATAGTATAGTATAGTATACTACAGCATACTATAGTATACTACAGCATACTATAGTATACTATACTTATATAGTGTATATGTATACTATATTTTATATAGTATACTATATATAGTATACATATAGTATATGGTATACTATACAGTATATAGACTATTATAGTATATACTATACAGTATATACTATATAGTATACTATATACTATATTAGTCTATATACTATAGTATATAGGCTATATATAGTATATATGCTATATACTATACGTATATATAGTGAGACTGGGTGGTTGCTAAAACTGCTTTTTAATATGTATCCCATTTTTGTGCTTGCATAAATCTATGCTATATACATATATAGCATATATACTATATATACACTATATATACTATATACTATATAGTATATATAGTATATATACTATATATAGTATATATACTATATATAGCCTATATACTATATATAGTATATAGTGTGTGTATATATATATAGTATACTATAGTATATACTGTAGTATATAGTGTATAATGAAATTACAGTATAGGGAGAAAATTCCATACAGGAGTAGTTAGAAATAAGCAGGTCCAGTATACTCCAAAAAAATCCAAAAACCACTTTTTGGAGGAGTAAAGCAATTGATAGGATTACTTCTTAGTACTTAAGGGTAATGGTAATAATCTGCTAATTACATTATTTCATACTTAGGTTGATGCTGCCTTACCCTTGGACGTCCTAACCTATGAAGAGAAGACCTTGTCAGCCATCTTGAGAATATGTAGCAGGTATGGACAGTGGAACATTTCTAATATAACAGCTTTTAGAAGCTGCTGGGAGACTATAAATATTCATTGACAAGGAGTTTATATTCTAGAGAGCAAAACTTTGATTTAGCTAAAACTGTACCTTTTCTCAATTGATGATCATGGTTATAAACTCATAAATCTATGTTTTAGAAACATTTTTGAGACTCATTTTTCCTTTCTGACATACTGCGCTTTTACTGTTAATGTTTTTTGAATTAGGGTCTCTGAAAAAAACCTTGTGGACCATCACAAACAAAGATCTTATAATAATATACGTGCTTGATCTTTCCTCAGTGGTCTAGTCAAATTGTGGAGCTCTTTGACCCTGGTAGGATCCTATAAAGGCAAGAAGTGTGCCTTCAGAGTAATTCAGGTAAAAAGTATTCCCTCGTGGATTTCAAGTGAGACTGGGTGGTGGCTAAAACTGCTTTTTAATATGTACCCCATTTTTGTGCTTGCATAAATCTCGGTTAGTTAACATCATCCAGCTTGTGGGGTGGGGGGCAGAATCTAGGACTTTAGCGCTTAAGAAAGCACACTTAGATTTTGGATTTTATGGGAGATGTTTTGGGATAAAACTTGGAATTCTAATAGTAAAATCTCTTAATTTTTTGCTTAATACCTTGTACCATGCATACTGGAATGCTCTTTCTGAGCTTATTGTGACCACTTGTTTATCTAAGGCTACCTCTCAGGATGCTCTTTAAAATACTACTGTATCAGTCTAGGTTATCATATAAAACTGAGCGTGTTTCTACATTGTCCTGTGTTTCAGTGCAGTTTTCTTCTTAAACTCAATGTTAACTTTTCTTTCAGGTTTCTCCATTTCTCCTTGCATTGTCTGGTAATAGTAGGGAACTAGTATTGGACTGAATAGTCTTCAGTGTTACCAATATTCTTCTACTTTTTGATGCCAACAAAATGTTTGAAGACTGAAGCAGGCTAACATCTCCTGTTGGTGTGATTTGGGGGTGCTAAAGATGTTCCCAGTAATTTCCAACTATCACCTTTGGTGGCGTGGACTTCAGAGGAGAATCTGCCTGAACCGAGCAGGTCTAAGCAAGCAGCACTTTCAGCATGTGCACATCAGAGTTGGAGACCGGGCTGAACTCAGCAGGGCCTTCACTCAGAGGGACGTGGTTACCTTCTCAGAATTAACAGGGGATGTCAACCCTTTGCATTTAAATGAAGATTTTGCAAAACACACCAAGTTTGGAAAGACAATTGTACATGGAGTGTTGATCAATGGACTTATTTCTGCTCTCCTGGGTACTAAAATGCCAGGACCAGGCTGTATATTTCTTTCCCAGGAAATTAATTTTCCAGCACCTTTATATATTGGAGAAGTTGTTTTAGCATCTGCAGAAGTGAAAAAGCTGAAGCGATTCATTGCTATTATTGCAGTGTCATGTTCTGTAATAGAAAGTAAAAAGACTGTTATGGAAGGCTGGGTTAAAGTTATGGTCCCAGAAACTCCGAAATCCTGAAGTATGTATCTAAAGATGCAAGTTCAGCTTCAGTATTACTGTTATTAAAGAGCTTGTGAGGAAAGCAAAAATTGCTGCTTTTCACAGAGAAATGACCGATAGACCCAGAGCCATGTTGGGGGAGGGGAGCTGGTGGTGGAGTATTCAAATATCCACTTTCCAGTTTGGCCCTCTGCTTCTTATAGACTTGATATATTCATCATCTCTCTGTTTTTAAAATTGGAAGAAAATGGGGAAGGTTATTTAGCTAAAGGTTCTTTTGGGATTTCCAACCTAGTTGATTTGTGTTTGGATAACAAACCTACCTATATCTGTGTAGAATAAGTTTCTCACTGAATTTATAACCAGCTAGCATTTAATTATTGAAGACAACAAGAGAAGTTGGGTCATCTTTGAATACCTACCTAGTAAATATTCTTAAATCCTGTTCAACGGTGTCTCTGCTAGAGTTTATTATAATTTGTTATGTTTGCAACAAGGTGGCTTCTTGCTCAACCTTCAGTGGAATTTGCCTTTCAAATGGATTTCCTGTTGTTGAAAAAGGACTTACAGGTGGATTTGGACTCAGTTAGATATTCGCTGTTGTGTATAAACCAGGGATAACAGCACTTTCACAAAGGATTGTTGGAGCTAAGCACAAAACCTAACTTGTAAATAGTAGTTACCACTATTTTATATTCTCCCCTCTAAATGAGACTAGAGATTTTCCTGACTTGAAAGCTAACTGGGTCACAGTATAACAGATTAAAGACCAATCTTTCAGGATGTCAACCTATCTCTGTTGGTAATCTACACTAACAGATCTCTAATGCAAAGTTTGTATTTTAGTGCACATTATTTTCTCCCCCTCTTGAAAATATTATAGACTCCACATTGCATAAATAATACAGGCTTATTGTAAAAAAAAAAAAGAAAAGTACAAAACCATCGTAGAGACCAGGTTTTTCAGAGTTGAGGACTAATGAAGAGGAACTGTATCTAAGGTGTTTGTACTGAAAGGGCATCTTCAGCACTTTTAAGAGAATTTGTAATGAGACATAGATGGTGGCTCTGACAACTAGGTGTTTCGGTCAGGGAGGTAAGATCAAAGGTAATAGGTTGGATCTACCCATATTTACTGGAAAAGGGTTTTTCTTCCTGCTAATAATCATTAATGAGATTTTTTTGACTAGAAGGGTATTGGTTAAAGAATTTTTCTGGTCACTAGAGGGCAGTGATGCATGTATAGTGAGGATTAAAAAACTTTGTATATCATGCTCCAGTTTGTGAAGGTAGAAATACCAAAATCAATATGAGGAGCAAGGGTGCTCTGTTCTCATGTGTCAGATCCACTGAAGAGGGCTTATTTATATGTGAAACATCACACATGCTGAAAATTTGATGTAACATTGAAAGAAAAAATGGGCAATTAGAAGCACAAATAAGGACTTGAAGCTAAGACTGCCAGCGCCTGCAAAAACTCATTCCCTGGGACTTAGCGGCAGTCTTAAAGTATGGGTCCAGAAATAGGGTGATGTTGTTATCACTAGTATTTATCATAAGGCAATTTCCTATATTTTAGAAACAACTTTGGGGATATCACTTGAAACAAAATGGGATATGAACTTCATATCCCAAGAAAACAGACATACTAGTGTGTGTTTGTGTTGTGCACCTAGTTTGTGGTGGAAGTGGGATTTAAACTGGGAGCCTGCCTGTCTCCAGAGTACTTTTTCTGTCATCCTGTGGGTCTATAGTGTTGTCGTTAGAATATTCTTGATCTTATTCCCTACTATATTTGTAACAATTTCCTATATTTGGTGGCGTCTATGCATACTTGTTGCCTCCTGTTTTTTGTGAGGACATCCAGCAAAGGGTTATTCTAAAAATGAAGTGTGCAGGCCCGATATGGTGGGGAAGTGAGGAATGTCAGATCTGGCTTACTACTGTCTAAGAAGTAACTTCCCGATACCAGAATTTCCTTTTTTTTTTTTTTAAGTGCTCCCTATGTGTCATAGCTTTCTTTGGTTTCTGTAGATCATTAAAAAGTTAGAATAGAGAAGTAGGAAGTAGGCAGAAATTTAGGGATACGCTCTATAAATGATGATATGTCACTTTTATTTAGAGCCAAGTGTTCCACACCACTCATGATTTGTAAAAGCCAGCTATAAGGAAAGCTGGTTGGCTTGCATTTTCATTTTGAGTCCTGAATTGTTAGAAAGAATGACTCTTTTCTAATTAAAATGTAAATGACCTTTGGATTAGGAAATTCTCTTCCAGATAATTGAGAGGTGGTGAACTTGATTATACCAGATCACATATCAGTATTAAAGTACTGACTCAAACAGGCAAATTGTACTAGCACTTCCCATAAAGGGGCATTGTAAGACTGCATTTTATGCAACGTCTCATTGTCATGGAAAGACATAACCATCTTAAGCAATTTCAACGTAATGTACTGGAAAATTGCTTAACAAATTTTTATATTCTATTAGAAACATTTCCATATTGGTAAAATGTCACCCATTGCTTTTTCTGAGCAGCAAATCTTGAGTAGCAAATGGAGAAAGCCTCACCACAGACACCATTTGTTTTGTGGACCTGACTTGTTATTCATCTAGAAAAAGAAATTACTAAATGTATACCAGTACCTCTTTGGTAACCATAGGTATTCACTTTGTACTGAATTATTAGTCATTTTTCTTTTATGTTCCTAGAGTATGATTCAGAGACCAATTTGCTCCCAAAGAAAATTGCTATTAAATTACATCTATTAAGTTTTTATATTAAAACATACTCTACTAGGAGTTGACTGTCACTGAACAGCTGTGCCCCTCTGAATGCCACATGTGTTGGCATAACTTATTAACTAGCTCTATCTGGGAAGAATGGGGGTGTTGTAGAATTACTCTTGGACTACACATGAATATCTCGAGGGCCCCAGATGTTTTACTTTGTTCTGAGCTTGTCTTCATTTGGATTATAAACAGCAGAGATAAGAATTCTAACACTTTGTGGTCCACTCACGTATTAATACATGTTTTTGTCACCAGTATCAGATGGCCGCTCATGTATTAATACGTGTTCATCTAGTCTCCGGTTTTTCATGCCACGGTGGATTTATTTGGAACTATTAGGAGCTATTTGATCATACTCAGTCTAGAAGCTTTACACATTGTTTTGGTGAAAGTGTAAGGTGTTTTATGAGAGAGATTACAGTTTTTTTAATATTCAGAGTTCAGGAGTTGTGTGTGTTTTATTGAATGCTTATACCACTCATGTGGTGGCACAGAAAATGGCCAGCCCCAAGGGCTGGTCAATTTAAAGGGCACCGGCACACAAAGTGTTAAGTAGAACAGGATTAGTAGGAGGCCCCCATATCAATCTGGAGGCCACAATTTCTAGGGTGGCTTTCAAATACAGTGCAGTTCAAATGACTGCCATGTAAATCCTGGGCAAAATTCCCCTGTGGTGTGGTAAATATTAACAGGTCAGGGAAATAAGTGTGAGTTGAATTTTGTTTTATATCCACATCATGAATATTTAAAGAAAATCATATTATATTAGAGGTGATGGTGCTTAGGAACCACTGTTGTTCACAAGCTTCAGTGATTTGATTTGTAGAGCATTTGCCAGGGCCAGAAACATCCTTGCTAAAACTCATTCTTTTCAGTCAGTCTGGCCAAATGTCAAGTTGTTAGATAAACCACTGTGGACCATCTAAACATTTGGCAACCTGTAAGAGTATAAATCTTCCCCCCCCTGCTAGCCCTGAGTAGATGTGTATGTGGTAAAAACGATGGTACTGCATTCTTCATTAGCTTTACCCAGCCTGAGACTAAAGCAAAGCTGATTTAGCTCAGATGAGCTCTGCTTTGGCGGCGGATTTCCCTACATTTGGCACGAGCCATTCCAAAACCAAATGGAACTGGATGCTGCCATAAGGTTTGGGGTTTGGCCCCCACAAGGGGGTATAGGGACCCAGTTAAGTCCAGGATCTTCAGGGGATCACTGACAAAGCACTGATTTGGATAGATGAAAATGAAATTTTAAGGCTTACCATATTGTTATATTCTGAGAGGCTTCTGGCAAGAATTTCCAGAGAAAGGGAAAGATTGGATTGAGGGTTATTTTCTGGAATCATTCCATCAAATATCTGATTTCTCATTTTTTCATTTCCCTTCTAAGGAACACTAGATGAAGGTGTTATTTTTTGACCAAAGCAACTCAGTTGTATGACCTTTTTTTCTAATCAAGTGAAATATTTACATGAGAGACAGTTTTAAAAACCAGAAAATCATAAAAATGGGAAGAATCATCCTACTTCCTAGAGACCACACTTAATATTTTGGTTTTCCCTTTTGGTGTTTTCTTTGTAAATAACTTAAAACATGGGCCCACATAAGTGCATATATTGTCTTTCATTAACTAGCATATCAAGAGCATTTCTTAACATCGGACTATTCTTTGGTAATCTGATTTTTAAATCCTGTAAAATATTCTAATGACTGTACCATGATTTGTCCAGCCCCTTCTTATTAGATATTTATCTTTGTGTGTTACACATTTGCACTAGTCTCTGATTATTTCATTGGTATATCCTCCTAGAGGTGGAATTAACCAGGTAAGAACATTTCAAAGCCCTTGATCGGTACGGTATTGTCAAATCCCAGTTTCTAGTACCAAGCCTATTACATTGCAAGTACTCAGTAAATAATTGGTAAATAAATAAGTGCCTTTTGGAGAGCTTGGGCCAATTTATACTCCTACCAGCAGTATGTGAGGAGAGTCAGTACACATTGTGACAGGAGTCATGATTAAAGAGGAATTTTTATTTCTGTGAGTCTGGCAATGAATTAACAAATTTGTCTTGAAGAAATGGAAGTAAAAAGTTGAATCCTCCCTAAATGATACATGGTTTTGTTTTAAACACACGGGGACACAATGAAATGCAGAAAGAGATTTAGTTGTTTTAGCACCAAATCATGAAGTTCCATGTTTCCCTCTTCATATTCCTCTCCAGTGGGTCTTGGCCCCTAAGTCAGTTTGTCATGACTAGTTGGCCTCTTGGGGTTGCCCACAATCCATTAAACTTAAGATCTGGAGAGGATACCCTTTTAGAGTGACATCAAACTTTGGTGGTGGTGATGTCAAATTTTGGTGGTGATGATGCTGTTACCACAAAACTTGTCTGAAATGTAGAAATTTAGGGGAGACAAATTTATGAGTTAGAAACCTGGCATTCTCTGAACTAAGAGGAAGAAAGCAACTAGTAATGTTTTTTTCCATACAGGTATTGTTTCCATTTTGCAGATAGGGAACTGGGGCTCAGAGAAGTTGGATAACTTATTCAAGGTCACACACAACTGTTAAGTGCCAGAGCCTTGGAGATCACGGTCATCTTATTCCAAGTCTAACTCCACCATCCTTGGGATGCTGCCCAGCAATATCGGGGTGTGTGTGTGTGTGTGTGTGTGTGTGTGTGTGTGTGTGTGGCAGGGATGTGGTAGGGATGGTGTCATAATTGTGGTTTCTGGTTCTGGCAGACTGGGCAAGTTTGGAGCTGAGGAGTTGATCCACAAAATTCTCTGGCTCTGGGTGCAAGGTGGGCCCATATAGTGGGCCCCAAGATCCCAAATCTGAGGGATCTTAGTGAAGGGTTCTTGGGGTTGAAAGCCTTCTGTTGAACTAAGATGTGGGGCCACTTTTTAGAGTTCACAGCTCTAAAAGCTTAGGTCTGAGAGTTCTGGGGTTCAAGAATTCAAGAATGGGGTCTAGTTCTGAGTGCCCGCCCAGGTCTTAAGTTCTTGGGTCTGAAGAGCCAAGTTCAAGGAACTTGTAAATGGAATCTAGGGGGCTGTTTTTCAAAGTTTCTAGAACGGAAGGGTGCAGACCGAAGATCCTATCTTGAAGGTTTATGGGTCTTAAGGACCTTGGGCCTGGGAGGCCAGGGTGGGGAAGTTGCATTTGTAAAGATCTAAGTCTGGCAGTCCTGGCTTCTGAGGGCCTAATGTGTTTGGGAGTCTCTGGGCCTGAGGTTTCTGGAATAGCAGCAGCTTCAGTACGTGGTGTCTTCGGATATGAGTATGTTGGGAGGACCTGTAGGGTGGAGTGTCACCTGTCTGAAGCCCGGTGTTATGGGTACCGGGTGAACTGCAGTTGGGAGGAGACCCCGGGCCTGGGCAAGGGCGACTGAGGGTTCGCGCTAGGACCCTACAGGAAGCGGCGGCGCGAAGGGCGGCCGGTGTTGACAGAGAGGGCGCCGCGGAAGGTCGGCGCTAGGACCCCGAGGGTAGGGCGGGAGGCGGCGGCGCGTGGGGCGGCGCGTGTTGACAGCGGCGGCGGCGGCGGCGGCGGAGACTGGCGGGCGGCGGGAGTCGGCGCCTCTGGTTCCTGCCGCTGGTCCGGAGGTGCTGGCGGGCGGGCGTCCCAGGATGGCCTTCATGGAGAAGCCATCGGCTGGCAAGGTGCTGCTGGACGACACGGTGCCGCTGACAGCAGCCATCGAGGCGAGCCAGAGTCTGCAGTCCCACACGGTGCGCGGCCCGCCGGGCGGGCGGGCGGCTCGGGGCGGCCCCGGGCCGCGGCAGGGCTGCGGGCGGTCGGGTGCGAGCCAGTCAACGTTGCCCACGCTGGGGGCCGGGCAGGGGGTGACGGCGCCGCCGGGAGGACTCTGGAGTGGCGGTGGTTCTGGGTCAGGGCCCCTGGGGCCCAGGCGAACCCTGAGGTCTGGAAGGGTCTGGGGGGGAACGGCAGCCCCCGAAACGGGAGTTGGGGTCAGCAGCCTCCTGGACCAAGACTGGGAGGGATTCGGCGGTGTCCTGGAAAGGAACTCCGAGGTGGGGGTGGATTGGTGTTTGATTCCCGGGCCCACCTTGGGCCGGCGGGGTAAAGAGATCACTCAGGACCCTCTCATCCACTTACGTCCGCTGCCAGCCTTCTCCTCCCCCCCACCCCCCCTTTGGGGCCGCTGAGTTTCCCTCCTTTCAGATGGAGATCTGAGTGGTGGAGATGAGGGTGGGCCGGCCAAATGGAAGTATGACTATAGATCTTACGTGCTGGAATAGCAGAGTGAAAGTGTCGGGGGTCTCTCACCCCATTTCCAGGTCAGCGACTTGGCAGAAGCATGGGGCAAATGGCGAGGGAGGCATTCTAGGGTCCTGCTAAGGCAGGTGTACGATTGTGCTCCTTACTGCCTCTAACCTGCTCTTAAGTGGATAGTGGTAGCATTCGTTTGAGTTTAAAATCCACTGAGTAATAGATCCTCATAGTTAGGTAGAGTTCATTTCTGTAACATGTAACTCTCTTTTATTGCTGTTTTCATTCGCATGTACCACTCCCTCCACCCCCAATACACTATGCATTATAATTCACAAGCCATAAACCCAGGAACCGGGCGGGAGTTGCCAGCCAGTGGGACTTTGTTTGGGAAATAATGAATGGGGAGGGAGAAATTCCTTAAATTGTAATGTTTTGTTAGGTCACCAAATCAGATTCCGGCTCAGAGACTTGTTTATTTACCATTGCAGTGTGTTTGGGGTTCATCATCTGGAGCTAAAGCTCCACAATAGCTTTCTGTTTCTTTTTTTGTTTAAGCTGTTCTGGTGACTTCAAAGAAACCTTTTTATTCTGTTGTATTAAAGTGGAACTTTTTGGAACCTGTTTCCTCTTCCAGCAGCCATGTTTTGTAGGACTTGAGTTGTTAAAAGTATTCATTTCCAGTTAGGAAAATGATTATATATTTTAAAGTACATTTTATTTCATTCTGCTTATCTTTAACCCTGTTTCATAGACTTGTGAGAAGGCACTTATATAGGACAGGATTTGTTAAACCTTCTGTAGTAATTGTGCCTAAAGGAGCATGGATTAAGAGTTAAAATTAGATAGGGCATCTAAATAAATTCTACTATTAAATTAGATTTTCAACTTGAATATTAGCAATTGATTTTATACCTTTCAGGGAGTGAGGGTGAGTCTTTTAGATTTATTTTGTATTGAAAATAGAGAGTTGCTTATAAATGCTCTCAGACCACTTCTTCCTAGAAATATTATGTGATGGTCACTGTCCCAAGCTTTGTGTTCACTCCACCTTAATCTTGATTGGTTTATTCTGTAACTGTTTCTTTCATTTTCCTCTCCACCCTACTGAGAGGAGTGATACTTCTTATTTTGGGGTCCTAGTCCCTGGCATCTGATAGCATTTTTTATGTATTTGTTGAATGAATAAATTAATGAATTGGAACCTTATTTTGCCTCTTTCTGTTTATAAAGTGTTAGTGGTAAAAGTTGGAACAACGAGACAGTTGAGGCATTTAGTTGAGAGGTCTCAACTTTAGCAAGTTTTTAGTTAGGTGGTAAAAGATGTAATATTGTAGAGCTTTTCTTTAAGAAATAAGGTAAAATAATTTAGAGTAGAGAATGACACTTCTGATAATGATGACTGAACACCAAAGACAGTGACTCATAGGAGACTCATGGAGGCAGATGTGGTGGAGTAAAAACATGTAGCATTCATTGCCTTGCGTAATTTTTGACTGTTCTGTGTTCTCATTATTTTAGACTGAGAAATGTTGCATTCGCCCTGAATTTTATTAACAAAATCATATGCTGATTCAAATTTTTTATGAGTAAGTTCCTTTAAAACAGGAACTGTTGGAAATTATTTTGCAAAGAAGTATTTGTCAAGGGTGGTATATAGAAGAAGAAGGCATTGTTTTCTTACGGGAAAGGTTGAAGATGGCTTTCCAGATTGTTAGCTGAAGGGCTCTGCTGTCCCCCAAAAAGTCAGAGTCTGTTCACCCTTTGAGATGCTGAATCTCTGGGGAGTGCTCCTTGACTACAGACAGAAACATGCAGAGGAGTATTTAGTAGACAACCTTTGTGTTGGAAGAGGCAAGACCTTCATATGGGTTTGGACTGACACTAGTCAGGTGACATTTTTTGGCTAAGTCGCTTAGGCTTTTTGATATTTAGTTTTGTCATCTGTAAATGGGGGTAATAAATGCCTGCCCTCCTTGCCTTGTTACTGCCTACTTGTTATAAAGATCAAATGAAATGATCTCTACAAATTATTTGCAACTTACATTCCTTTTTTCTATGTCTGTTCACTCCCTGATGACAAATATGCAAAGGGATAGACACATTAAGTGTTGTCATTACAAGTGAGCTAATTTTTGAACATAATTCCTTTCATTTATCAAGGTTGTTTATCCTTGGGAAACAGTTTTATAGCAGATTTTTTAAACTCTATTAAATTTATTTTCTTATAATGTTAGTTTTTGGACAGCATTTGATTTCTCCCCTCAGGTATAGTTCCTGTAGTTCTCCCACCAATCACTAGAGCACCCATGATCTAGCACCATAGTCTCTTGATCTCTTCCTTCCCTGGTTTTGACACCCCCCCATTTATCTATGGTCAGATCGCAAGTTTTGTCTTTTTTTTTGGCCCTTTGTTCAGTTTCTCTATATTTCTCATATAAGTGAAACCATTTGATATTTATCTTTCCGCTGCTGACTTATTTCGCTAAGTATAATGCCTTCCTGCTCCATCTACATTGCTGCAAATGGCATGAGTTTATCATTTTTTATTGCTAAGTAGTATTCCACTGTGTATGTATACCAAACACATCTTCTTGATCCTTTCATCTGCTCTGGTGCATTTGGATTGTTTCCATGTCTTAGCTATTGTAAATAGTGTTGCAATAAATATAGGAGTGCATGTTTCTTTTTGAATTAGTGTTTTTGTGTTCTTTGGGTAGATTCCTAGGAGTGGAATCATTGGATCCTATGGCATCTCCATTTTTAATCTTTTGAGGAACCCCCACACAATTTTCCATATTGTCTGGACGAGTTTACATTCCCACCAGCAGTGCAAGAGGGTTCTTTTTTCCACCACATACTCGCCAGTATTTGTTGTTTCTAGTTTTTTTTTAAAGCAGAAAATTTTAATTTACATGTACTTAGAATTTATGGATTGTGAGGGAAAATTCTGTGGATTGGAAAATACAGATGCTAGAGATGAAGGGAACACAAGGTTGCCCCCAGAAATACATATTGGAGGAGCAACTGGCAGAAAGGTTGCAGGTTGGTAGGTGATTCTGTGCTTGACTGTAGTTTGAATGATTTTGTTTTCTATAGGGGAAGATTTTTACTCTAAAAACTTATGGGGAGGGTTTTACTCTATAGTGTCAAGTCAATTTAGCTTTGAAAAATAAATCAGGCCTTTGCTACAAGGAAATAAAGCTTCCATAAAATTAGAATGAACAGTATTTAGGGAGAGGGAGCTTTCAGTGTGGGTGGGAGGAAAGGGAAAGATTTTCCAAGCTAAGCGGCACAGGTAAATTGTGAGAAAGTTTGGGAGGACTAAGAGAGATAACAAGGGAAGTAAATTTTTGGCTCCATGAAGGGAAAACTTTTAAAGTCAATAGGCTGAAAAAACTGCTGACCTAGCTGAAATAGAAACCAGAGGAAACCAACAGTTTTTTGGAGATGGTTGGTATCAAATACGCATATCCAATTTTAGCTGGTTGGTGTGCTGTGGTGTGATAGCTTTTAATCTCAGTTTTCTCCTTTTAAAATATTCTTTGGTGAGGTTCATCTGAATCAAGGCCCATTTACTCACTATTTGGTGCATTTTGTTCTTGAGAAACAAAAGATAATTTTAGTGGTATTTGAGGCATAACAGAACATTTTAAAAAAATCTGTGGGAAAGATAGTATTACATGCTAAAATCTACTGAAAATGGATCTCTCCTTGAACCTTTCACTTTTGGAAGCTGTATTCCATCATGGTTTATTTATTCAACAAGAGTTATTCACTCAACAAAAACGTACTGAGTGCCTACTATGTGCTGGAGAGGTGGTAGTGAACTAGACCACTCTTGCTTTCGTGGAGCTTTTGTTCTGTTGGATTCTGAGAACTTCTGTTTTCCAAGGTCCAGTCAAGTCAACCAGAATCTTCACTTGTCATAACATAGATGGTCTTAAAGTTTCTTTTGTGGTCTGGTTTATTGAACTTCAACCTCTTATCTGGGCCTTTTTTTTTTTTTTATAGTCTTTTAAATTCTATTTATCTATGACAAGAATACCCATACAAATGTGATACCAAATTAGGCAACTCCATTGCCTTCCCATCCTGACATTTAAAGTAATTGATCTCAATATCAGAATCCATATTGGCTTTCTTTTGGGATGCCATTTGGAAGTTTCTTTACAATTCCAAGAATTGTAATTCCAAGAATTGTAATTATAATTCCAAGACTACTTAAAAAGCTATCACACCACAACATACCAACCAGCAAAAATCAGGTGTATTTGATAACAACCACCTCCAAAAACTGTTGGTTTCCTGGAAAAGTATTCCAAGAATACTTCAAAAGTTGCTTTGAAGCTGTTTACAAAGACTAATGCAGACAGTATAATAGTTAACTTGAAGCACTTCCACCCATTGTAATAGGAGAATAATGTACCTCCTACCCCAAACTAATTGCTCGTCTTCTGCTTGGTTGTATATTTTTCTCCACTTATCCTGGAAACTTGTGATGGGTATAGTTAGAGAACTCTAGCTGGAAGTTTTTAGAGAGACTGGTGATTAGTTAATTTAGAGATTGCCATCTCTTCCTCTTGAAAAAGTCAGTTTTTTGAAACTTACTTTAGGGGTTGGTGATTCTTAATCCTCATGTATCACCTTTTTTGAGAATTATCCCACTAAAAAAGTTTCTTATAACAGGAATACAAATAAGAACATGACTAGTTATTAGGAGGAAATGTAGGTATCTGGGGCTGAAGTTTTTTTTTTATATGAAAAGATAGCTACATGCTTTGCTTCCAGGGGAATGATGAAAACAGCCACCTATGTGTACACAGCTTCCATATGGATTGTGATCTTGAGGTTGTTCAAAATAAAGATTGTGGTTGAAGGTCTGAATGGGTTCCTTTGAAGCAGGTGATGATTCTTTTTCAAGCTGCCAGAGGTTTTGGCTCCGCTTCACCTAAAATGAAGTTCCTTTATGTTCCAGCTTTAGGCATCCTGAGAAGGAGGGGGCTGAACTGAACATTGTTTTAGAATTCATAAAGTCCTTAAGTGTTGCAGTGGCCATTGTAGTAGGGAGAGTTATAGCCTGTGTTTTTTTTCCTTAAACTGGATCATCCTCATCAGATATTTCTTCTACGAGTAATGTGTACATAGGAGGGGGAAATTCAGGTGTGACTTCTCTTCAGAGGACATCAGAGTGTGCTCTTAATTTTCAGCTTGAAACTTTTGAGTAATGACTAAGGGACAGGAGCTTTATCTTGCAAAAATACATGGACTTCAGGAAGGAAAGAGTTTGAGCAGACTGTCTATTTAATCTCTGACCTTTCTGAGAACAAAATTTGGGGTAAGACTGACCATTTCTAGCTGAAGATTAAGATAAATATTTTCTCTTGCTTACTGAAGGAGTACAGTTGAAATCAAAAGGGAATTTCATTGTTATTGCTATTTTCAAAGAATCATGCAGTTATTTTTTGGTGACTGAGAGGGGAGTCTTATTTATTCATTTATTTTTAAAAGATTTATTTATTTATGCATACAAGCTGGGGTGCAGGCCAGAGGTGTGGGGTGGTGACAGGGTTCACCAGAGACAGAGTGGGGGCAGAACAGGCAGATCGACCGAAACACACTGCTGAGGGGAGCAGCGGGTGAGGCAGGAGAGGTCTGCTGCCCCATGTGGGAATCTCCTAGGCCTGGCATCTAACTCACGCTGCAGCTGCTGACAGCTCCACAGTGCTGTGCTTAACCGGTTGCACCACCAGAGGCCCCGTGAGGGACTCTTATTTATAAACATAATGGTAATTGGTAGAATTCATTGCAGTGTAACAGGAGTTTCCTGGAAAGGTCATTTTTAAATTTTAACACCTTTATATACGTCACATACGATGCACATTTAAGGTATACAATTCAACAGTTCAGTGGTTTTTTGTTTTTGGCATATTCCCAGAATTGTATATCTAGCATAGTAATCAATTTTAGAACAATTTCATTATCCTGAAAGAAGCCCTGGACCCCTAAGCTGTCATTCTGGAAAGCCTGAAAACATGGCAGGATGCTAAATTCAGGATAAATTCTTTAGTTTTTGGGGTCTACCGGCCTTAAGTTTCTTATCAGAGGGAAAGATTCTTTGTAAACTCTATGTACATATTTATATAACTTCTCAGAACCTCACTGACTTGAAACCTGCCCTAAGGCTGTGGATCTTGGGGAAAAGATGACTACTGGGAAAATTTAAAAAACTTTAAACTTGGAGAATTACTTACTTTCATCAGTGACATACATGTATCTAAAAAATGCGCTACATTACCACATATACCCTACTTTACGAAGATCCTATGTTTAAAACAATAGCTGAATTATTTCCCGTTAGTATGGAAAAAAATTGCTTTAGGTTGAAACTTCCCTATGCATTTGTGTGTGTGTGTGTGTGTCTCCATGACTTATTCACAGGGCGGCCCAGGGGAGGGCAAAGGGCTCAGTGTCTGCGAGCACCTGACAAGAAGGGAGCCTGTGCCGAGGTTCCTTCTGCTTCTCGAGCGCCTCAAGCACCTGTTTATGAAATCTAAATGAGGCTCCCACATTTTTCTGACATAGGTCATCGGAAACAGGTCATTTCTCCTTAATGTAGTGGAGACTTTTTTGAGGTTGTGGGAGGAGGGAAGGAATGGAGCTTTGGCATGGGAGATTCCTGGGTCTACAGTCTAATCAAGTATAGAGGCCAAAAGGAAAAGCAGTGCTGCTCAGCAGGGCCTCCCCCTGAGCCTGCCTTCTCCTCAGCTGATAAGTGATTCCTTGTCAGGGACTCAGTGCACTTTAGTCCTGCACGCTTTCCTTTCTGCAGAAGCAGAGGGAAGTGACGCTGGAAGCAGGCCTGCTCACACCAGACCTCTAGCATCTGGCCGTCACCACAGCACCCACTAATCTACCAGAACACAGGGAACTGCCATGCCATCGGCACTGTACGTGTGACGGAGAAGGTCATCACGTTCACTGGCGGCCTCACACGTATTTATTCCATGGGTGTTTCTCAATCTCTGCTCTGATGGGCACTGTGGGTGACTCCACGGATGCAGGGGTGAGCAGGCCCTGCTCTAGGGGTGCTTGGGCTTTTGTAGGGGTAGTGAAGGTGGTTTTCAGAAGTGACCAAAGAGGCAAGTAGGCAGGCTCTGAACTGGCAGGTGGGTTTCTGGAGGAGGCCCCTGGCAAATACCCTTTTCAGCTCTTCACATCCCAGCTTTTGCTCATCGCCTGAGAGGTTTCAGCATTGGTGTACACACTTGACCTCTGGCAATTGGGTAAAAAATAGAATAGAAGATCCTGGACTTTGTTCATTCTCCTTCCGCTTCCCTGCCAAGTGATGATGCTAATTGACTTTTTTGGGGGCGGGGGGAGGGGATATAGCTGGTATCTTCAGAATGCTGTTTCCTGAGAAATGTGTTTATATGCTGTATAACCCAGCTGACTTCCTTTCCCCTCAGTGGTGCACATCAGTAATCAGGCTGTGGGTGCATGTCCTCACTTTGAATATAGTTCACATGATCAGCTTCTGTGTGCTTCACAGCATGAAGCTTTTTGGAAAGCTTTTCAGGTGTGGGGGATACTAGCAAACTCTTACAGAGAGTCTTCTGAGGGCCTGGCCACCCTGTGCTGTGTGTTAAGATAAAAAGGTGAATGCAACAGGGAGCTTACATCCATCCTGTTAGAGGCAGCAGAAACCAAAGGTGAAGCAAGGAGTTCAAAGTGCCTTTCAAGGTGGGGGAGTGAAGGCATGGTGGCAGTGGCTTCAACCAGGTCCCTCCTGAAGGCTGGAGAACTAGGAAAGACTTAGCAGAAGCCTTTCAGAGAACTTGATCCAAGCCAGTACCCCACCCCCACCCAAGGTGGTTGTAAACTCCTTTCATTTAATATTGAATTGTAAAAATGTACAAAAAATCATTAAAAAAAGTGACTTCAAATCAAAAGAATACTTTATTCATATCAGTACATTATTGAAAATTACAGTAACATTTGGTATCTGAATCATACTGGTTTTGGAAATATTAGAGACAAAGAATTGTAAGGTGAATACAACTTCAGGCATTGATAAGAGCATCTTCAGACTGTTTGCAGAGTTACCATGTTTATGATGATGTGTGATTTTTGTATTTCTCATTAACTCGTATTTTGTGTTCCTTAAAGCTCCCTTTAGTCATGGTTCACTAAAGACACATGAAGCCATGTATGTCTAAGAACAAAATCTATTAAAAGGCTGTATGATTGTCAAAACCAGAATAACATAACTAAATCATGACCATACTCATTTGATCCCCGCGACCTTTCCCACGCTTCTTTTATTCACACTCAGAGTCTTTCACTGAGTTAAAGAGAGAAAATATTTTAAAAATTATTTTATCGACAGATTCTTTTTAAGTAGAAATAGAAACAAGATTTATAGCTTTTAACACATAAAACCTAAAATACCTTCCAGATCCCCTAGTTGTTCAGCTTGTTCTAAATTGTTACTAAACTACCATAAGGATCTCAGTTTCAGAAACACAAGAATGACTATGTTCTATGGGAAAGTCTGTTAGATGCTGCCTTTGCAGACTTTAGGAGTACATCAGTTCATTCAGCAGGTACCGCTGCAAGTATGCCCAGGGGTTCTGGGGCACTTGGAATATAGGTCTAAGCAAGACAGTCTTGATTTATTAGGGAGGATTTTGCTGTGGTGCAAATGATGGAAAAGGGAGACTAGAGCCAGTTGTGAGGCCCATTGAGTGCCAGGCTAAGGGGTCTGAACAGCAGTGAAGGGACTGGGCATGTGAAAGTGGTATTTTAGGAAGCTTGATTTGCTGGTGGTACTCATGGTTTAGTAAGGAGGGTGAAGGAATTGGGGAGGCAGAGAGTCTAGGGTGCTAATGAAGCAGTCAGGTTAGAAAGGCCACATATCAAGTCATTGGCAGGAGGCAGAGAAGAAAGGAGCGAGGAAGGAATACAACGAAGGGAAAGTCTCTTAGATTTCTTGAAAGAAAAATGATTAGAGAAACAGTACAAGGTAAGTGAGGAGTGACTGACCTTCGCAGATGATGAATCTGAGTTTGGTTTTAGGAACACAGAAAAGGCAGTGGTCCCTGCCATGATAATCCCTTATGTTGTTTAAGCACTTACTCTGTGCCAAGTCCTGTACTAAGTGCTTTATATTACTTGTCTCATTCTTCTTCCTCTTTTCTTGGTCAACTTTGTTGAAGTATAATTTATTGAATACATGCAATAAATTCACCAATTTGATAAGTTTTGACAAATGTATCTACTCATACAACCATTACATAAGCGTCATCATTCCAAGTGTTTCCTTGGTGCTTCTTTGTAGTCAGTACCCTCCCTTAGTCCCTGGCAACTACTGATATGCTTTATTACTATCATTTCACTTTTTCTAGAGTGTCATATATGAGTGGAATCTTTTGGGAAATAGTTGTGTCTGACTTCCTTTTCTTAGAATAAAGCTTTGAGAGTCTCTCTTGTTGTTGCATGTTTTTTTTTTATTGCCGAGTAGTTTTCCATTTTATGAATATACTGTTTATTATCCACCAGTTTGTAGGCATTTGCATTGTTTCCAGTTTGGAAATATTATGAATAGAATTGCTATTGTGTCAACATATTTTCATTTCCCCAGGTGGATGAATACTGAGGAATAGGATTGCTGAGTCATATGCTAAGTGTATATGCAACTTTCTAAGAAATTGCCAAAGTTTTCTAGATTGCCATAAACAACTCTGAATTGAATTTATTATGCCCATTTATGGAAGAAATAAACTATAGAGAAAGTAACTTGCTCCAGGCCATAGGGCTGTGGAAGTTGAATGAAAGTTTGTATACCAGTGAGCTTTGAATGAAAGAGAGACCAGTTGGTATCTGCAGATCGGTGGACTGTTTGATGGCTTCACTAATCCTTGGCTTTGCTGAGGACGTATTAGGATTCTGCTCCTGAATGACAGAACCAAACTCTGCTTTAGGTGACCATTTCCTCAGTTCTTCCATCCTGGCTTAAGAGTGTAGTTAATTTGTTACATATGGTGGAGTCCTTGAGGCAGTGCTTTCTGGTGGAAATATAATGCAAACCAGGTATCTAATTAAAAATTTTTCTAGTAGCCACATTAAAAAACTAAAATGAAGCAGGTGAAATTACTTCAATAGTATATCCCACTTAACCTACTATATCCAAAATATCATCACTTCCACATGTAATTAATATAAAATTATTAATATATTTTGTATTCTTTCACAGACAATTTTGAAATCTGGTGTGTATTTTACAATTCCAACAAATCTCAACTTTGACTAGCCACATTGCAGGTGCTCAGTAGCCACATATTGCTTGTGGCTATTATATTGGACAATCCATTTAGTAATATATAAATGTATGGTTATTAAAATGTAAAAGAGATTCATGTTATATTAAGTGCAAAAGCAGTAATAACACACGTTTGGTATGCTTACATTTTCGTCACTATCTTTAATTAAACTGGGCAAGAATTTAGCCAAGACTGCATTATTAAAATTAAATATAGTCCCTTAGTCACACTGGCCACATTTCAAGAGCTCAATAGCCACATGTGGGTAGTGGTTGCCACATTGGATGTCACAGGCTTAGGTCATTTGTCTCCTCAAACAACTGCTGACCTACTGAGGAAGTCTGCGCTAGAGAATAGGACCTGTTACCCTGCAGCCAGCAGGCTTGGTGACCACTGAGACCCTGCGCCTCCATGGCTCTTAAATAAGGTATAGGAAGAAGGTTACTTACTGGGTTCCCACTGTTAGAGTTTCCTAGGACCATAAAGTAGAAGCAAAACAGTCTAGTCAGAGACTCTGTTCCATTTTGGTCCAACTGAAATTAACTGTCATTCACGTTACTGAAGACTCCATAAGCCTGATGTCCACTTTAGTCATGTTAGTATGAACATGTTCCTTTCTATCAGCACCTGCCATCATTGTGTGAAGAGGAAATGTTTTCTTACTTATACACAATTTCTACGCAGGGCCAGAGTACATTCAGCCCAAATTTGTAGATAGCAGTTTGTGTACATGAAATAGGAGGTGGGTCGAAAGTACAAGGATTTAGATGTCAGGAGACTGTGGGCCTGGTGGTATTCTGAGAACTCTGCAGCTGCATTAACTCATTTTCCAGGTCATTCTTGTCCGTACCCTGCCCTTCATTCTTCTAGCTCTTTCCTGCCTGGATGAACTGGTTCTGCCTGTTCAGCTCGCCTCTGTTCATCAGAATGAGAGGGTTTATGATTTGAAAGCATTTTGCCTAAAACCGTGGAATGTAGGGACTGCTGTGCCACTGGGGCAGGAGACCTGGGCTTGCGTGCATACTCATCACATACTGGGAGAGCAGCACTGTTTAAGGCATTTACCTCTCTGAATCAGGGGTTTCTCATAAAAGAGAGGTAGTGATGCCTGCCTCTAAGTACTGCTGGGTGGCAGACTGAGCTGAGGGACAGAAAGCATAGTTAGTGCTCCATAAACAGCAGTTATTGCCTAAAGGAGATCTATGAGAGCGTGGCATATATAGTCACTTACGTAGTTGGTGTGAATTGGAGCGAGTGTCTCAGAGAATACAGCAAGGTAGAACAAATATATGTGTAGTCAACCCTCCATTATCCTTAGTGATGGTGACTAGTTCTACTATAAATTATTAAAACCAGTATGGGTTTCCAAGCTAGCTTGATTTCAACCCGTAGCTTCAAGCTTCTTTCCACCAAATGTTTTACCAGCTTTGATACAAGTAGAAGAGGTCATTTACTTGACCTTCATCTTCTGCTTCCTCAGTCTACCCAGACAGTAAAAGTGCGGATGAGTCATAAAATGGCCAAAAGTTCCTTTTACAAAGGAAAAAAGATGATGGCATACTTCGTTCTTATCCAAACTGAGATCTCACTCCTTATCTTTTCACCCAGAATTCCTTATTTTAAAGCAGCATGTGTTACCAAAAGGATTGAGCTACTGATTCATGCAACAGTATGTTTACAGCTCAGAGGCAATTTGCTAAATGAAAGTCAAATACCGAAAACTGTATACTGTGTGTTTCTACTTACACGACATTCTGGGAAAGACGGAAAGACAGGAATGACAGGAATGGAGTACAGGTCGGTGCTATCCATGATTGGGATGGGGTTGAATGGAATATAATAGGCAGCACAAGGGCTATTTAGGGGTGTTTTGGGGTGATGAACTGAATTTGATTTTAACTGCTATGGCAGTTACCTCGCTGTGTGCATGTGTCAGAACCCACTGTTCCCTTAAGAATGAATTTTACTGTATGTAAATTTAAAAACAGAGCTTAAAAAAAGTAGCATGTTTTAAATTACATGTGTAGCTAACCAAGAAATGTGAAGCAGTTGTTTTCCTGATTATAAAAGTAATATATGCTCATTGAGGATAACCTGAAAAAATATAGGGGGAAAAGCCAAGAATTAAAGTCGCCCGTAATTTCACTTTCAGAGACAGCAACTGAAAGTGTTGGTGAGTTCCCTCTTGTTATCAAAGAATTTTTTTTTATTGAGGTAATATTGGCTTACAACACTGTGTATGATTTAGAAGTATGGGATCACACCCTTCAGATGTACATTACCACGCCATGCCCACTACTAAGGCACCCATATCCATTGTCTCACAGATTTTTTTTATCCTTTTAAAAAAATATTTAACAGTATAACAAATGCCTTTTCCCATGTAATAAAAAATTCTTTTAATTCATCCTTTTAAAGGCTTGCATTCTGCCACTGTATGGATACACTATGAATGACTTATCCATTCCCTTATTGTTGATATTTAGGTCGTTGGTTGCTTTGGGAGGAGACTTTTAAATTTGACACCTTTAAAAGTGCCAAAAAGTGGACACAGGAGCTGGAACAGTAGAGACTGGTGTAATGGCCCTCTCTGATAAATATCTAAGACTGATAAAATTGTTTCTTGTGTTCAGAGGGAACGGTTGCTTTTTGTCTTGGTGCGCTTAATGGTGCTGCTGCTGTCTCCTTTGCTTGATGATTAAAGCCAAGACAGATTCACCAGCAGATAGCTGTGTTTGCTAATTTTTTTTTTTTAGCAGAGATGAAAACTAACAATTACAAAGCAGGATGCTCTAAATCTGTGATCTCATCTACTGTTCCTGCACAATTCTGTTGAAAAGGTATGATTTTTGCAACTGAACAAACTGAAGCTCAGAGCTCAAACAAATTAGGTCTCAAAACCAATTAGTGGTAGCTGGGCTTGGAATCTGTTTCTGTGACAGTAAAGCCTCTGCCCTTTCCCACTTGTGGGTGTGGCATGGGGAGGGGTGGCACAGTCATTACACGGTGCTGGTCATTACACAGTGACCAGCAACTTCTTCAGGTTCCAGGGGGACTCCGAGTGACCTCTCGTTGGGGCCCTTGCCCCTTGGGACGTAGCCACCGGGGGAAGAGCATTGCAGTGCCCAGGGACTTAGTACCAGCCTAGGGTGTGAGGGATGAGGAGAGGCCACCATAGCTACCAAAGCCCGCATAAAAATATTTCCAACCAGGTTAGTGCTGGTGTGTTTAATCATCTTTTCTAGCTAGTTAAACATGTGGTTAGGTAGTTCTCTCCAATCATATTCATTGTGTCTGTTTCTATACTTTTAGGGTGTCTGCCTGCAAATTGTAAGGATTATTGAACAAGTGAAGGTTATATTTCATTTTTAATTACTATTTGAGCCTCAGGTTTTTGAGTTTTTTGTTTTTTTCTTTGCTAAAATGAAGTTACTGGGTTCCCATCTTAGCAAATTATGTAATTTGTTTTGGTGTCACCTAAGGGTCTTTGTGCTATAAAATGCTTCAGGAACTGCTGTTTCAAAATGCTGTATCCATTCTGGAGTCTGTCTGAAGTCAAAAGGATTTTTGAGGGCTGCTTTGCTGTACTGCTGCTAGCCGGAACATGGCTGTCTTTGAAGTTGTTGTGGAGACAGCTCCCAGGCAGGGCCACAGAGCTTCCTGCAGAATGTGGACTTCCAAAGACCCAGAAAAGGCAGAGGCCTGTGTGATACCCATGGCTGCAGCTCACTGTGGGAATCAAAGCATGTTTGTGATATGTTCCTTTCCCCTTCTGTGGACACAGAGTAGAAACTGGAGAATTTGTTTTGCATGAACTTAAAGCGGTTGGTTAAACTGAAAGTGAAGTTATTTCACTTGGTTGAAAAGGAAATACACTTGGCTTCTCTCACCTGCCTAAACTTAGGTTAAGCTCGTGATGATTCTTCAGAAGCCTTTAAAAAATCTTAATGTTGTTATTCGTTTGGGGGTAGGTTTTGCACATTGTTGGATTGTACAGCAGTGAAAATAAAGCAGGTAAGTCCAGCATGGAAAGTCTGTGGATGAAATAATGACAAATAATGAATATTTAGCAGAGCAAGGAGTAAGCCTTAATTCTTAGTGAAATATTGAGGATTGTAAGCCATCGGGCTGGCGGCCAGTGAACTGAGCAGAAGTCCCACCATCATGAGAACATCCTCAGAAACCAAGCTGTCCTTCAGGGTGGTGCTGCCTGCTGCCCGGGGCTGCGGCTGTTGTGCTGTGTGGTGCCAGGGCCTGAGTATTGATGGTATGTGGGGATGGTAAATCTGCAGGCTTGGGAGATTGCATGAGAGTTTCTGGAGTGCCATTTGACCTAGTGGGGTGTAGAGGCCTGTGAAAAAGAGAGAATGCGCCCTCCCTCTCAGAGACCTAAGTAACCAGAGTGCTATCAATGAGTATTTGCTGTGCTTCTCTTATTGACCTGAACCTGTGCTATTTGGAATACAAAAAAAAAAAAAAAAAGTGATTTTAGGCTTTGAAGAACTTAATATAGTTAGAGAGAGCCTTTTCCCCCCAAACATAGACAGACAAAAATAATAAGTGAAGTTTCCGGGTTTTGATAGGTAAAACAACAAAGTGAGGCGAAATAAGTAGGAATTGTTGGGACGAAGAGTCTGGCTGGGTAGAGGAGGGTTTGCATGGAAGGAACTTGAATTAGGCCAGTTTTGATCAGGCAATAGAAGAGCACAGGAGCCCTGTAAGAGCCTGGAGTAGGAAAGTAGCATAGTGGTGGAGGCCCTGCGACGTCACTTGCACCCAGCATTCTTTGCAGGCCTTCTCATGGAGGGAAAGTGCCAGCAGGAAGCAGGTTTGGGGATTGAACCCTGTGGAGTTGGGTGGCTAGTGAGTGCTTGAAACAAACAGACCTGGCCTCCTCTCCCAGCCCGCCACTCTCCAGTGAAGACATTTATTCTTTCAGAGACTCACCTTCCAGGTGTAAAATGAGGCAGCGGTCTTTCTTGCTCACTTCAAAGGGCCACTTGCTGATAGTGTGAGTTGAGAGGTGCCAATGGAAGCCTCCTCTACAGAGCCAGTGTGGGGGATCTACAGAGGGCTCAGGTACATACTACACCCACAAAGGCAGAAGAGCTGAGCCCTTACAGAGGGCCAGGGAGAAGTGGGGGTGGGACAGAGGAGACTGAGGTTTGGTTGGTGCTTGGTTCATTTGTTTCCTCCCTCTTAGAGAGGGGTAATTTTGTAGTGTGATGCTGCTTCCTATTTAAGAGATTTTAGAACCATGGCTCTCACCTCTGGTTGTACTTTAGAATCACCTGGGAAATTTTTAAGAACTACTAATGTCTGTGCCCCAGTCCAGACAAGTTGAATCAGAATTTCTGGGAAGTAGGGTCAAGGCATAGATATCTTTATTTGGTTTTTAAGTTCTTCTAAGTGATTCTAGAATGTAGCAGAGTCAGGTCCTCTAGAGGTAGAGATGTGGGAGCACTGACAGGTAAAATATCTCCAAATAACTGCCCATGTCTTTCTGTACCTAGTCTCAGAGTAAATTTGGTAACTGTGCCAAAGGGGAAGAGGGGAGAATTATGTAGGTTAGAATGGTCTGGAAATTTTACCTTTTGTTCTTTTAACACTTCTCTTTCAAAATCATCTGGGTTGTAGCCTAACCAAAGTAACCAGACAGATTCAAGATAAATTTTCCTAAAATCTCATCATCTGCGGCACCTTTGAATACCGGCTACAGTGTAGTGAAATCTTAAATACCTTTTTGGAGACACAGAAAGCAGAAAATGCCAGAGAGAACACTTACTTGGGTTTAACTCATTAATCAGTAGTTGTGGAGATGACAGCTCCTACCCTCAGGATAGGACTCAATAGATCTACATTATTAGGATGAGCCCCCCTAACTTTCAGACTAGTGAGCACCTCTATCTTTCAGAGCTGCAGAAAGAGCTGGGATTTAGGGAATCCTGGGTAACTGAGTGTTGCCAGATGTGCCTGGCAGGTTTGGAGGGTCTTAGGAATCAGTGACTTGGGTTCCAGTTCCCAATCAGCTGCTTCCTAGTGGTGCAACCTTGGACAGCTCACTTGACCTTGCTGAGTGGAGCTGGATCTCCTATGCTCCAGGTAACTTGTGAGGAATGAATGACAAGTATTGAGAATGGGGTTTAGCAAACTCTGGCACAAAATTGGTGCTTATTTGACATTAATTCTCTTCTCTTCCCTCATTTAAGTCAGAAATCATGTGGTCCTGGTATCTTTCCAATTTGAAGAACTTTAACTCCAGACCACACTGACTTGCTAAAATCCCCACATGCAAGGACTTGCCAAGCAGCCATCCTCCTCCACCAAGATGAAGGGTGTGGTGTCCTGAGGAGGAGCAGGAAGCAGGCCCTTTGGGGAAGTGGCAGCAGATGGCAGGGTTCGGGGGCAGATCCATGTGACTCAGAGCTGCAGGGTGCTCAGATCTGCCTCCATGCTTAATGGCCCTTGGTGGTTTATCGTCTCTTTTATACTCTCTGTAGGTTCTACTCCACATCAGAGAAGGTGGTAAAGATGGGAATGATTCGCTGGAGGTTTCTGAGTTGCTGACTCCAGCTCAGGAGGTGGAGGCCTGACTTGAAATGTCGGTTTTCTACTGGTCCCCAGGGCACTCTTCTCTCTGCTTTAATAACTACAGCCTGGCTGTAAGCAGTAGACAGCTGTGCTGTATTTTTCAGTTTATCGCATTGGAAATTCCTTTTCGTCAGGCTGGATGGTGATATCAAGTACATTTTTTTTTAAAGATTTATTTATTTATTTATACAAGCTGGGGTACAGACCAGAGGCGTGGGTCGGCGAGAGGGTTCACCAGAGACAGAGTGGGGAACAGAACAGGCAGATTGACGGAAATACACTGCTGAGGGGAGCAGCGGGCGAGGCAGGAGAGGTCTGCCGCGCCATGTGGGTATCTCCCTGGCCGGGAGTCTAACTCGTGTCACCGCTGCTGACAGAAAGCGCAGTGCTTAACCGCTGCTCCACAGCACAGTGCTTAACCGCTGCGCCACCAGGGAGGCCCTCAAGTACATTTTTAAAAATTCAGAGGGTTTATGGTTAGGGACCAACTATTGAGGTGGAATAAAAATATTTCTGAGCAAAACCACCTTATCTTATTTCCCCTTCTTTTTCTGTATCTGTAGCCGCATGGCACATGGGACTTGGCATTTACAATGGAACCTCTCAATGTCTCTTTCCAAGGAAACACAGTAACTAGCAGTGGTATGACTACCACTACCATCATTTTATGTGGATGTGCACACATTATACAAATGGTGTCTGGGAGTGGGGTGGGTACCAGTTACAAACAAGGGCAGATGAGGCAGAAATAATCCCTCCATCACCCTGTATCCCACCCGCCCATGGACTGGGATGACCTCGGTTCATCTGAGCCTGGGTTTCCAGCCTCAGCACTGTTGATATTTGGGACTAAGGGTCCTTTGTTATGGGGACTTTCTTCTTCATTGTAGATATTTAACACCTAACTGACCTCTGTCTACTAGATGCCAGTAGCATAGGTACAAACTTTAAACTCACAATGCAGAACAACATATGTTTACTTATCAGCCAAACTACCCAAAGTGCCCAACATTGAATTTTTAAAAATTTATGATAAGTATTCTGATAAATCACAGTGAACAACGAATGCATGAAGTGATTTTTGAGAATTACATTTTTTTCCCATCTTTAGATACCAAAAAATCTTGCCTATACATAGTTGTTTGGAATTATTCGATTATATGTGCTAATTTCAATTCTACCAATAAGACAAACCTGGGAAAAGAAGAACATTTCAAAGCTAAAGACTGATCCCAGAATATAAGACTGTCAGATGTTTTTAGCATATTATCTATTTAGAAATTTTATATATTCAGAAATAATTGCATTAGCATATTGTTTAACAGATTTGCCACACTACACAAATTCATTTTGAAATGTTTACAACCCCACAGGAAACCAGCTAAGCATGGGGTCAGCTGTATAACTAATTCACTTATAATTTAGTGGATATTGTCCTTATCATGTTCCAGAGGAGGCAGAAGTTCTTGCCAACGTGGTCTTTATCAACCTTTGCTAAATAAACAGAATGGATACGAATGATGGTATAATAAGATCTATTTTAAATCACAGTTACCAGGTTAACAATGCTTATTAGACTTTATAAATAACCTATTTAAAGCAGAATAGATTCAGTAGAAAGAATTTGTGGAATTGTGACTGACTGTATTGCCTAAATCATACTATCCAAATATATTAAAATAATTCTGAGCATTTGAGGAAAAAAATGTTAACATGAGATTCAATCTATACCTTAGTTATAACTCCTTGCATATATAGAAGCTGGATATAGGACATATAAGCTGGATATAAGATTAGGTCTGTTTTCTACCTACTTATTAGTAAGAATTACCTGAAGAGGCTATTAAAACTTCTAATTCCTAGTTTTCTATCCTAGACATTCTGATTCAGTGTCTGGAGCAAGGCCTATGAATGTGGATTCAACACCCTCACTTGCCCCACCCCTGCAACCTGTACTCTCTTTATTCTCTGGTGACTTCATGATCAGGCAGGTTTGAGGATAATTGGATTTGGTTTCTTGGAAAATGTCATCAGTGTGTATCTATTCCACTTTTTCAGTTATTTTCTTAATTGTGGCCTTTTCTAAGCTGACTGTGCATAATGTTAAGTCTGATCACTGAAAATCATGGATCATTGTCTTCTGACTACTACTACCATCTAGTTTTGGATTCCTCAGGTTAAATTTTTATTTGAGAAAATTATAGATTCATATGCATTTGAGACATCCCATATATTCACTACCCAATTTTTTCCAATAGTAATATTTTGAAAAACTATAGTGCAGTGTTCCATCAAGGCTTTAATATCAATACAGTCAAGATATAGTCAATAGAACATTCCCTTCAATCCAAGCAATCCCTCATCTTAGTCCATTCAGATTTAACAATAATAAAATACTATAAATTGGATGATTATAAACAACATACTGGAAGTTCAAGATCAAGATGCTGGTGCAGTCACCTTCTGGTGAGGGTCCTCTTACTGGTTCATAGCTGGCACCATCTCAAAATATCCTCACATGTGGGAGGGGCATGGGATCCCCGTGGAGCATCTTTATAAGGCATGATCCCATTCATGAGGGCTTCACTCTCATGACCTAAGTACCCTCCCAAAGATCCTACCTCCTAAAACCATCATCTTTGAGGATTAAGATTTTGACAGATGGATTTTGGGGAGACACATTCAAACCCTAGCACTTCTCTTTGCCCTTTTATATCTACTTCCCACGTCTACCTTATTCCAGCCTCAACTCTTGACAACCACTAATCTGTTCTTCTTATCTACCTTTTGTCATTACATAAATATTATGTTATATAATATATTGGAATTGTACAATATATATATTTTTCAATATTTATTTGTTTATTTAGTAGAACTGGGGAGTAGGCCAGAGGTACGGGTTGGGAGAGAATTCACCAGAGACCGAGTGGGGTACAGAACAGGCAGGTTTACTGAAATACACTGCTAAGGGGAGCAGCAGGTGAGATAGGAGAGGTCTACTGGGCCATATGTGGGTTAGTTCCCTGGCTGGGGATCAAACTCAGGCTATAGCAGTGATAGCGCTGAGAGTTAACACCTATGCCATCAAAGAGGCCCACAATATGTATTCTTTTGAGAGTCTCCTTTCATTCACCCTAACTCTATGAAGAGTCATCCATATGTATCAGTTATATGTATGTTATATGTATTGGTATTTATTCCTTTTTGTTGTTGAGTAGTATTCCATGATATGTATGTGACATAGTTTATTTAACCATTTACTTGTTGAAGGGCATTTGGTTTATTTATATTTTTGGACTATTGATTAAATTGCTAAGAACATTCATCTGCAAGTTTTTGTGTGAACATAAATTTTCATTTTTCTGAGATAAATGAATCCAGTGTAATTGCTAGGTTGAATGATAGTTGCATATTTAGTTTTCTTTTTTAAGAAACTGCCGAATGTTGTTCTAGAGTGTTGTGCCATTTACATGTCCATTGGCAACATATGAGTGATTTACTTTCTCTGTATCCTAGCCAGGACTTGGTGTTATTATTTTTTATTTCAGCTATCTTCATAGGTGTGTAGTGATATCTCATTATGATCTTAATTTCTATTTCCTTGAGGAGCTGAACATTGAACTTCTTTTTCATATACTATTTACCATCTGTATATCCTCTTCAGAAGAATGCATATTCTGTCGTTGGATAGAGTGTTCTCTCATTGCTAATTGAACCTGTTGGTTGATGGTATTGTCACGTTCTTCTATATCCTTTCTGGTTTTCTGTTTCTATCAATTGCTGAGAAAGTGTTTGATTGCAGTTAAAGTTTCCAGCTGTAATTGTGGATTTGTCTATTTCTTCTTTCAGTTCCATCAGCTTTTGCTTCACATATTTTGGAGCTCTGCTGTTAGGTGGATATACATTTAAGTTTGCAATATCTTCTTGATAAATTACCTTTTTAGTAGTGTTCCTGAAAGTTTCCCTCTCTGTCTCTGATTATTTTCTTTGCTCTGAAGCCTATTTGATTTGATATTTTATGTTTGATTCTCTCATTTGGGGATTGCATAATTGAGGCTGTTTTCATTTTCTTTTTTTTTTTTTTTAGGAATATATCATTCGAGTGCAAAGAGGAATTTCTGTAGAGAACAGCTGGCAGGTAAGGATTTTTATTTTTATCATTAGAAAACTGTTAAAAATATTTAAATAAAATTCTGACTTGGGGCATCTAAAATTTTTGAAAAACCAGAACATGCATAAATCTAAATCAGAATTCTCTTAAGATATAAGTCTTTAGCTTTAAGACAGGTATTATAAAACGTTTTTGTGTCCCCAGTTGTTTGTTTAAATTCATATCTGCTGTTACCATGAAGGGATCTCAGAATTTGTCCTTTAGCTTAATGAAGGTAGGTAGGATCTACAGGTCACTTATTTTATTACTCAAAATTCAAAATTTTCCCCTGGAGACTTTGGTTTGGATGGAGAGGTTAGAGCAGAAAGTGAGACAGTGTCCTGGACATTCTACAGTCTGGGGTACTATATTCATGGACTCCCAAGTCCACCTATGAACAATTTCTAGTGCTCCATTGAGCTCCCTCATTGACTCTGGGTGTGTGTCTTCTTACTGCTCCATGCTCTCATTTGCTCAGGGTGATCTCAGAGAGACAAAACTGCATAGATCTAGGTCCTTCTCACCCTGGTTGATGGCAGAGAGTGGCTGAATTGTGAATAGAGGCTGTTTCTTTCCTATTTTAGTAATTATAAGTACCCCCCTCTCCTCCCATCTTCTAAAAATCTTACCTTGTTCTTCACAGCCCAGCTTGAACCTCATCTCTTGGTCATTTCATTGCCTGAAATTTCACATTGCTTTTTGTTGAAATACTTACAATATTTAACATCTGTTTCAACATGTGTAAGGCACTGGTTCAAGCACATTAATTCACTTAACCCTTTAATAACTGTCCTATGTGTACAACTTTTGACTTGACTGATCTGTTCTCAGGACTGAGAGACTGGTCCTATGAAATATTCAAATTCGGTTTCTGAATTATGAAATTTATTGGGAAGTCCCAAAGGGAGCATATAGGGGAGCAAAAATATGCCACCCCCAAAATGTATCTTTTTAGTAAAAAGTATATTTCCATAGGCGAAGCAGTGAAGGCTAGGTGGGGTTACTTCTTTGAAAAAGACATTTACATGAGTGAAGGAAAACTCTGTCTCCCTAACTGGTTTGGGAAGGGCTGATCTTAACTCTTTTCAATGGAGAAGTTAGAACCAAATGCATCAGTCATATCTTCGTTTACTGTGCCTTCCCTGGTAGCCTTCCATAATTGATCTCCTTCCCCCCTCAACATCCTTTGTCTTAGCCGAGGTTATTTAAGATGGTGTCTGAAGCCTCATGGGTAAGTTAATTTAATAGTGTTATGGGGTTTCTCCCATGTATACAGGAGGTATACATGCTATTATTAAATTTCTTTTTGTTTTTCTTTCTTTCCTCCTCTTATCAAAGACAAAGCAGAACAGCCCTATGTGGTAATGTTTGCCCCATTTTATATTCAAGAAGTAACTGGTCCAAGATCACACTCAAATCAGTGACAGACCAGGGTTGGAATTCACATATTCCCTATGTTTAACTCTATGTTTCACTCCTTTGCACTTAACAGGAATGGCTTTATATTTAACTTGTGATGTGTATTTGATAAATGGCCAATAATAACGTACTACCAGAAAAGTCAACCTTTGTTGCAGTTTTCTAGATCCCTATGGATCTAGCTCTAGGAGTCTAGCTTTAGAATCCCTAGGGATCCTTAACAAAAAATTATAGACTCTTGGGCCTTACCCTAAACCCAATGGATTAGATTTTCTGTGGGTGGGGTCCTCTGTGATCTCCAGATAATTCTTTTGCACACTAACATTTGAGAATCATCAATAAAGGTTGAAGTCAGATTATTCAGAGCTAAATAATTTCCTTCTCCAGAACCTGAAGAGCCAGTAGAATTTGACTGCAACCTGATCTTTAGCACCAATGTAACTGAGAAGGGAAGTACAGACAATGGGAGGTGGACTGTCTCCCAAGAGGGGAAGCTTGGGGACTCAGAGAGAGGCGGGGCTGGTCTGGCTGCGGGTTGAGTCCAGTCTCTGGAGTGGTGGGTCTCAACTGGGGTAAGTTTTCTCCAGGATAAGGAGGAAGATGCTCACATCCTTTTTGCTTTGATTTCATGTTCAGTAAAACTTCCTTTTATCTGGTCAATTATTAATTCCTCTTTCCAGGTACTATGTTAAAGAGAAAGACATTTGGTTAAACCAAATTATGTGGTAATCATTTTGTGATATGTAAGTCAGATCATTATGCCATACACTTTAAAACTGTACAGTGCTGTATATCAATTAAATCTCAATAAAATTGGAAAAGAATAAGAAAGATGTTTAAAGGACTCTTTACCCTGAAAGCAAATATGTCATCATTCTCTCTTACCTGTTGGCATCCTGTGAGTTTGGCTGGCATTAACTAGTTCCCCCCAGCCCAACCAACTCTGGGGCACTGTTTGGTGTGTTTTCTAGGCCTGACAAGTTAAGAAAGATAAGCACCACATATAAGCCCTAGCACCCTAATGCAACCCCACTCTAGAATACCAATAAATGTTAAATAAAGAAATGAAAAGAGGTGATCTTGCTGAATCAAAACATTGTCTTGTTTCTTACAGATTGTTAGGAGATACAGTGACTTTGATTTGCTGAACAACAGCTTGCAGGTAAATATTTTGAAACACCAGTGGCACACATTCATTTCTCTGGTTAGAAATGGCCATGCCAAGAACAAGAAATAGCAAATTTCCTTGGCAAAGAAGATAAACTCATATTTTAATCAGATGGCATGTGACTATAAAAATAAACTTCTAGGAGCTAATTTGATTTATAATTAATAACACCTTGCAATTGAGTACCTTTGCACAGATAGTGTCCTTACCACAATTGTGGGATGCTGTCTACTATCTTCTTTTTGTAGATTAGGAACGATTAAGTGGATTGCTAGAGTTGTTCACCGTAGATAAAGTTGGGACTCTGCACTAAATTGGGCTGCAGTTAGCATGCCAGGTCAACATTCAGCAGTAACTAGAGACTTTTTTAGTATAACTTTTTTTCTTAAATACTTATTTCTAAATTCGTTTGGTTTAAACATTCCTTATGTGGTGGCCATAATGGAAAGAGGTCTGATTTGTAAAGTCTTTCTCTGGGAACATAGCCAGTGCTGATAATGATTGCTGATAAAACCCCAGAGGGGCTTTAGCACCATAGAAAGTACTGGCAACAACACCCATGTTTTCACTTGGCAGATTAGTCTTCAAATTCCATGGATTACTGAAGACCATTGGGCTTATATCATATCTTTGATTTGATTGTATAAAGCCCCTTAGACCTGAGTCCGAGCCCTTGGCTTATGACTGGTTTGCTGGCCGGGAAAGGACTGTTCTCTTCTTCTGTGGGCTAGCCATTGTCATTTATTCTGAGTAGCCTCTGATCGTGTCCATAAAGGTCAGGAAAGCTGCTGTCTGGGAGGGTGCATAATGTCCCCTTTCCTTCAAAAGTCCATGTTTTATTGATTAGACTTCAGAAAATAGGTTTTGTAGAATCCAGACTTTAACACTATTTACAACACTGCTGAAAGCATGAATGCCTTCTGATAGAATTGGCCCAAATCTCTGCAGACCTTTATGTAATTGCCATATTGTCATGCATTTGACATATGTTGTCTTTTTAAATTTTAATTATAGTATGACCAATTTAAATCTCCAAATAGAATATTGGCAGAGATTGAATTCTCCTCATGGATGAATTTAATTGGCTCCACTTATGGATTTTAATACTATATTCTTTCCACTGAGACAAAAATTGGGCCTGTGGTAACACTGTAGATAAAGCTCTATTGTACATTTATTCCAGTAGATTTTCTCCGTAAGTCCCTCCAGGTATTTCTAGGCGATGTTTGCAGAGTGGTGTGAGTATTTGGGAGTTAACATTTGACCTACTAGATGCTTTTACTGTTATCCACAAGTGAACCTTGCCCAATTTTAAAGAGGGAGTCTGGTCTTTATATAAATATTCAGCCAGGGCCGAGTAAGAATTGTGGGGAAAATATTTCTGAAATTGAACTTGCCTAGGTCCAGCCCCCAAGAATTGGGGGTAGAAAGGAAGCTTTTATCTGTTGGTTCTTGCTTTGGAGATATAAGATAGAATCTCTGTGACTATTCAATTATGGCCTTTTAAGTATACTAGAATTTTATTTTTGCTTCAGTGTAATTTTCTCTTTTAAAGTGGGTGTTTTCAGTGTGCATCTTATTTCAAATGCAAATATCCACATGTATTGCTATTGGCTTGTGTTGAGCAAGATATGGCCAGACATCATTTCAGTGGGAGGTTTTTCTAGATCCAAGTAAACAAACAGAAGAAACTACATAGAGCTATTTGGCAATAAAATAATTTCAAAACAACTTCCACAAAACAGACCAAAAAAACCTCCAAAACCGCAAAATAAAACTGTGACCATAATTTTCAGTGTCTGATTACCCTTCTAGCTGATAAATGAGTTCCTGCTGAAGGAAGAGAAATTCAATACACATATAAAGAAATATCTAACAGAAAAATGCCTAAGTGAAAAAATAAAGTGGGGTATAATATTCTACACACAGTATAGTATAATTACATGACATGTTTAGGGGAAAAAGCTGAAAGGAAATATGCCAAGATGTTAACAATGGTGATCCCCAGGTAGTGCAATTACAGATTATGTTTTGTTTTTGGTTCTATAAAGTATAAACTGTTCGGTGCTTTCCAAGTTCTCTACAAACAAGCATAAATATGGGGAAAACCCCCGCACTTTCCAACTTTTTATAGTGACTATATTTTTGGCAACAGTGAAGAAAAATCTTCCCCTTATTTCAAAGGCAACATCAACTTAGTAGCCCTCTAGGGAGACAGCATATAATGAAGAAAAAGAAAGAAGTAGGTATTGAAGTGATGGAAACTGGGCAGAGAGTCCTCAGACTTGGGAAAGAATCACCTCCACCCCTCAGCAGCTTTGAGGGCTTGCGTTAGTTATTTCCTCTCTTGGTCCTCACTTTTCTCACGTGAAACAAAGGGGTTGAGCCAGGTGGCTTTCAGCTCTGTTATAGGACAAGTGTTTTGTTATTTGAATTTTATTGCCCATTGTTGACATAGAAGAGACTTCAGTGTACACTGGGGGGAAATTGGGAGAAAGTTAAGAGTCTCTGGAGAACTTTGAATTTCCTGGAATGAATACTCAGTGGAATGTGGCTGGATACAATTTGCACATCATTACTATCTCATAATAAAAGTGAGAGATAAGCAGATTCAGAATTTGAAGGTTTTTCCTCCATCAAATGAAAGCTAATTTTCTTGAAGCTGTTAATGGCTTGTCATGTAATTAATGTAAAGGCTTCTACTACGTTAACATGGGTTTGGTGGTGGGCTCTAGACCCCCCCCCCCCCGCCCCGCAATCCTTTCTTTGCATTTTCATTCTGCAGGTGTTTCGAATGGAACTTTTGGGAAGTCTCTGCTGTCTTTCTTGTTCTCTTAAGAAGGGAATCCTTTGAGCACACTGAATAGGAAAGTTACTGAAAATGGGATGACGAGGTGCCATGGCTTAAAGCCATCAGTGTGGAGGTGTCTAGGGAATCACTGGCCTAGTGACTTTATCATTATATGCTGGTATTCTCGTTCCCTCCATCTAGTCAGTTCTAAGTTATATATTCTGTGATTGGTCAGCATTTAAAAACACTCTAGGTGAAAGCTGAAGGAAACTATCTCTTGAATGTTAATCTTTTTCTTAAAGCAAGATTTAAAAATATATATACTGCATAGTTTTAGTACTTCTAGCAATATTTATTAAGAGATCTTAAACCAGGGTAAGAAAGCACCTCCAGTCTGTCTAGCATATGGACAACAGCAGTGCTAGCTGTTGGCAAAGAATTCTGTTCACCTGGTGATTTACAAGAACTGATGAAATTTTGGGGCAAATCAGAACATTTTCCTAAAGTGAAATGAAGCTTGAAAAAATAGATTGGTTGAAACTTGTAGACCACAGGTTCAAAACAAATACCTTTTCAAATTCATTCTCACAACCCTACCATGAATGAAAAATAGCCATGTTGGTGTCAGATGTGATCTCCTTTCTGAGTGACATGGAGTTCAGCTGGGTCTGCTGTTGTCTCGATTGTGCAGGCAAATCTGCAGTTATTGGTCAATGATGATTTTTTAAAATCCTTTCTGTGTATGTGATGAGTTGGATAAGCAAAGGACTTCTTCTTTATTTTTAATAGGAAAAAAGTAGTAATGAGCAATGTGGACATTTCATAGTATAGGATGTGGGTACAACCTACTCCCAGAGGTGGGCTATTCTCAAGCAAGTGGTGTGAATCCTTCTAGACTTTTTTATGCACATATAACCGTATTCCTGGACTCTCTTTCTCTCTCTCTCTCTCTCTCTCTCTCTCTCTCTCTCACACACACACACACCACACACACATGATTATATTCTGCAGCTTAATAAAAGAGTTTTTTTAAAAGAAATAAATCAGCTGTGTTTTCAGTAATAATTTTCCTTTTGATAACCCAGTAGCCCTGTATTACTCAATGCTCCTGAACAACAATGAAGTGGTTAACTTTAAGGTGCGCTAGCTAAGCTTTCTTCATGAGTGTGCTTTTTTTTTTTTTTTTTTTAGCTATCAAAGAAACTGTTCTTAGGTAAAACCTAATTGTATAAATGAAGAAAATGACCCGAAATTTAATTGCCTTCTCTGGCAGTGAATTATGCCATAGTGGAAAATTCATTCTAAATACACTGTAACATATTTCCATAATTACGTTGAAGAAATACACAGTTTAGAATTGTTAGCTTACCTTTAGATCTTGTTTAATATCAGATTCAAGGTCTTCATTATTGTTTGAAAAATACAGACTGGGACAGATTAAGTTAGGTTTATCCACATGGGCGGTTTAGGTTACATCCTTGTCTGAATTCAAGATGCCCTTCCCATTAGACCTTCCTTTTGATCAATACACATGTCACTTGGACTATTCTAATTTAAGGACAAGTGTAGAGTAGCACTGCTCTATGAATGTGATTTTGCTCATTAAATTAAGATGCTAACCTGATGTGGGTTTTTTTCATGTTTTAAAAAACAGGCTCAAAGTTTTTAATGGTCTGGAAAATGATAGTAGGTTGACTACCTGTATTTGTTTTCCCTTACTCTTGAAGCCACTCTAAAAAACAGTAAATTGATCTTATAATCACACACATACACACTCTCTATCAAGGACAAATAAAATAGGAAAGGAGAAAACTACAAGAAAACATTAGAAGTTGAAAATCCAGTGGTTGAGACCTAACTAAGCAGATAAGGGAAGGTGGAATTCTTAGATGGGCAGGTGTGATAATCCCACCACTCCTAATTTATACCATAAAACCTACAAAGGGTTTAGCAATTGATAGCACAAGTCCTTCAGCATGGGGCAAGGTCAAAATAAAATCAGAAGCTGAAAGTTATTTAAGAAGCAATCAGGTCCTCATATCTCCCCAATCTGAGTAATTTATGCTTGCCATTCTCTCTTTAGCAGATAACTCATTTATTCTCTGAAAAGGGTAAAACGTCTTCGGATTGAGGAATGCAGGAAGTGCTGAGAATATTTGCACAATAAATGTGAGCACTGCCCCACCCCATCCCACCTGTCTTCCCAAGCCTTTTCCCTCTCAGCTTCCAAAATACTGGCAGTCAGGCCTAGACCTCCAGATAGGAGAGAAAAGATTCTTTTTTTGAGGGGAGGGGTGAGGGGCAGGGGAGTGTGAATCTGCCCAGTTTAAGAGGAAGGAGCAAAATACATTGAAGTCACAGGTTGTTCAAATGAAACAGTTAAGGAGATCAGGAACTACTAAAAAGCCCATTGTAGAAAAGCTGTAGCCACTTACCCAGAACTTCTAGTCCGGTTTCGGTACTTACCTCTTAAATATGAGCAGACAACCCAGGACCACTGGATCCTAAGGAACACTTTTAACATAAAAGATAAAGACCAAAACAAACAGGAAAAAAAGAAAAAGAAGAAAGAGACTTCAAGAAGCAGAATAAATGTACTTCAAAAAAACTTTAATTTCAGAGAGACAAGAAATTATATTACATTTGGGATGCTATCAAGGAAACACAAAAGAAAAGAGTACTTAGAAATTAAAAATATACAGTAGAAATGAAACTGTTTTAGGGGTTGAAAGAGAAAAGAAACATTTGAGAAATTTTTTTCAGTAGAAGGTTTAACATATGTAGAAAATAAGAGAAAAAAAATAGAAGACTGGTTCAGAAGGTCCAACATTGGAAAATAGGAGTTCCAGAAAAAGAAAAGAAAGGGCATGGAGAGGAAGAAATAATGACCTATTACAAGAAAGTATCAAATAACCTAAGGATATTAGGTCTTAGATTGAAATGGCTGAGTACTCAGCAGAGGATGAAAATAGACCCACATGAAATTCATCAGCTAAGGTCAAAGAGATGATCCTAAAAACCTCCAGGGAAGAAAAAAAAAGAGTCAAGAATCTACTATTTGATCCTTTAACAGCTGTGCTGGAAACTAGATCATAATAAAATAGTTCTTAAAAATTCTGAAGAAAAAAAAAATATTTCCAACTTAGAATTCCATATCAATACATTCTGCCAGTCAAATGTGAGGTAGAATAAAGATATTTTCCCTTGCCTCCCTTTTAAGGAAGCTGACAGGGTATGTTCTACTAAAAATAAGGAGATTGTCTAAGAAAAAGGATGGTATAGGTATAGAAATGGGGTTCAGTGGGAGAAAGGCAAATGCATCCCTGACATGATGGTGAAGGGAGGTTCCAGGATGCCAGCTTTGTTACAGGTGGAGAGATCACCTGCTTGGAGCAGTTCAGTGGATTCTGGAAGATACTCCAGAAAAAGATCAAAGTGATGTATCTACCTGAGTGTTGGGAGAAGGTTTTTATGAAGAGTTTGAATATAAAACCAAAAATATATAGGTTACCAGTAAATGGAAAAGTGAGTATGGCTCTTTGGCTCAGTTGTGAGTATCATTTACCTCATGTAATGTCATCTAACTATATTAGAAGGATTGCAGACAGGAAGCATGTCAGGATTGTGAAAAAGAACTTAATCCTCATCTTCCATAATGAGAAATTTATAAATAATGCCCCAAATGAAAAGTCAAGGTGTGACAATATGGACATTCTCTATTGCCAAAGATCAGGTGCCAAAGAATTGAATGTAGCTGGCTCTAGGCGTGGGGAGTGGATATGTGACCTGATGGCAGCGTGGAGGTGTATCATGGGACTGCAAATGATGATGATGCTGAAGAACTGTTTGACTCTCAAAATTATGTTTTTACAATTTGGATAAAAACACATTACAATTCAAGTTTTAAAGTTATTATGTATAATACAGTATATATCAATTCTAAGTGCATGGGTTTGTCACATTTTTATATCACTGAAATTAGGATGCATCTTAAAATCCATGGTGTTAGATTGAGTGAAATACGATGATTCAGGATTCTGGTTTATCTTATTTGGAGATGGCATGAGTATACTATCCTTTTTTTTTTTCTTTTTAATTCAAGATTGCAGGCTTAAGTCTACCTCTTCCTCCCAAGAAACTGATTGGTAATATGGATCGTGAATTCATAGCTGAGAGGCAGAAAGGTCTTCAGAACTATCTCAACGTTATCACGACAAACCATATCTTGTCTAACTGTGAGCTGGTTAAGAAGTTTTTAGATCCAAACAACTATTCTGCACACTACACTGGTAAGCAGAGGGACCTGCTGAGATGGTCATGGGGCTAGAGAGGCTCTAGTCTTTCCCCAAGGAAATGTGTATTGTCTCCTTCCAAGACAGAGATGTGTCATTTGTTACAGGGTATTGTCTACTTACTAATACTTAACAAATTGTAATAGGTGTCAAAGAAGAAAATAATTGCTTCTGTCATGCTTGTAATGTCTCCCCAGAAAAATATGGAAGAGAAGTTATTGTGTCTACCTACTTAAAATCTTGTCTTAATTATTTTCTCTGACAGAAAAGGGAGTAAATAATCCATAGTAATCTATACTGTAGTTTCAGTTTGATTTGTATTTGCCTGTTACTGTATTTACAATATATAGTATGTTTGTTTTTTCTGGGAATTACTTTAAATGCAATGGCGATTTAGAAGCGTCCTTTCTGTATCTTCCCAGTTTCCCCAGGAAACCACTCAGGGCAAAGCCTAAGGAGGAGGCTCTTCCAGGCTGTCTCTGGATCAGGGCAGTTTTTTTTTTTTTTTTAATCCAGTTATCTGTTGATGGATGGGTATTTGATTTGGTTCCATGTCATGCCTATTGTGAACAATATTGCTATGAACATAGAAGTATATAAATCTCTTCGTATTAGTGTTTTCATATTCTTTGGGTAAATACCTAGCAGAGGCATTGCTGGATCATATGGTATTTCCATTTTTATTTTTTTGAAGATTTATTTTTATATATGGACACAAGAACTGGGGTGTAGGCCAGAGGTATGGTGGGTGAGGGTAGGGGGTGGGTGAGAGGATTCCCCAGAGATATAGTGGGGAGCAGAACAGGCAGATTGACTGAAATACACTGCTGAGGGGAGCAGCGGGCGAGGCAGGAGAGGTCTGCGCCATGCAGGTAACTCCCAGGCTGGGGATTGAACTCATGCTTCAGTGGTTAGTGACAGCTTGACAGCGTAACCCCTGCGCCACAAGGGAGGCCCCCATTTTTATTTTTTTGGAAGAATCTCCATACCATTTTCCATAGGACTGCACCAAATTACATTCCCACTAAAAGTGGATGAGTGTTCCTTTCTCTCCGCATCTTTGCCAGCATATGCTGCTCCCAGTCTTTTTAATATAGGCCATTCATACAGAGATGAGGTGATCTTTTGTGTAGTTTTGATTTGCATTTCCTTTATAATAAGTGATATTAAGCCTTTTTTCATGTGCAACCTGAATGTCTTCTTTGAGAAGTGTTTATTTTGGTCTTCTGCCCATTTTTTGACTGGACTGCTTGTGTTCCTTGTTGTTGAGTTGTTGGAGTTCTTTATATATTTTGGAAGTTACCCCCTTCTCAGAATTGTGATATGCAGCTCTCTTCTCCCAGTCTCTAAGTTTCCTTTTCACTTTTGAGGTACAAAACCTTTTTCTTTTCATGTGGCCCCACTTGCTTTTTCTTTTGTTTTCCCCTTGCATTTAGAGATGTGTCCCCAAATATGTCTCTGTAGTTGATCTCCAGGAGTATATCTCCTGTTTCCCTTTATGTGTTTTTTGGTTTCAGGTCTTATATTCAAGTCTTTAGTTCACTTTGAATGAAATTTTGTATATGGACTTAAGTAATGATCTAGTTTCATTTTGTGGCATGTGGCTGTCCAGGCTTCAGCACCATTTGTTGGAAATTCTTTCCTTTCTCCACTGTATGGTCATAACTTCTTTGTTAAAGGTTAACTGTCCATATTTGTGTGGGCTTATTTCTGGGTTCTCTATTCTATTCCAAGGTGGTGGAGCATTTTACTCAGAACAAGAACAGGATGCTTTGGAGAGACTGGGAGCCTGTGTCCACTGTGTGTGCATTCCTCTGTGTCACCCCCTGTTACAAAGACTGGGGATCTGGAGTCCTGTTGCAGGGCTGGAGGAGTCAGTGTTTGTTCCCTGCAGTCTTGCTATGGGCCTTGGACCTAGGAGTTGAAAGGCTGGACACAGTAGGGCCGCCGGTATAGCCTGAGCCGAAATGTTAGAGCCCTGTGGGAAGCACAGGATGGATTTGAAGGTTTTGTCTGCATTTCATGTCTGGAGTTGTTTATCAGCACTTACAGACCATGTCATTTCCTCCCATGTGTCAATCAGTGACGGGAAAATAGAGGACAGATGTCTTCCTTTTCATAAATTTATGTTTTAATGGGAGAGAACATGCACTGACCCTTTAGTTCTTGCTTCATCAAATACTTGAGTATCTACTATGTGCCAGGTACTATGAATACAGCACCAAGGGTGGGATAGTCCTCCTACCCCCTCCCCAAGGCACTTCTACAGGGAGATCAGCAGTGAAGACTGGCAGGGTAGATACTGGGTGCACCTTAGGGTGGGGGGTATAGGTGATGTAGATCTGAAGATGGCAGAAGGCTTCTCAGAAGAGGTGATACCTGCATGGAAATCTGAGGGTAAATGGCAGTTAGCCAGGCTGAGAGGCAGGGACCAATGCTCCAGAAGAGAGGAGTACTTCCATATGGCTGTGTGCTCTACTGAAATTAAGATGTATCCTTCTAGCCAGAGTTTACAGTCTAGTGGAAAAGAATAACCCTAATATGGGGCAGACTGTGGGTGGGGGACAGATATAGCTCTGGGAGAATACAAGTGATGGAGAATTCAAGTCCTGCCCAAGGTTGCAGCACATTTGTCGGAGCCTTGAAGGATAAATGGATGGGAATAGAAAATGTTGAGGACTGGAGGCTGGCCAGTCTTTAGGGACCAAGGAAGACAATTCGCAGAATGAAGAGAGTAGGAGGCAAAACATGTGGAGGAGACAAGCCAGAAAGCTAGACTAAAGCCAGAGCTAGGTGGACCACTAGATTTAGAAACTTGGTCTTGATTTGTTAAGGACACAGAAGTCAATTAAGAGAAGTAGATATTTCGGATTAAAGTGTTTTGCCTAAGTCTAGGGAGGGAGGGATTAATATTGGGTGCATGGTAATCATGGGATTTACTTGATGATGTCATGGTTCAGTAGAGAGGTAATGTTCTTTCTACAATGCTCTGACTTCTCAATGTTAAAAGAAGTTATTTCTTAGTCTTCAATTTATCAGTAACAAATCTAGCATGTTCCAGTTGTTCACTGCTGTTTCCCCTATTCCTAAAACAAGATGTGGTACATAATAGCCCATAATAAACACTTGAATAATGATTTTGTGGGGAATTATGAGTCACTGCTAGTCTTGAACCGACTGTCTTTTATAGTCTCTTAGAATGACATCATACCACTAGAAAATTATTTTTCATGATCCCTCTCAAGATTGACATGAATGATTTTCACTTAAAATAATTTCTTTCAAGTTTTGTATATGTTTAGGTTATTTTAGGATTGTTTGTGGTCAAGTTATTTGGGAAATACTAAAAGTATTTGCTATCTGTTGCAGAAGAAGTGTAGAGTTCCCAGTGTTGACAATGAAAATTTATGTGTTTTTGCCACACCCAACCCCTCCCAATAGTTTTTCACATTAGGGTAGTGAGAACAAATGTAAATGGAATCAGTTTTGGATTTGATCATCTCAGATTTTCTTCTTTGTGGAAAGATTGACATTTTACATATTGAGTCAGTAAACAAAGAGCTAGTAGATTGTTTTCTTCCCTGAATCTCTTATTTCATAATTAACTGTAAAATATATCAAAATGACATTGTTTGCCAAGCGTTTGGTGTGATAATTCCAGGCTAGGTCGTTTTGACATATGGAGAGCATTTCTGCCAATTTTTTATGCTTTTCCATTGTGCTTGGAATGTAATTAATGCCAGGCAGAGGTGAAATTCCACTGAATTTGCAGGATTGCTGTTTGCTTGCAAGGATCTGAAGTGGCTGCATTTGCTCACTGAATTGAGGGGAAATAGCAAGTTACAGATGTTGCAATTGCAGGAAATGTAAGAGCAGTTATTCTGATAATTTCTTAATAGTGTGAACTTGAAAGAACTTCCTTTTCTTATTGTCTTCTTAGAAGGGAGGAATGTTCTCATGATAAATGAACACAGAGAGGGATGGATTTTTTCCCCCAGTAAACAGGCACTTGGTGACTTCCCACAATAGAACTGTGTTGTTGCTGTACATAGATGTTTTTCTAAAACACTAGCTTTTATTTCCAATATATATTTAAGGCTAATCACTTCTTTGTTTGTGGAAGCTATAATTTTATGAGGAATGAAGATGGGATAAATATCACTGGGAGCAGCATTAAATGCTGTTCCAAGCTGACCTTCGAACATGTTTTGAGTTTTGTGCTTGGGTTGTGGTTTGGTTCATATGTTGAATTCTTTGCTTACACCGGCTCATTTTACATATTCTAGACCTTCCATTTAAAAAAATATAGAGAGAGAAAGTACATAGATACACACATATGTATACACATTATTAGTGATTATTCTTTTAAATTTATTAATTTGAAATAATTTTAGAAAAGTTTACAGTAAAAATGGTGATGATAATACAGTTTCCATATACCTGTCACCCAATTTCTCCTATTAACATCTTATATAATTCTGAGATAGTTATCAAAACTAAAAAATTAACATTGGCACATTACTATTAATTATAGATTTTATTCAGATTTCACTAGTTTTTACACTAATGCCCTTTCCTTATTCCAGGATACAGTATAGAATCCCACCTTATATTTAGCCTGTATTCTTTTTTTTTCCTATAATTTAGTTTTTTTTAAGAAGGTCATCCTTTATAGTCTAAGCTGTGGTACATTCCTGATACATTTGACTAACGAGTCTCTAAAATGTCTTTGCAGAGATTGCCTTACAACAGGTTTCCATGTTCTTCCGATCAGAACCAAAGTGGGAGGTGGTAGAACCATTGAAAGACATAGGTGAGAAATTGGCATACCCATTCTGTTAAAAAAGACGGATCACAGAACTGGATACTTTGTCATGCTTTCTTATAGTTATCCTAAGAAAGCTCTTAAATGCAGGTGATTTTTCTTTTTGCCTCCCTACTTCTTGAGGATGCAGTCCTTGATTTTTATTTTAGTCCACCTTTAATCATGTCAACATTACCAAATGGTTGTTTTACTGGGGCCTGTATAGCTATGGGTAGTATTGCCAGACTTAGTTTTCATTAATTACTTAGTTAATGAAACTTATATCCATTAGTGTAAAAATTATGTAGCCATAAACACATCTATGCTTTTATGGTAGGTTGGAGGATAAGAAAGAAATATTTCTTGATGAAGATTAAAAATCAGCCAAAGGAACGGCTGGTTTTAAGCTGGGTAAGCTAGTTTTTTTGTTTGCTTGTTTGCTTTTTTCCTGTTGTTCTTTTTTCTTCCGTCTCATTTCAGAAACTTTAGATGGGTTTTTAAAAGTAGATATTGACAAGAGAATCATGAAACTGTATTTGTTCCTGAGCGATGTTGTAAAGGCCTCCTCAGTCCCACTTTAAAGGAGAGTCATTTTAAGTCACTTTGCTTATACATTTAGTTATAGCTATGTGATTATATCAACTAGTAAACATTTGGAAAGAAATAGGAACAGCTTGAAATAGTCTACTGAAACCTCTTTAGGGCTGGCAGTTCTGCAGTTTGTTTTAATGAATATACTTGGGCATTGCTTTATTTTGTCTCTCACTTTGGGAGGTTCAGTAATATATTTGGTTAATGGAATTAGGTAGTATTACAGTCCTGATATTAATGTGTTTACATATGCCTCTCTAGAAAAGCTTTGAAACAGAAAAGAATGTGGTTTTCATATTTGGTTTACAGTCATATATTCGGACAAATTTTTGAAAAAGCAGAGTCTTATAAGGAAGTTTTCTTTTGATGACCAAGGTAACACTCTAATATTTTCTCACATGTTTTCAGGCTGACCTTGGCCCCGACAAGTATCTATCAGATAAAGATTTTCAGTGTCTAATCAAACTTCTGCCTTCCTGTTTGGTGAGTACAAGTTCTTCTGTTATTCTTGGGGCTGATCACAGTTTACACTGTTTTCTTGTGGGTAACTGTGGACGGAAGAACTGGAAATACTCTACAGGCTCAAGAGAATGGAGCAGTACCTTGTGTTTCAGTTCAGACTGAAATTATGCAGGGCAGCTCCCATAAATCAGAAGCCATTTCAATGGCATTCGGGACATTTACACACCTCATGAATTGTAGTCATTTCAGTGTGGCCTTTGTGTTTGAAGCACATATCAGTGGGAAAGCAGTCACTTCTCTGAGCCTCTTGTTTATGGTGAGAGTAGAATTGAAAGATCTGTTTCTAGCCTGAAAAAACAGAACTAATATGGACTTAGATAAGCTAAGTGAAGAAAAAGCAAAATAGTCCTTTTGCTGTTTGAGTTACCACTCTCCCAGGCTAACTAGCTGGAGTTATCCTTCAAGAGTGCCTGCCGTTATTTATGCTGATACACGGTTCTAACCAAATGTCTTCAGTGGAAAGAATCACATCAACATATTTCAAAATGTATGTAGAATGTCTTCAGAAGAAGACTAATCTGCCCAGAAAATTGAGTTAGTGTTGATGTTCTTTATCTGTGGTCTGTATAAGGATGTGGGACCCTAGAATGAGTCATTCAATCAGTTGGGATGGCAAATTCATTTTTCAGATAGTGTCTTGTCAAACTAGTAAAACGAAACTTTTAATGAGGTATGATATATGGCCCCCCAAAATGCTGTGGTCTTTAATTTTGATTAATTGTGTGACACAGTTCTAAATTTCTTTTAATGGATGTGCTTTTTAAAAAGAAGATAGTGTAGAAAGTGGTACATATGAATTGCAGCAAAGCCAGGAAACATAGATAAGCAAAAATAATAAAATTTATTCTTAATTTCAACCAACCAGAAGTATGAACCAGAATGTTTAGTTGTTGCTTTTCTAAAATTTTATATGATTATTTTCAAAAAATTGTTTTAAAAACTGATGTTTTCATTAATGGCATACCAATAATACCTTTTGCTTTTGATAAATATAGTATAACATCGTTATACCGGCTACATAAAATTATTGGTTATGCCTCAATATATTATTATTATTATTATTGTTATATTGAAGTTCAGATACAATTTATGGTATTATCTACCATTATATCATTTTCTGAACTGGTGAACAACTCTTGGTAAAATTCCAGAATGAAATGAAGTACAGTGCTCTCTCAAATTTCCATTAGTAGGGCCTCCCTGGTGGCACAGCAGTTAAGCGCTGGGCTGTGGAGCTGTCAGCAGTGGTGATGTGAGTTCAACGCCCGGCCAGGGAGATTCCCACATGGCGTGGCAGACCTCTCCTGCCTCGCCCGCTGCTCCCCTCAGCAGTGTATTTCCATCTCTCTGCCTGTTCTACTCCCCACTCTGTCTCTGGTGAACCCTCTCACTGCCCCACGCCTCTGGCATGTACCCTGCTTGTATGCATAAGTAAATAAATCTTTAAAAATTTTTTTTTTTCGTAAGTAGTCACGTTCTTGGAAAATTTGACAGCAAAAATATACTCTCTGTTTGCATATAAAATAAAGTTAGATTCTGGACTAAAATTTATCCTAAGCAGATTTTTCACTTACCTGAACACACAGGAAGGGAAAATCTGTATTGTACAAAAGTTGCAGGCACACTGCTCCTACTCCTGCCCCCCATCATTATAGTAACAAATATCCCCAAATTTTCACCCTGCTTATAAGGGGGAATTGGAGAGAGCATTACAGCTATAAAGGATAGTATATTTTGATGCTTTTGTTTTAGAAAGATTTCCTTATATGAGATTAAACAAAAGATTCTAATTTGTTGCTTAAGTGACTAGCGTTTGGGTACTGAGATTTACATAACTTATATCCAGTTGATTTTTTTCAATTGATAGTTTGATTATTTTATTAAATTGATAAGAACATGTTGTTTGAAGTTTGATCTCACTTTTAAAAGTAAAGTTTGCTTCCCACCTTCCCTGTCACTGATCCCAAAACAATGATTTGGACCTTGCTAACAGCCTTTACTCCTTTGGCCTATTCTCAGCCTATTCCCAAATTATAATTCTTTACACTACAACTCCTCTTTTAAAAAGCTCTTGAAATAGCTTATTTTGTTCACTTTTAAATAAAAAAATATTTTGAAGTAACATTTCATTACAATATATAAGTTCAAGGTGTGCATCATTGAAAATCATCAACTGTATTTACTACATTAAATTTATCACTGAAAGTCCTGTTTTACTCTTCATCATACAAACATCCCATTTTACCTCCTTTTTCCCTTCCCCTCTGTACTTCCATTTAATCAACTAATCTATTAGAGTTTCAGATCACACCCAGTTTCTTAGCTCTTATTAAATAAAGTCATAATGAATAATTTTAGCTGAATGAATAACTAAGCATTTGTACCCATTCTTAATTATTCTCTTAAGATAAATTACTAGAACTTATTAACTAATTATAGGGAAATATTTTGAGACTATGTAACTATACTGTCCTTTACTAAACAATAGTTTTAACATTCGTGAAGATTTTCTAACACCATCATTCCTTCTGTATTTGTTAAGTGATATTCTACTATAAGGAAGAACTTTCTACTCTTCCTTTTTTTAATCATTATGAACTCAAGTATATTAATTTTATTCATTGGGTTTCTTTTTGGGGTGGCAAAAATGTTTAGAATGTTTTGTGTGGCCATTGCATAACTTTATGAATATACTGAAACCATTGAATTGTACCCTTTAAATAGGTGAATTGTAATCATGTGAATTATATTTCAATAAAGCTTTTGCATCAGCCATTTTGAATCATCAAATTATACACTCCAGTAGACGGACAGAAAGATTCATGCTGACTATGCTAACTGCTTGGGGCAAGGACCAAGATGCCAAAAGATGCTGCTTTTGCTTGTTTTCTACTTGTCACTTGTGTCCCTGGCTTGGCAATGAACAGCATGTGAAATATTAGGCAAAGCTGTGAGTGAAGACACATTTATCTTGGTCCCCATTTGGCTATTTAAGATTTGACTGTATTCTTTGCCAGTTTACAGAGGTAGAATATTAAAACTGCGCTTCCAAAAATTCATGCTTTCCTTCTCTCCCACTGTACTTTTGCCTGAACTGTGAGAATGGGCTTATTAAAGTAGGTACCTTCACACATGTAGAGTTTACTGTGTCAGTTATCTCCACTTCGTTTTGTCAATATATAGTTTATATACTTTCTTTCATCTAAGGAATGAAGTATCAGTTGGCTATCTAATAACTCAAAATGCCCTGTGTTCAGAGAATATCCCCACATTTGTATGCAACTAAACTCTGCATCACCAGGTTCTTTGTCTAAAATGACATGATGCTGATGAAAGTAAATGTGAATTTCTTTTTTGTTTTGGCAGCATCCTTATATCTACCGGGTTACCTTTGCCACAGCTAATGAATCCTCAGCATTGCTAATTAGGATGTTTAATGAAAAAGGAACTTTGAAGGACCTGATCTATAAGGTACTACTTGGGCAAATTCATGATCATAACAGAAGTTCACAAGTCTCTTTGCTACTGTTATTGAAGCTCGATTCCTAAGAATCCGGGATTTTGTTTCAATTTCTTATTTTATTTGAAATTTATTTTTATTTTAGCACTAAAATCTGCCCAGTGTGTTTAAATAGTATTCTTTTTCCCACATAGGTAAGGTTGAATATTTAACGATTATGTCCATTACATTGTAAGCTGCTCTCTTAAATAAGTTTTGAAGTTTGTGTCTTTCACTTAACAAAACAGTATTGAACTATCTCAATAAAATTTGGGGAAAAGTTTTAAGTTTCTAAGACTTTGGGAGTCTTCTAAGGTCCAGGCTAGATACATTTTCACTGGACTAGAGGAGAGAATAGAACCTAGGTCAGCCTCTTTATACCAGCTGTATAGACTGTTATATTCCTAAAGCCCAAGTCCTTGGGGCTAACCTTGCCTGGTGCCCCCAACCTCTGTAGAGGGAGGCCGTGTGTGGGTGCCCAGCCCTCTACTACTTTCTTATGTGCTCTTTGTTCTTTTCCTAAGTCAAAACCAAAAGACCCATTCCTAAAGAAGTACTGCAACCCCAAGAAGATTCAAGGCCTTGAACTCCAGCAAATAAAAACATATGGGAGACAAATATTAGAGGTAAGAGGCTTTAATTATTTAATAAATAAATTAATTAATTTTCATTTACATGGTGTTGAAATTTCACCCAGCATTATTCTTTAGGGAAAGTTCTCAGGCATTATCCAAAGTTTTAAGTTGTATAATATGATCACTTAAGCCAATTTTTAAGCAGGTACTTGAGAATTTAACAGTAATAATTTTTTAGCCTTTTATTTATTTAATTTTTTAAATTGACTTCCAATGCATTATCACATTATATAGGTTTCAGGCATTCATTGTTGAGAATCAAGGCGATAATTTAGATCTACAAAATTCCTAAAGCCTAGCTATTGGAATTTATTGTCTGATTTTTAAGAACATTACTGTTTGATCACCAGCCTTGTGTTATCTTTGATTGATCTTTATCTTTGTGCAAGATTCTTGACTTTATTATCTATTTTACCATATGGCTCCCCCACAGAAGTATAACTAGCATGAAAAGCCTTCCCACGTCATTCTCTAGAGCAGTATCCTCCAAGCTTCTTGAATTGTATAGCCCCACCAGTGAAAACAATTCAAGCATCCTCCCGTAATGTCACATATATGGAACTATTATATACATGCACTACTAATAATATATTTTGCACACTGTAAGTTAAGAAAAGGTGATATTAAAGGCAAAACAAATAGTGATGCTGTAATATTTTCTTCCAGTTCTCAATGGGTTGTCCTGGGCACCCTTATTGGCTAGCACTGCCCTTGGTCTGTGTCTAGGCATCTTTACTGCCAGGTGAGCCACTGTTTGTTAAATGGCTGCCCCCAAATTTGATTCTTTTTGTGAGAGCCTGTCATGTGTTTCTATTAATAAACAGCCAAATATATTCTGAGAGATTGGGCTAGAGATGTTTTCAACTCAATCCCTTTTCCTGAGTAACTGGCTGCAACACTGACATGATAAGCTCACCTGTGCAGAAGGAGCAAGACTTTGCTCTGAAGAGAACTGGCCTCTTAGGATCAGAAAGTGTTTACAGTAGAAACTTTTGGCCTCAAAGCTATGAACCACAAGTAGATGCAGGCTCCCTCTCTAAAGTTTGGAAATGGGGCCTCCCTGGTGGTGCAGCGGTTGAGCGCTGCGCTGTAGAGCTGTAGGCAGCGCGCGATGTGAGTTCAACGTCCAGTCGGGGAGAATCCCACATGGTGCGGCAGACCTCTCCTGCCTCGCCCGCTGCTCCCCTCAGCAGTGTACTTCTGATCTGCCTGTTCTGCTCCCCACTCTGTCTCTGGTGAACCCTCTCGCTGCCCCACGCCTCTGGCCTGTACCCCAGCTTGTATGTATAAATAAATAAATCTTTAAAAAATAATAATAAAGTTTGGAAATGAGGGAGCTTGGCATTGAGTATCATAGCTGGAAAGCACTCAGAATCATCATGTTTTACAAAGAAATGGGGATGGCATTTTTCTTTAGGAATCTCCTCAGTGACCTATTTGAGTTTGTTTCAAAATATGTTCATATAAAAAGCAAATCTAACCTGTTTTATATCTGAATGAGTTGAGGGGAAAATGTAACCTCTACATATATTTTTAACAGGTACTAAAGTTTCTCCATGACAAGGGATTTCCTTATGGGCATCTTCATGCCGCCAATGTGATGCTAGATGGGGACACTTGCCGACTGCTAGACCTTGAGAATTCCTTATTGGGCCTTCCTTCCTTCTACCGATCTTATTTCTCACAGTTCAGGAAAATCAATGTAAGTTTCTGAAAGTAATGGAACAGCAGATTCATTTTTAGGTATAAATGATCCCCATGGCAGGGCAGGTGATCTGCACTAAGTAGCAAAAGGGACAGTTGGGGCAGGCCAGCTGTCCTTGCCCTTATTTTTCCCCACAGAAGATTTCTATGTCTCCCAGAGTCTAAGTTGAGATGGTATTGAACAGGGAGGGATATAGAATCACTGATTGGAAAACCATGGAGGGAGGGACCGAGATCTTTGGTCAGCGCTCTGCTTTGTGAGCTTTTACAAAATGCTTTGGAGTTGCATTTTCACTGATTAGGAGTGGGTTTCTCAGTGGAAGCCTGGAGCAGGACCATTGGGATCCACAAACCAAGCTTTGTGGAAGGTGAACATGCCATTGCTCTCTTTCCCTCCACAGACATTGGAAAGTGTGGATGTCCACTGCTTTGGCCACTTACTGTATGAAATGACTTACGGACGACCCCCGGACTCGCTGCCTGTAGACTCCTTCCCGCCTTCACCATCTATGGCTGTGGGTCAGTATCGGGCTTGGAGGGGTCTTCTGGGCTCTGGTAGTCTGCAGAACTACTCACCCCTTTTCCAGAGTCCAGAGAAAACTCAGAGAATGTTGCCACACTCCACAGTCAGAAATTCTTATCCAATATAAAAGTAAACCAGATCTGAAATGCACTTCACTGGAAATTCAGATGGCTTGTCCATTTTTCAGGCTATCTGAAACCTTAAGGGAGTTTTTGAAACATGTATTAAAATTCTGGAAGAGAAGGATAGTTTGACTGAGTCTGGTATAGAAGAAGAAATCAGGAGCAGGCAACTTGAAGCCCATCTCGTGGACCCAGGCTGGGGTTAGAAGTCAGACCAAGACTCGAGTGGGGCCTGCAGGGAAGGAGCCTGGCAGGCCCACAGCTAGGAAAGGCAGACAGAAATGCAGATGCCTGGCAGGTGGGGTCCAGGAACTCCGTCATATTAGGGGGGCTGTGGGGAGCCAAGGAACAGATCGGAGGAACCTCTAGGAGATGGGTGTAGAAACCCATGCAGACTCATCGGGGGCCCTTTCATCCCTTTCACAGCAAGCTCAGAACTCACTGCTAGAGCAGAGAGAGGAGACCAGGGTAACTCTTGGCCCACTGGGCTTTTGAGGTGTGCAGGTCAACCCTCTATCCACTGTGAGCTTTGTGTCACATGGGGTGGTTCAAGAAAATAGGCCCTAAGGTTACTTTGGAGAGAGTTGGAACAGCTGAAACTGAGCAGTGACCCATGAGTATAAGACATAACTGCTTTTGTTATTATCATCCAAGGTGTTGGATGATGAGGTATCAACAACTGCTTTTCTGTGTGCTGGATTTGATTAAAAGCAGGCGAGCAGCAAAATGTCTTTCAGGTTCAGAATTTTACTTGTGTGTAGTGTTTACTTCTTTTTTAAGAAAGTGGACACTTTTATGAATGATATCTTAAATCCTCCCTCCAATTATTTTTGAAATATATTTAGCTTTCTGTGGGCATGTGGTTTCTGAACCATTTATTTTGAGTCGTCGGTAACGTCAGTGTTGCCAGCATTCGCCCACCGCACGTACGCCATCTGTCTGTGTGTGAAGAGTTTTGACACTGTCCCGATCAGCCCGTAGACAGTGGTGGCAAAGCAGTGTCAAACTTTTCGTCACCAAGTAGATTTGCCAGCATGTTCTGTGGAACTAAAATGTGTATCTGTTCATTTCAAGTGGCCGTGTTGGAGTCTACGCTGTCTTGTGAAGCCTGTAAAAACGGCATGCCTACCGTCTCCCGGCTCTTACAGATGCCGTAAGTCAAGCATAAGCCCTGGTTGTCATTTCATAACTGTTGAGCGCTGGACCACTAACCAAAGTGCCTGGTGCTGTAGTGAAGACTCAGTGTGGTCCTTGCAGCGCCAAAGTGACCTGCTTGCTGACGGTCCATTGCTGCATGCGCTCCTAAGCTTTCCTTGTGACCGCTCTGCTACCTTAGTCTGATTGCTGTTAGCTTGTGTACGTGGGCATGTGGCAGTCCTTAGGACCCTGTTTCAGTACACCAGTTGGCTCACAGCTGTGGCTAAGTCACAAGGTCCGCCCCCCAACAGGAGGGTGCTGTGTTTCTAGTCTCCTTTGCACTTGTTTGTTCATTTACTCATTGGGGAACATTCATTAACTAACATTATCAGGCTCTGTGCTAGGGGGCTTAGAGCTGGAGGTTTTCTACTTTAAACGGGGTTTTGAATAGATCCTGGAGTCCGTGGAATAGTGCTTTGGAGCCTTCTTTTACATACATTTTCTGTCCCTTTATTGAAAGGCAGTAGGGTGGTTAAGAACAATGCATCTGAAGTTAGACATATCTGGGATGGCTCCAGCTTCACCATTGCTACCTGGCTGGGTGACCATGGATAAGTTTCCTACCTGTTGAAGCTGAGTTTCCTCAACTGTAAATTGAGGAAATTATATCACACCCCCCAAGGGAGGATTTAATGAGATGATCCTAATATAGTACCAGGCACTAAATGAGTACTTATTAAATATTAGTTAATGATTAATATTGATTCAGCTTCTATTTTGTGAGCATCGTGCACCAGGCAGTATACCAGCTTGTTGTGTAACAGGAGTCGTCAGGAAGAGTACTATGGGGGAACAAGGGAGTTGCCCGACTTCTGAGGAGGTAGTGTTTCAGGTGCCTTGTGTGTAGAGCGGGTCTGCTGCAGCTCAGACACTGTCCTAGACCCTGAGGATCCAAGATGAACAGAAAGAGCAGCCCTACCCTCAGGCCTGTGGATGTGACATTCGAATGTTCAGATGACATTAGCATGTCCCTTTGTAAGCCAGCCACCACTAATGACTGTGAAATGGGAGAATAGACCCTGTTAGGGAAACACGCATTTTCAAGAAATGTTTAGAAGAACATGCATTAGTAGATAGGGAACAGTCTGTTTCCACATGATTCACTTGGGTTTGCATTTCCACCCTCCACTCCAAGTCTCTTGCATCTGTCTCCCAGTCTTCCAGTTCTAAAGTGAATCCAAATAATTTTTGTTCACTAAGGTCTTTTTATCCTTGGGCCTTTGGCCTTGAAAAGAGTGCTTGGAGAGGTATAAACTATGTTCAGTTAAAATGTCTTGTCTGGAAGTAAAGAGATTCCTGACTTTGAAGGGGAGTTTTCTCTACATCTGCCCAAGGACCACTTGCAGGGAGAAATTGGCACTGTCACTTCTACTTGTGATGCAGTTCCTATGCTTTAAAGAAGGGGTTCTTCAAGCAGAGACCACCTATGGCCATCTGGGCTCTGCCCAAACAGCTATCTAAATTCTCTAACCCGTTTTAGCCAAAGTAGCTCAGAATTTCACACGCTTTTAATAACATACTTTTGAAGAGAGACTTGGTATACTCTAAAAGCTGTTATTTCTTCTTAAGAGAGCACAAGAAACATAATTTTCTTTAACAAAATTATTTTTCCAACAAATTCTAATCAGAACAATTCCTTTCATATTGTACATTTTTATTACTGAGCTTTAGGATAAATTTTCCTATTAGGCAAGAAAAAAAAAAGGAAAATCAGTTATTCTGTTTAGAAATATCTGCTGCACACTTTTAGAATATAATGAGTAGACTAGAAATAATACTGTAAATATGACTTGCAAAAATAAATGTTCTCAAAGTGTTCATTCATTTACAATATAGCATAAGAGGAATGTTGCCCTGTGGTGGGGAAATAGTGTCCAGCATAGCACTAACCCAACCCCCCTGTTACACCGCTGAGAAAATGGGGGGGGTGAGAAAACCCCCACGTCACACTAATGTCCTGGAATCTCCTTTGAGTTTGTTGATAAAGATGAAGTAATGGATTGGGGGTGGGGGTGGAGGCGGGGGTGGGGTGGATTAGTGGGGGCTGGGTAGAGACCTCAGGCCTTAGGATGTCTCATGCTTTGATACCGTTCTGAGAGTACACCTGGGTGAAGAAAGATTTTTTGTTTGTTTCTTTTTTTTTTACAGATTGTTCAGTGATGTTTTACTAACCACTTCTGAAAAGCCACAGTTTAAGGTAAAGCAAATGATATAATTTTCTGGCTTGTGACATAAATAAATTGATTTTGAAAGTTAGGATCTTTTTTCCTTTTTAAAAAGAGGTAATTGACATATAATATATCCATTTCAGGCAAACAACATAATCATTTGATTTTGGTATATGTTGGGAAATGTTTACCACAATAAATCTAATTGACATCCATCACCACAAAATTATAGATTTGCTTTTTCTTGTGATGAGAACTTTTAAGATTTACTCTTAGCAACTTTCAAATATATAGTGCAATATATTTGCATTATATAGTCACCATGCTGTATATTACATCACCCAGACTTATTTTATAACTGGAAGTTTGTGCCTTTTGACTGCCTTCACCCACCTCCTGCCCCCTACTTCCCATCCCCCTCCTTGGGCAGCCACCAATCTGTTCACTGTATCTATGTGCTCAGTTTGGTTTTTGTTTATGGCTTTGCTTGTAGACTCCACATATAACTGAGAGCATATGGTATTGGTCTTTTGCCATCTGACTTATTTCATTTAGCATCGTGCCCTCAAGGTCCATCCATGTTGTCACATGGCAGGGTTTCCTTCTTTTTACGGCTAAATAATATTCTAGTGTGTGTGCGCACGTGTGTGTGCATGTGTATATGTTTATATATAATCACGTTTTCTTTTTCTAATTTCATTTTTTAGTTTTCTTACATAGTTATTCATTTTTATACAATATTTGATTTCTCCCCACATGTCCAGCCCCAATAATTCTCCCACCACTGAGGGACCCCTGACCATCACCACAGCCCCTTGTGCTCTTCCCTCCCCTGTTTTGACTCCTCTCCCTCTGCCTCCCTTGCTATATGCCTCAAATCTGTAGTCAGCTTGCAAGTTTTGTCTTTTTCCTGATCCTTTGTTTGGTTTTCCTATGTTCCCTCTGTAAGTGAGACCATTCAGTATTTTTCATTTTCCTTCTGATTTATTTTACTGAACATAATCCCTTCCAGCTTCATCCATGATGCCACAGATAGCATGAGTTTATCTTTTTTGGGGTTGTTGAGTATTCCATTGTGTATACATACCACATCTTCTTGACCTAGCCATCTGGTTTTTTTGGCACTTAGGTTGTTTCCATATCTTAGCTATTGTAAATAGTGCTGCAATAAACATAGGAGTGCAGATTTCCTTTCGAATTTGTGTTTTTGTGACCTTTAGGTATATTCCCAGTAGTGGAATCACTGGATCATTTGGTACATCCATTTTTAGTCATATTCCCCCTCCATCCATTTTGACTGTGTCAATCAAAAATGTCTCCAAATGTCCCCTAGATGGTAAGGAGTGTAAAATCAACCACATTTAAGAGTCACTAATCATGGGCAAGTTCCTAGTCTTTGAATCTTTGTTTACTCAGTACATAGCATTGATGAGAAATACCTGTCTTTTGTCATTGGACAACTGAGATAATGTTTGTGAATGCCTTGTTCAGGTCTGGCTCTCATCAGTGCTTACTGTTAGTGTAATTTTAGGTAGTTGAATGAAGGGTAATTCTCTTTCTCTTCTTTGTATTCTAGAAGAACATGTAATACTATGATGGTGAAATTAAATTTAGGAAAAAACAAAACCAAAACCAGGGGTGGAGTTAGAAAATTGTATAGGTGAGAGGGATACTTTCCTCTGTCATAGTTTACCTTTTAGAGGTGTTCTACAATAATGGCTTCTTTGAAACAGAAGTAGGTAAGAAACACATTTAAATTCATCTCTTCTTCACTGAAATTCCTCAGGAGATGTCTTCAGCCTTGTAAATAAATATACTATCTCTCAACCCTGCTAGTCCAGCCTAGGGATCATTAGCAGACCACATTCTTCTCCTAGACCAGAGAGTCTATACAGCAAAGACAATGTGATTTTTACAATGTTTTAAAACATCCATTTCTTGTATATACATTTTGTTTCTGGAAAGACACAAGAAACTCATGGTCTCCATGGAGGGAACTAGGTGGGAGATTTTTTACTATGTGTATATTTTTAATAACTTGAATTTTGAACTATATAACTTTACCTACTCAAAACTGTTTTCAATTTAGGTTTTTAAAAGAATAATAGTAAAGACAAAAAGTTCCATGTTATCTGGATGTCTATTTTTCAGGTCTGAACTCTTCATAATTTGAAAAACTATTAAATTCATAAATGACAGGCTCAGAAGCATGCCAGACTATTGTTAAGAATATTATTCAGCAGGAGAAGTCTTAATCTTATGACTGTCAGAAAATAAATCTTTCACAGAGAAAATTTCTATGAAGTTACAAAATATACATGTGTACATATTCCAATAAGTTTATATTTTTTATTTTAATTATGATAAAGAACATAATATAAAATGTATCATCTTAACTTTTTCTAAGTACACAATTGAGTAGTGTTGACAAAATTCCCATTTCTGTGTAACATATTTTTAGAACTTTTCATCTTACAGACCGAATTGCACTCCCTCTCCCCTTTCCATCCTTGGAAAACAATTCTACTTTCTGCTGCCATCATTTGACTACTCTAAATATTTCATATAAATGGAATTGTAGGGTATTATTCCTTCTGTAACTACCTTATGTCTTGCAGTGTAATGTCCCCAGGTTCATCCATGTTATAGTATGCAACAGAATTTCCTTTTTAAAGGCTGAATAATATTCCATTATATGTATATATCCCACATTTTATTTATCTATTCATCTGTCAGTGGACATTTGGACTTTTTCTATCTCTTGCCTATTGTGAATAATGCTGCAATAAACATGGGGTGTGCAGGAACCTCTTTGTGAACCTGCTTTTAATTCTTTTGGATATGTACTGAGAGGTGGGATGGTAATTCTATTTTTAGTTAGTTTTATTAGAAACTTTCATGCTATTTTCCATAGCAATTGTGCCATTTTACGTTTTCAGCAACAGTGCAGTAGGGTTGCAATTTTTTCACATCCTCATCAATACTTACTATTCTCTGTTGTTGTTTTTCAATAAAGTCTCATTATGGCTTTTATTTGCATTATTCAGAGATGTTGATCATATTTTAATATTCTTGTTGGCCATATATATGTCTTCTTTGAGGAAATATCTGTTCAGTTTCTTTGCCCACTTTTTCCCTTTGACTTTTTGATTTTTATTTCAGCTTTATTGTGGTATATTCCATTGTTTAGTAACAAATCTACTTTTTATTAGGTTTAGTATTTAATCAATTTTTTGGTCAAGTTATGTATTTTGTTGTTGAACTATAGGAGTTCTGTTTATGTCTTGAATATTGATTCCATAAGATTTATGTTTTTTTTTTTCTTCTGTTCCTTAGGTTTTCTTTTCATGCTGTTGATTGTTATTAAGTTTTCTGTCATCCCATTTGTCTTTACTTTTGTTGCCTGTGCTTTGGGTGTCCTATCCAGGAAAGCATTGCCAAATCCAATATCATGAAGCTTTCCTATTTTCTTCTGGGCGTTTTATAGTTTTAGGTATTAGATTTAGATCTTCAATCTTGAATTAATTTTTATATATGGTATATAGTAAGTGTCCAGCTTCATTCTTTTATATGTAAATATACTATTTTCCCAGCACCATTTATTGAAGAAACTGACCTTTTTCCTACTGTGTACTTTTGGCAGCCAAAATGAAGGTTTATCTCTAGGCTCTATTTTCTTTTCCGTTGGTCTGTGTGTCTATCTTTGTACCAGTATTGCACTGTTTTGGTTACTGTAGCTTCATGATATATTTTGAAATCAGAGTGTGAGGTCTCCAATTTTTACCTTTTTTTTCAAGATTGTTTTAGCAATTGGGAGTCATTTAAGTACTTGAATTACTTGAAATGTATACCATGTTCATTTGTGTCTTGGTTTTATATATTCATTGCTAAAAATGCTAAAGAGGTGAGTATATTGGGGATACTAAATATGGTGGGGGTAGGATCTGAGTGAGCAGTTTGTAAATGAGTATTTTCTAGTTATTCTTCTTCTTGATAGCCAGCTGCTCCTTTATTACAATCAGAACTTGAGAATCTCCAGCCATCTACTCAGTGGATTATGTATTTTCTCTTCTTTCAGATCCCCACAAAGTTAAAAGAGGCATTGAGAATTGCCAAAGAATGTATAGAAAAAAGACTAGTTGAAGAACAGAAACAGGTACATTGCTAAAAATTCCTCATTACCTTTTGATCTTTTAGTATCCCATCCTCTGTTGTGGTATTCACAGTGATTTACTTTTGACTGATTATTCATTCCATAAACATTTCTTGCATATTTGCTCTGAACCAAGCTCCAGGCTTGATCCTGTGAGACAGCTGAAACTTGACAGTCCTGCCCTCTATCAGCTCAGCCTAGAGGAGGAACAAGCATGTCCCCCAAAGAGGGTTATCCTTTGTCCTTGGGGCAAGCTGGGTGATGGGGGGCAAGTATGGCCCATGCTCTGATGGTGCTGGGGACCACACTCATCTTCTTTAAAAGAGAGAAAGGCAAGAAGGAACTGGGAAGTAGGAAGATTCATCCTCTGGCATATTTTCTGTGAGCCATCCAGACCTGAGCTTGAAGGCAGACAGGCTGAGTAAGGAAAAGTTATTTTCATCCAAATAATTTGACCTGGGCCTCCCTGGTGGTGCAGCGGTTGAGCACTGCGCTGTGGAGCTGTCGGCAGCGACGATGCGAGTTCGACGCCCGGCCAGGGAGAGTCCATATGGTGCGGCAGACCTCTCCCCTCAACAGTGTATTTCTGATCTGCCTGTTCTGCTCCCCACTCTGACTCTGGTGAATCCTTTCACCACCCCACGCCTCTGGCCTGTACCCCAGCTTGTGTAGCTAAATAAATAAATAAATCTTTAAAAAAAAAAACAACTAAATTATTTGACTTGGCAAAGCATGTTGGGGATTTTCATTACCACAAGCTATACTTACATTTGTGGTGAACTGTGTCTCTTAAAGATTCACCAGCATCGAAGACTAACAAGAGCTCAGTCTCATCATGGATCTGAAGAAGAAAGAAAAAAGAGGAAGATTTTAGCTCGAAAGGTAAGCCTGGTGTCTTTTTGAATTCTCTATGGATTCTTGGCAGTGTAAGAAGGAAGATCTAGGTTAATGCTACACCTTTAGTTAGTGACAGATTTTGTGCTGTTATCGCCTTGAAAGGTAAAACTATTTTCACGTGACTGGTTTGTAGTTTTTGAAAAGGAGTTCTATAGTAGCAGGCAGCAAAGTGAACTACACAGTTTTCTGGCCTGCTGGACTGATTCTGGCCTGATGTAATTGGGGGAAACAATTGGCCTGAGATAGTAAAGTCCGCATTCTTGGATTTTTTTTTTTCCCCTTTGATTTTGGCTTGTGGCTTCTTCACTGTTTTAAGTTATGAGGCCAAATAATGATCTTGTATGTGACTAGCTTAACTGTGTGCCTGGAAAATATTTTTAACTCCCAGCTTTATGGTGCTTATTCTTTGCTTTTCTCTCTCTCTTCTTTTTGAAGAAGTCAAAACGATCTGCTGTTGAAAGTAGTGAAGAACATTCAGCAAAATACAGCAATTCTAATAATTCAGGTAACTTGTTAGAGATTGTGGGGGAGTCCGGGATCAAAAGGCTGGATTAAGAGTCAAGAGTTCTTGGGTTCTGGTGGCAGAGGCTGGGCAGTGCAGTAGTGAATATAGAGAACGAAAGAACTCTGTCCCTAATGAAGGATTGTGACGGTATCCATAGGCTTACAGGACTCAAGTGCTGGCAGGGACCTCAGCATCTTCTCTAGTGACTTGATTAACCAAAAACGATCATGAGCCATGGGGAAAAAAACCAACCCAACTTACAATGCTAGGCCTCCTGTTTTTCAGTAGAGTATATACAAGCAGAAAGTGCCTAAAATCCTTCCATCTACTCTAGTCCCACATGGTGGGAGGACATAGTGCCCTTCTGAGTAGATTAAGGAAGTGTGTGGGTTAGTAAAAAATTTTATTCAAGAAGCCATGAGATGGTTACAGAGAGCTCTGTCTTGTCCTTCCTGCCACTCCTGGCTATTCCTTATTTAGCTCCGTGGCTTTGGGCCTTAATGTCCCCATCTTTGGAAATCAAGACCAGATTGAGTGATCCCTTGGGATATTCCACTTCTACCTTGTGAATTTGTGAAATAGAGTCACACAAAAAGAAGAGGAGACAATCCTAACCCAGGCAACTTTGGCTTAACCTTGGGAGGGTAGAGAGAAGGGGAGATTTTTAGGCTGAGGAATAGCTGTATATACTTTCAGGCAGAAGAAGGACCTGGCAGAGAGGGAAAAGCTGAAGATAAAAAAGAGAGTGATGGAGTGATCAGAGCGGGATGGAGGTGGGCAGAAGGCCAAGGGGTTAGCATCAGGAGCCCAGCTGGTAGTCTCGGACCTAGAGGAAGCCGATCCAGCCCTTCCATCTTTCTTTGGGGCAGAAGCTAAGAAGGGTGGATCAAGAGGTGGAGGTGTTTAAAAGCGGAAGGAAGGGAGGAAACTGAGTGTTTATGCTCATGCCCTCTCGGTCTTCGAGGTGAAGTCAGTGAGGATGATGTTTGCTGGGGCACAAGGAAAAACAGTGAGGGGGACACAAGATGTGAAGGCTGGACTAGCCACAGCTAGAGAATGCAGATAGTATGGGCAAGGGATGGTAAGAGTTGGGATGGAGGAAAATCAGACTCTAGAAGGAGGTGAGTATCATGCTGACACCACTGCCTGCAGGGTCTAGGCCAGAGAGACCTAGAAGGGAAGAGAAAAGGGAAGGCCCCAGCCCTGGAGGTCCAGTGAGGACCAGGGCAGACCCCTTGGTATGGAGGCTAGGAGAGGAGAGGGGCAAGATGCTGTTGTGGCTGGTGGGTGCTCTCAGAGTTGCAGGTCTGTTTTCCTTATGGTTGATGGGATGGACAAGGGCCAAATTATCATCATCAGGCCGAGACTTGTGTCTCCAACCTGTATGTCTGGCAGGCATTCTGTTCAGCAGCTAATTCTTTATAAATCAGAGGAAGGCTGTGTTTTCTGCTTTCCAGAGGCCCTGCCTGCCTGCAAGGCTCTGTGCCAGATGCATCCAGATAGGATTCTGAGGACTCCATACACTGCCTTATCTCAGGAGTTTAGGAGAGTGAAGTGGCACTTGATGGAAATGAACAGATCATCTCCAGAGCCCATTGAAATCGGTGTGAGCACTCCAAACCAGTATGAAAATAGTATCAGTTGAGTTTTACCTCCTTTTTCAGTAAAGTGCCTCTCATGTTTTATCCGAAGGTAGTAAAATGCTGCAAATAGGAGAAAAGAGGTGTGGTTTAATTAGGACATTAATCCTCATGCCCGCTGTCCACTCCGTGCCCAACAAGAGCTGTAGGTGGTAGATGAGTTGTGCTTGGAGGCATCCCCAGGACAGCTACTGGCTTCTTGAGGGCATGATCATGGCCCTTCCTGGAGCTTAACCCTAAGATAGAACCTCCTTGTGGAGGAGGAAGCTTATGTAGGGACCGCCATGCGCTCATTGGGCTACTTCCATGTCAGCCCAGAGAGAGATTTATGGAGGTTTCTGAGCAGTGGGGAGGTGCTGAGAACTTGGGAATATTTGAAACATAACAAGGTGACATAGATCCAGAAAAAGCATGCAACATACAGGAATATGAACATTGTTTTAATGTAAATAAGGAGTGTTATTTTGAGGTAGAAAAGGCCTGGGAAATTCACAGTGACTAGGCTGAGTCTTTGTAATTGAATGTACTGCTGATAAAGTGGAACTTCTACAGAGGGCATTGTTGGGTGGGTCCTGTGGGGAACTCTCGCCTACTTTGGAAAGGCCACCACACTTGTGTGCACCTCTGTCCCCTGGGCTGCTGTGGTCATTGTTGTTTTGTCATTCATTACCCAGGGATAGGCGTTGGACAGGGAGAGATGCTGTAGCCAGTTGCCTAAGTTATTAATTACACAAAGTTGGTTTCATACTAGGCCACAGAGGAGAGCAGTGGGAGGCCGTGAGCCTTTCGTGGCTGGTGGCAGCCATGGTCATTGGATCCAGTCCCGGCATGCTCTGTCCCTCTTTATCTTTTACCACAAGGCCTATACACTAGGCTGTGTGCAGATTCTCAGACAACGGTGAGTCCCAGCTTGGGCATTTAACCCATGAAGTTTTTCTGTGGTTTCTCTTAGCAGGATCTGGGGCCAGCTCACCTCTCACATCCCCTTCATCACCGACTCCACCTTCTACAGCAGGTGAGTGATGGAGTCAAAGCAGCCTGCCTCCTTCCTCTTTCCTCCACAGGTGGAGGACGTGGGCTCTTTTCCCACCTTGGCCCAAGCATTTCAGGGGTTCTATCAGCACCAGCTTTCCCCAGAGAAGCCAGTGGGTGCAAGTTAGTGGTGTTATTTGGGAGATCTCAGTACCTAGATTTCTAAACTTGGATTTCCCAGGGAGTGGAGTAATTGGTTTCAGGGCCACTAACTACCCCCTGCCCCAGCTACAAAGCTTCACACAGAGCTCCTCGGATCACAGCTTGTCTTGCTAAGGCTCAACCAAACCAATCAAATGCTTGGCTGCCCAGGGGGCCTTCTCACCAGAGCTCTCTCCTCAGGGAGCCCAACCATAATGGTGGTGTGGTATGGGGGTGAGATAACCACCCAGTTTCTGATTTCCTGATAACTATTTATATTCTACTCTGCTCTGTAATGCATTTAGTCACTTGAATATTTTTTTGTGGCTAACCATTGTTTTGCCTTCGTGAATTAAATACTGCATTTTATTTGAAAAAAATGTAAAGGGAATCACAAAGAATATGTACAAAAATCTCTAATTCTGTGGTTTCATAATTCTCTCTTTCCTTTTGAACCCTTTTTTCTATCCTAACCACATTGCAAGCCCCATAAGAACACATTGGGGCCACCAGTATCTCCTTTCACTTCTTAAATGAACCAGATGTTCGAGGTGTCGTGGAGCTGTTTCTGCCCCTCAGAGCCTATCAGCTATGCTTGAAAGAGTTGCTGCAGCTGCGTAAAAGGAGAGTCATTGGCTGGGGTTGATTTATGAATTGATAATGCCATATTCATTAAGACTTAAGATGGTGCCCAGGAGCTGCCAAGGGCGTTCCTGACCACTCTCAGATGTTTCTGACTGACGCTTCTCAAAAAAATGACAAGCAAAGTAGGACTAGTTTGAATGAATTACTTCTGGCTAGAAGGTGTCTCTCCTTACTGCAGGTACTCACTGGTGGCTTATTGAATGTATTTTGGGGCCCGGGCCTAGCTGAGCCCTTAGTTCATGGGGATGATATTTTTTTCTCTGTGTGGCTTTGTCAGGATATTTTTATAACAGGGTCCCCAAGACGCAAAATCAGCTTCTCTTCCATAGAGGGGATTTGTGTAAGCTGTTCAGAAATTTCTGGAGATACACTGCCTAACTTCTGGGGAGCGATTTTCTAGAAGATAGGATATTAATTTCATACCCATTAGATATATCAAGGAAAGTGGAGAGAATTAATAGTGAGAATTCATAAACCTGCCTTTAAGAAATGAGGCTTAGTTGTACAGAGCACCGCACTGTGTGCATTAGATGTGGTGCGGGGAAGTTAATTGCCAGTTCTCATTTCAGATGCCTTGGGGAATTCACAATCTATTTGAATTTCTTGGTGAATCATCTAATTTTCCTGTGTTTTGATTGGGCTGTATTATTCTATACAGTAGCTAATTTGCATGAGAAGAGGTAACTTTTAGAATGAGAGGAGAAGGTAGAAGAAGAGTCTTTAGTAATTAGAGTCAGATTGGAAAATCTTCATCAGAAGTGAGTGGGAGCAGTGGGGGGCATTGCTATGAATTTGATAACACCCATCCTGAAGCAAGTCATGGGACTCAGAGGGAGAATATGTGGGGCCCTAAGCACGAAGCCTGGCAGAGATGAGCTATACCCACCAATACTGGCTCTTCTTTCCTTTATCTCCTTTAATGTTTTGTTGATGAAACTATGATTTACTCCCAAAGACTGTACTCTGACCTCTTCTGGGCATTTATTATAATGCATCTCATTAAAAAACGGTAACTAACATTGCCCATCAACCTAGCTTTTCAGGCCCTAAACAAGGCACCCATAGTGAGGTGATGCTTTTAGTTACCTGAGATGCATCTCTTGAGAGGCTGTTGTATGCCAGCCACTAGGTCTGGTCCCAGGTTGCAGAGGTGAACAGCCAGACAAGGCCCCGGCTGGCGTGGTCTAATGTCTCTCAGGAACTCCAAAATGATAGACACAATTCAAGCAGATGTTTGCCTTGGGATCCAACCCTGGCATTTTTTTTCTCCCAATAGTTCACTTCTTAAATAGAGAATCTCCACCTGAAAAACTCATCCACTGACAAGCAGTATCTGGAGCTTCTGTTCTATGCAAGGCAACAGGGAGATGGGAACAGGTAGCAGTTTCAAGTGATGTAGGTACACGCGCTGATCCATGGGAGAAGCTCAGTACACCCTTATTGGTTTGCTCTGCCTTGAAAGGCTCTGCTGAGAGAGTGAGGGTACACTTGCAGCATGTGGGTGGCCACTTCTGGCCGGCCTACCCCTGCTCAGATTGGCCCCTCCTTCCAGGACAGGAAGCTGGACTTCTCTTTAGGTTCATCTTTAGGCATACCTCCCTGCCTCTCCGCACACTGCCCATCTTGTTAGAATTGCATTTACTCCAAGCTATATCTTTATTTTTAGGCCAGATTTATGGCAAGGGATGGTGTCATCCAGCTTTATGATGAAATGCAGTTTTCTTAAGAAATGAAGGAAAACTCTTCATTTTCAAGGGCTAGTATTGGAAAGGAACTCCTTATGAGGTAGATTTATAAAGGTGGCATCTCAACTCAACATGGGAATCCTTGGGAACTAAACCCAAGGGCCATTACTTGCTACTTCTGGAACCTTGCAAAAGACACTTCACCTTGCTGTGTTTCCAGTTTTCCACTTGCCAGTGAGGATAATAGGAATGCCAGTCTAGTTGGGTTATGATGATTAACCAGTGACTTCCATGTGCACAGGATTAGAACGGTGCCTGGCACAGGAACTCCATGCGCTGTCACTAGAGACCTCAAGTGAGTCACTTTCTGTGTGTGGGTCTTGGTTTCCGTGTCTGTAAAAGGCAAAAAAGTGGAAGCAAGAGGAGACCAACTCAGTCCCTTCTAATCAAGCATACTCTAAATCTACTGTGGCCCCTGCCCTTTGGCATTTTGCAACGCACAGTAGGTCAATTTTAGGCAAGTTCAGTTTGACAGTATTGCCTTTCTTCCTCAAAGCATCCATTTTAAGCACATTATGGTAACTGAGTGTGGTCTTAAGCTCAGTTACTCTTAGGAGAGGGCAGAAGTGACAGATGTTTCTAAGTGAAGGGGTCTTGCTCTCATGAGCCCTTTTCCAGCGTTTGGGTGGGGCTGGGCCCCTCCTGTTCTTACTGCATCTCCCTGCCATGGGAACCTCTTCCTGAGTTCTTTACCAAATTGATGGGAGGGATATCACCTCCCTTCCTGCTGATGATCCCTCGGGTGGGTTGGGAGTCTCTAAAGCTATTTATTTATTTCTTTTTTTCAGTGAACACATTTCTAGCACTTTCTTTTCTGCTAAAGGTTATGTTTCCTGCTTCTAGAAGGTTGCTCTTTCAAGAAATTTGAAACTCTTTATCCTGACTTACTTCATGGTAAATGTTACCAACTAGTGTTTACTGTCTGGATTTATAGAGCTCAGTGGTTTAGAAGGTCCCAATTTACATACATTTTTCCTTCCATCCTCCTTTTGGGAGCAGACAGAGCTGTTGCCTTGCTATTGTGTTAAAAAAAGAAACAAAAAACAAGCTTGCAAAAGAGTATGTTGGGAAAGTTAAGTACAAAGGAGACCCTAAATTACTGGGGTTTTTAATAAACATTTAACATTTGAGGCACTATTCTAAGTGATTTATACTCATTTTGATTAATCCTTTTGAATACTTTCCCATCCAGTGAAAACAGATTCTACTGTAGCTACATTTTTCAGATAAATAGATGCTCTTATGGGGTTAAAGGACCTTGACCAAGGTCACACAAGGAGGGGATGCTAGAGCCAGGATTCGAACTTGGTCTGTCTTTGTTCGCAAATACCCAATGAAAACGCTACTCACTTTTTTTAGGGTGTTCGTGGATGCGCTGCAGGCCTGTATTGTTGTTAAACAACTGCTTGCTGCCAGGGGAAAAAACCTGAAAGTTGAGTCCAAAAACCCAGGCTTGGGCCCCAGCTTTCCCAATTTCCAGTTGTGACCTTGGGCAAGTAATTTCCATTCTTTGAAGTTGTCTCCCAAAGGATTTCCTGATCTGTGTTAAGTAGATAGTGTACACAACACATTTTAGGAGCAGTAAAGTATCATCACTTACAATCTATGAATACTCTACAGGAGAATTCTAGCCCCAAATTAAACAGTAATTTTGAAGAGAGTCAGCGGGTAGTGAGTAGAAAACCCATTCTGTAAGAATAAGCGGGGAGAAAGTTAGGTTTCATCTCTGGAGCTGGAGGCGGGAATACAGGGCCTCGTGGACAGAGTGACTAATTTACTAGTAAATGAGGCACACAAAATGAGATGGATACTTAGAATTTTGGATGTTCTAGAATTTGTCTAGTTAAATCAAAATCTGAAACCCATTCTAGGCTCAAAATTCATGTCTCTGACCATAGGAATTGTTCCTTTTTCTTAAAACCTATACAAAGCAGCCCCACCTTTAGGGTGAACAGGTCTGCTCTGCAGTGCTTCTTTGAAGAGTTTTTTGTCTCTGCCCTCTTGCTCTATTACAGCCCCCTCCCCTCTTGCAAGCCCAGTGTGTGAGCGCCTCATACTTGTCTGGGGAGAGAACCAGGCAAGATGATGTCCTCAGCTTCCGGCCAGGGCCGTCCCACGTGAGTGGTCAGCCTGCCTGCCCCCCGGGCCATTTCCTGGTACCTCCCGGGAAGAAAGACTCTTCCTCCAGGCAGTGGGACAGATTAGTTTGTTAGTGACTCTGGGATTCATTCTCTGGCAAAGCCTTACCCTTCACTTTTAACCTGCAGTGTAGTTCAAAAGAAGACAAGAAAAATATTTGCCTTGGTTTTTTTTTTTTTAATGGTTTTACAACCTTAGATAAGCTAATACCACTCACTTCCCAGTTCAGTCTCCAGGCTATAGTGACCCTGCCCAGGGGCCTCAGACCTGCCCTGTGCTCTTGCTCTTCCCAGCATTAAAAAGGCAAGTCCCATTTTAAACCATAGAAGATGTGCTTGGACAAAAGTGGTGCTCTTCTTTTTTCCCCACTTCGATAAATTGCATTTAGTAATAGCGCTAATTATACTTTGCAGTACTTTTCAGGGTAGGTAAACCTTCATGGGTCTTCTGAAGTGAGCTTTGTGCTTGTAAATAAATAAAATAGCACTAGCTGGCTGAGAAAAAATAGAGGACATAACAAGAAAAGTCACTCATTGGTTCCTTTCCAGGTACATCTGCCTTGTGCTGGAAGGAAGGTCACCATTGTGTTACAAGCCAGGGCATTTTGTGGTTAACTTAAGTATTTGGTGTTGAGAATAACCAGCATGTGATTCAGATGAATAGTTTACTGTCTCTTTCTGTTGGCTTAAATGATACTAAAATCTGAATAATGACTGTTCCCTCTCTCTCTCTCTTTGCTGTCTTCAGTAGAGCATGCACCATTTTGAACGTGAATTTTCGGTAAAGTAACCTGTACTGATTTCTCTAACTTTAAAGATGCTCTGTTTCTGTATATGAAATGGGACCCAGTGCTTTTAGATCACTGAAATGATGACCAAATGGGAAAGTAGATTCAAAACAATTTCCTTATCTGAACATTTAAGTGAAATACAGCATCTTTAAAAATCACCCAAGTGACTTTATTTATATTCATTTCATTTTCATCATGCCCTTCAAAATCTTCATTTCCACTGTGACTTTAGTTGTGAAATACAGTGCTAAACCTGCAAATCAACTGCATGGCATTTGGGTATATTTTTAATTTTGGAAACCCATATCTCAAAGTTCTGTTGAAAATGTTGGTTCCTTAGAACTCTGATGAAAGAAGAAAGGTGTTAGGCAGTAGTTTTTGGTTATAGGGAGACAGTTTACTTTTATTCCTGATAATAGGGGGAAATTTTTTTTTTTGAAAGCTCCTTAATAGTTCCTGAGTTGGGATATGAGAACAGCCTCCTCATTCATCTGAGGCAAAAGGTGATGATAGTTCCCAAGACCTGGGGACTGCCTACTTCTAGGGGTCACTGCTCTTCCTTCCCCCTTGAGGGTAGCCGGTAGGTATGTCACTCTTGTGGCCACCTGGCCTCCCCATCTCTGTGGATTGGAATGGTCTGGCCTTGTGAGTGGACAGAAACCTGTAGATTGCCCACTGCTAAAGTTTGCTTCACGGAGAGCACCCTCAGTCCTTTCCATTAGGCAGGTGAGACGCTTCTGGCACAGCAGGCCTCCCTAGAGCTCACCTGTGCTCTTGCTGCAACTGGCTGTGCCCTGTTCCAGGGCCTCCACTGGATTGCCAGGTTCCCATTTGATTTGGAGAATGAGATTCCTGGGAGTGTATAGTAGTTGGCTCTTGGGGATTTTGTCAAGAGAAAGTAAGATTGGAGAGATCAGGATTGATTTTAATTGCTGATAAGCATCCCTTCTCCTAAGTTGTTGCAGGCCAAAGCTGGATAGTTCAGCTAGCAATTGCTCTAACACGGAATCCGTCCAGTTTGTCTGGATATGCCCCCTTGCTGGGGGTAAGGGCCATCATCAGAGGCCCCTTGGTGGGAGGAGCACTTTCACATGAGGAGTGGGGGAGTTCAGGCACAAGGCAGTTGTTTCCCTAGTGTGTCACAGGCCAAACAGCCAACTCTGGATTTAGTCCTTATTAGCACACTCCCCTCCCCTTGTTACTAATGTGTTGTAGCTGCAGCCCCAGTGAACCTTTAAAGGAAGATTATGGACCATAGAAAAGGCAAAAAGAAAAAGTAAAAAGAAAATACCTGATGGGGCCTGTAGTCAGAGACTGAGTTCGAGTCTGTGTTCCTGCCCCTCCGGTATCGACCTGATGACTCCTGGGCCTCCTCTGCTCTGCCAGTGTTCTGAGCTGGCAAGCCGAGCTCTGGCCTTGCTTGCCCCGGTCAGACAAGCTAGCTCTGCACTGGTTTCCACAGGTGTGGTGAGGCAGAGTGGGCCTGCTGTCCTTCGGGATTGGTCTATGCTCTGTGAGTGGACATTAGGTGTCTTGCTCCTTCCCCCTGGGATGATCAGCCTCTCCATTTGCACAACTCCCAGCATCCTGTTTGCTGTACAGGCACAGGTCACCCTGTGGTGCTTTGGGCAGTGTGTTTATTTACATTACCTGCATATTAAAAAAATTCATTTAATGTAATAATTTCAGTCTTTACTTGGAAAATAAAGATGGATTTCCTAAACACCACCCCTAACTCCCAAACTCTGTGGTAATAAATTTGTACTTCTAATTTTGAGTGCCTGGTAATAAGGCCAGAGTCAAGGGTTGATTCCTGGTCGGGGCCAAGCAGTTTTATTTTGGGATGAAAGGACAGCCCTATGCCCAAGTCCTGTCCCTGGTCCCACCTTTTGCTTCTGGAATCTTGGAATAGACAGTAGCAGCTTTCTAGATAGTCGGCTCCGTGCCTTTAGTAGAAGACTAAACTGCAAAGTGCTTTTGCAGCCTGTTTTCTCACCTGTCACTTGCACTGACACTTCTGCAAGGGTTAAAGCACAAAGCTGGGCTAGAGGAACACGGGCGCTCATGCTGGTGCACACTGGGGCCTGAATGTCAAGTCCAGATTCCACTGCCCCTTTCTGGTCATGGTGGCTTAGGAGGCGGGTATCAGGTGCCCCCTCCCTCCTTGCTGCAGTTAACTTCCAAGAGATTTTAGAGAGAATCTCCCCTTCTCCCGGTATTTCACTGGTCACTATCCAAAAATCCCCCTCTGAGGAGTGCTTATATCCCACACCATTGCCTTGCTCTTCTCACCTCGACAGTCATTTCAGGTTTAAAGTTCTTTTTAGCTTTCTAACTCTGTAATAGAAAGCCAGGAACATTTTTTACATTCCACCTCGGCATGGAACTTCATTCATTACTTGTTACTGTATGAAACCAATGAAAAGTACATGTTGCTTGTTTGTCTCTAATGTTTGTGTTATTGTTATATTATCATTATTTGAGAATTCTAAGATTGCAGAACATGAAAGTATATGTGTGATTCTTTAATTTCAGCTGCCTTAGGTTTGGGTAAAAGATGTAAAAGGTAAGTGGTTTTCTATGAAATACAAGGCTTTCACCCTTGCCTGTCACACTTGGTAGAAAGGATAAGTTTTTAATAAGTACTAGTGAGTCTGAACCACTCATCCAGATATTCATTTGGTAAATTGCCATAGTACAGTAGCAGTTTAGGGGTGCAACCACCTAGCAGAGTGTTTCCTGGCATAGCCCTAGGAGGGGGTCAAGGGTAAGAATAGAAACAGGTGGTTACCAAAAGCCGTAACATTCACAGGAGATGGGGCAACTAACTCTGTGGCGCTGGCAAGTTCTTCAAAGCAGAACTTTTTCTGTACTTGGTATTTTGTCCAGAGAGAACAATTCATTCATTGATTCCAAACGATAAAATTCAAGTGCCAAATGTTCATGTGTCTGGAAGCTAAGGGAAGATTTAGCTTGCTGTCCAGTTTTCTTTGCATTGTCCCCTAGGGTAGAGCTGGATATTGTAGTCTCTACTGAAGAGTGAGCATAGGTGTAGGATTAGCATGACTCCATTCTGTTCCTGGTTTGGGCCAAGGAAAGAGGTCTTGAGAAAGGCACCTCCCTGGGAATACCACTGCTAGGGAAGAAAGCCCTTTGCCCCCTGCTTTGGTTGCTAAAAATTATTAGCATTTTCTATTTCTTTAGTGCAGAATAATAGAAAATGATTGAGACAGATGCCCCTGGGGAATCTATAACCTAGTAGACATTGGTTGCTTGCTGAGAACCCTGAGTTGGTTTGTCATTTTATATTAAATCACATATCCTTCAATTGTTGCATGTTGGAGCAGCTAAAGAACTGTTCATTCCATTTTAATAATTGATATTCAGTTAGCCCAACTCTGCACGCACAGATACCTGTATTTAACTGCTAGCTCAGGAATAGATGGAGCTGCCCAGGACATGGCTAAACTAACTGATGAACTTTTCTTTTGGGACCATTACTAAAATTTGAAAATGGAGTTAGAGCCTCACGAGAGAATGTCACTATGTGTAGTTTCCTATAACCTGTGATATTTGTTCAGTCTTTTCTCACTTAACTGTTATTTGGGGAAAATGTCAAGCTTTATGTAATTTCCCCTTGATGCTTTCGGCTTTCTTGTTTAGTATTTTAAAAAAGCATAGCGCTGGGTATCCTGGCCCCCCAGGAGGAACACTTTGAATCTCAGCAAAGTATATTCTGCCAAGGACTGAGTAGTAGCATGTGCGAGGTGTCGGAGAGATGGTACTGATGGTCCCTTTTCCTCCACAGGGATATCTGCGTTACCTCCACTTCCTCCACCTCCGCCTCCGCCTCCACCACCAGCAGCTCCCTTGCCTCCTGCCAGCACAGAGGCGCCCGCACAGCTCCTGCCCCAGGCTGTGAATGGCATGAGCAGAGGGGCCTTACTCAGCTCCATCCAGAATTTCCAAAAGGGAACTTTGAGGAAAGCCGAAACCTGTGATCACAGTGCTCCCAAGATCAGCTAAAGCTTTGTGTGTACACTTGGAGGGAGAAGTTCTCGTCTTCCCTTCCCTAAGTACCCTCTTCCTGGATGAATTGCTGAGCCAGTACAGCCAGTACATTTTGCGGATATTCACCTTTGAGGCTTTTCAAGAGAGAAATTTTCTTCAAGTAGAATAAAGATAGGCTGGCTTTGCTGCCTTAGGAAATATTTTGCTCCTTTATTAAAGGAGTCTTGTTCATATTCTGATGGGCATCCTGGGGCAGCAGCATATTGAAATCAGTATTTCCACAAGTGAAGGAAACAGACAAAAATAACAAAAACAATGACAACATTCAGTCAGAGTGAACGGCCTGTGTGTTGCAGTCCCTTCGAACCTGTCAGCTCCTAGAACTATGTTCCCCTCATAGTTCATTTCTCCATCCTAAAGCATTCCCCAGTTATTTCTTAGATAATTACCATTTTTGCTACTTTAATTTCATCTTAGACATTAACACTGTAGCCCGAAGCATAGTTATGTCACTGAGTCAGAGAGGCAACTGAGTTCATTTTCCCAACAAATAGAATGGGGGAAGCTCATAACATTCTGTACGTTCTAACAGGAAGGCCATTATGGTAATAGAACTCAGGGCTGCTAAGGAAACTACTCTAGACTCATAGTTCCTTTTAGTTAGAATGTATTGAACCGACAAAACCCAATAACATCAGAAAAAGCTCTTGCCAATTAGAAGATCTTCTTAATCCTCAGCAATTAAGTCAAGGTTGGGGTGTGTGGGAATGATTATTACAACACAAGGAAATTTGGCATCTATAGACATCAATTCTGATTTTTGAAAGATTTACCCAAATACATCACCTTTTTAATGTTACTCATTTATAGGAAAGATCCTTTATCCTATGATTTGCTTAAACCCTTAAATAAATTGCACTTTAAAGGATTATAAATAATCCATTTAAAAATTCAATTATACACATCAGTGTTGGTTACTATGCAGAGAATGTCATTGTGTACAGTTTCATGTAATCTGTGATAAATGTTCAACTGTATTTTTTATTAAAGTAAATCAAGAAAATGTGTTGTCTGTAGCTTGGCTTGGGATTTTAAATGGTAGTTTACGTAGCACTGATTGTAAACGTAGCGAATAGATACGCGTAATATTTCTAAAGTTTCCTTCCCATCTGTCCCATCCGTTTTCTTTTGTCATGTTTTCCCTCTTAATAAGAGCTAACGATCTATCTTGCTATTTAAATTCAGGATCACTTGTATGTATTATCTTTTTTTGGTAATGGGACAAATACCAGACATGAATTTTGCTTTAATTTTGAAGGGAGCTCTATTATAACCAGGCCTTTGAAGAACATGTGGACAAGTTCCTGCTGTGTGATGCGGTCCAGGTGATTGATGATTAACGATTAGTTCCTGGTGGCACTAATTTAATAGAATTTTAAGACTTCCAAGAATGTAAAAACAGTCATAGTTAAGAATTCTTTTATTCCTTATAAAAAAAAAACTTAACAGTAAATGTAGATTATATGCCTTTATTTTACATACATTTTTTGGATTTATCTTTCACTGGGACTCTGCCATAGTCATATCTTGTCCTTCTAGTCAGACAGTAAAATTTTAAATTAGTCTTATTCAAAGAACATGGCCATTGTAACAGACAAAAAAAGCATGAAGCCTAGGGAAGGAGAATGGAGTTTTCCATATATAAGCACATTTAAACTTCTTCCCAGTACAAAAACATCTGTGTTGCTGCTTTAGAGATAACTTTGAGTCATAAGGTATTACAATTCAGGTAAAGTGTCAGCAAGTATTTTAAGTAAATCCCAATGACTTGAAATTCAAGTCCAAACTAGATATTTAATGTTTTCTTTATTGCAAATATGATGTCTTTCACCTGAGGCACAGAGTTGTCTTCTAGAATCTTTGCATAAGGCATAGGGACATCAGCACCAGTGACACGAACTGCAGGAGCGTCCAGGAAATTGAATGCTTGACCTAGGAGAGAAGGAGGCCCAACTGAGAGAGAGGCAAGAGAAGCCAGCTGAGCACTTCTACGTTGGCACAAGAGGGTGGCTACCCAAAGAAGAAAAAGACCTAAGTAAAAGAATGCTAATTATGGGGAATTATTCTGGTTTTGCTTTTAAAAACATATACCTTGAGATACCACCTCACACCAGTGAGAATGGCACACATTAAAAATACAGGCAACAACAAATGCTGGCGAGGATGTGGCGAAAAAGGAACTCTTCTACACTGCTGGTGGGAATAGCAAACTGGTTCAACCTCTATGGAAAGCTATATGGCGATTCCTCAAACTGCTAAAAATGGAGCTTCCATATGACCCAGCAATACCACTCCTGGGAATATACCCAAAGGACACAAAAACAATAATCCAAAAGGATACATGCACCCGTATGTTCATTGCAGGACTGTTTACAATAGCTAAGATATGGAAACAACCCAGATGCCCCAAAATAGATGACTGGATCAAGAAGTGGGACATATACACAATGGAATACTATTCAGCATTCAAAAATGATAAACACATGCAATTCGCTGCGATATGGATGGAACTGGAAGGAATCATGCTCAGCAAAGTAAACCAGAAGGAAAGAGAAAAATACCGAATGGTTTCACTTGTAACAGGGATATAGGGGAACCAAATATGAGAGAGACATCCGAGAGGGAGGGAGAGGCTAAGGGCTCAAAATGGTATAGAAAAGGGCACAAGGGACCATGGTGATGGGTCACAGGTGAATTGGTGGTGGGTTACCCAAGGGGAAAACAAAATGTAAAAGATATAAATAACAATAAAAAAATAAAAAATAAATAAAAAATAAAAACATGGGCCTCCCCGGTGGCGCAGCGGTTAAGCGCTGCGCTGTGGAGCTGTCGGCAGTGGTGACGCGAGTTCGACGCCCAGCCGAGTTCGACGCCCAGCCGGGGAGAATCCCACATGGTGCGGCAGACCTCTCCTGCCTTGCCCACTGCCCGCCTCAGCAGTGTATTTCTGATCTGCCTGTTCTGCTACCCGCTCTGTCTCTGGTGAACCCTCTCGCCGCCCCACACCTCTGGCCTGTACCCCAGCTTGTATGTATAAATAAAAAATAAATCTTTAAAAAAAATAAAAACAAAAACATATACCTAAAGGAGAAAAATGCCAAACTGGCAAAGTTGAAAGTTCAAGTTATTTGGCCACTCCTAGGTTTTGATGTCTTTATCCAACATTCAGGTATACAATGTTTACGACAGCTCGACTAATCTAGAACCAGTTTCTCTGAAATACCTTCCATGATCCTGGCACAAATTTCAGCTCCTACTCCAAACTGTGGCCAGCCTCCTTCCACGGTTATGAGATGATTCGTCTTCATCACACTGTTTTCTATTGTTTCAATATCCATTGGTCTGATGGTACGCAAGTTGATCACCTAAACAGATAATATAATAAAGTTTATAGAGCCGCTGCATCATAAATAGTCTTATCTCCACAAGACTATATCTTTTCTGTTTCTTGTTACATCACTAGGTCTAGAATAATCTAATCTGCCTATTTCTGAACAAAATGTTAAAAGGGAAACTAAAGTATATCTACTACAGCAGCTCTGTTAACTTATAGAATTTACTTATCCTTCTCTAGCTTTAACTTCCTCTTCATCAAAATAATAACCAACATTTGACTTTTTTATGTACCAGATACTATACTAGATGTAATTCTCCTTTTTACCCAATGTCCCATTGAGGGAATGGGGAAATGTATTATCCCCATTTTACAGCTCATGAAACTGGATTTGGAGTACATAACTTGCCCAAATGTAACTATCAAGTGGTAGGTTCTAGATGGGAAAGGGTTAAGACGTACTGATTTCTGTTTTCCCTTCTCCCAATGTCCAGATCCAAGGCTGGACCTTAACTTAAAAAGCAGATACAATTCGAAAAGGTCTAGGACCTACATGGTATAAAGCTTAGTGTTTGAAAAGCAAGTCATTTTCCAGCTTCCCATGGAGGCAGACTGACAAAGCAAGTGTCTACATAGCTTGTTACAGATTTTGAACTCTTATTCTTGGGTCTGAAGTTTAAAAGGAACCTTTCTGATTCACTATGAACAAGTGAATGTCCACTCACCTCACATTCAATTCCCTCTTTAGATAGTACTGTTGCAGCTTCTAAGCAGTGCCCTACAGGTCTCGAATGGGCAACCACGGTTACATGTGTTCCTGAAACAGAGTGTCACAGATTAGAGGTCAGGTCTGAATTAAAGATGCTGCAACCAGCTGTGGCTTTTGTTCATTTGTAAAATCTTCAGCTCAACTTCATCCCAGTGAGATAAGGAATGTGGCAGCCTTTCAAGAAATGAAATAAAGATCTAGTGGACTGAGATTTAGAAAAGTAAAAGTGTGTGAGCCATCAGGACCTTATACATTCTTAATTTGAGTGCATCCTATAATTTCCTAGTCAAAGGGCAATAATGTCTAGGTTAAATTTCGCCAACATAAACAGAGGGGCTGGATCACAAACAATGGTTACATCTATACTCTTACCTTGCCTTTCGATTTTGGCTTTTCCAATAGGAATCAAAAAATCTTTTGACTGAGCTTCTGAGGGAAGTTCAAAAGGAACTCCATACATCAATTCATTCTCTAAGACCACCACTGAAAAATAAAGATATTTCAACAAAGGTAATACATGACTAAAAATTTATACGTAACAGTATCATTCATTTTGTGGAAAGTTTTACCATGTTGATTATGAAGCCCCAAATCCATGTGACTAGTTTAGCCTACAGGATAGTAGGTACTGACCTTTGTAGTAATATCAATCCTAATTTCATCTAAAGGTTAAACCATTGTAGGTATGCAGTAAATGTCTCCTTTACTTAACTGCCCCCCTTATACTCAGAAATCAGAAAAATTTCCAAATTTTTATTATCTTTACTATTATCTCTGAATCATTAACATTTTATATGTGTAAGCCTAACCAGGAGCCTTTAATGGTTCCTTCCACACAAAGACTTCATTTTAGTTTAATATTCAAAAGAGACTCAAGGGTCACTCTGCTAACCTGGGTTGTTATCCCGAATGGCTGATTTAATAAGTCCTTTTGCATCTTCTGAATTCCAGGGGCTGACCACCTTTAAGCCAGGGCAGTGCCCATACCAGGCAGCAAAGCACTGTGAGTGTTGAGCAGCTACACCTGCTGAGGCACCATTGGGCCCCCTGAAGACTATGGGCACAGACTGAAGGCCCGCTGACATGTAGTAGGTCTTGGCAGCTGAGTTTATAACCTGGTCAATGGCTTGCATAGAGAAATTGAAGGTCATGAATTCACAAATGGGTCGCAATCCAGCCTGTCAAATCAAAACCATAGATGTTAAAAACACAAAAAGCAGCAATGAAGAGTGGCAAACAAGTCTCCATTCCTCCAATATTCAATGTTTCTAAAAGGTCACAATGAAAGATTTTTCTGGATGAGCTTCATAAAGGATTACATACCATAGCTGCACCTACAGCAATTCCAGCAAAGCCCATCTAGAAAGTAAAATGCAAACGCAAGTGAAAATTCACAAAAATTACAAAAATGTGTATTTTAAAGGACATGCCCTTCAAAGGTCTGCTTCCTGATGGAAGGCTTACCTCAGATATAGGAGTGTCTATGATCCTCTTATCTCCATATTTCTTCCACAGGCCTCGACTAACCTACAATTATTAACCTCATTACTTTTAAGAATATCTGGGGTCAAATAGCCACCTTGATTTTTATAGCTTTCACCTATCTTAGTTACCTTGTATGCTCCATCATACTGTGCAACTTCTTCCCCAAGAAGAAATACCTTCTCATCTCTTTCCAGCTCCTCATCCATTCCTTGATTTATAGCATCACGAACTGTCACCTGCCACAAGTATGGGAAAACGGTCAATAAGCTACAGGATTATTTAGGCTCCCATTGAGATTCTCTCTCTTTGTAATTACCTAGGCTGCCCACAGAATACAATATAAAAACTATCACTTGACTAGGCTTCTTTGTAAAAGTTTAAAGAATTTTAAAAGTAACATTTCTATTGCTCACAATCAGACTTGACTGGATGTGTTAATGAGCTTACTCAATACTTTCCCTGAACCGCACCTAAGCTAAACCAGCTCATCACCAGTTCCCTAAAGGGAAAGGACACTGAAATTTTATTTCCAGGCCTGAGACAGAGTGAGCCAAGTAAGCCTAACTACTACTACGTATTGAGCACCAGTAGGTGCGAGGCATTGCCAAACACTCTGCCTTCAGGATATAGTTGTTATTTTATCATAGAGTTGGTTGAACCCGCTAGTTAAAAAAAAGAAGGGGAGTCACAGGGGGATTCCTCAAAACGTTGAACATAGATTATCATGATCCAACAGATCCACTCATAGATGTACAGCTAAAGCAGGGAATTCAATACTTGCACATAAACCTTCACAGCAGCATTATTCAAATTAAAAAGGTGGTAACGATCCAAATGTCTGTCAACAGATGACTGGACAGATAATATGTGGCTTATGTATACAATGGAATAATATTATATCTAAAAAGGAATGAAATCCTAGTACATGCTATAAGAGAACTGAACTTTGAAAACATTACGCTAATTGAAATCAGCTAGACATAAAAGGACAAATACTGTATGATTTCACTTTTAGAGGCTACCTAGAATAAATTAATTCACAGACAGGGAAAGTACAATAGAGGTAACCAGGTCCTATGGGGAAATGAGAAGTTAATTTTTAATGGGTTCAGAGTTTTTGTTTAGAGTGTTGATAAAATTCTGTAGTTGGATGGTGGTGATGACCGCACAATACGGTGACTGTCCTTAGTGCCGTTAAATACAGACGTTAAAATGGTAAATTTTATCTTGTATTTTACCACAATAAAAAATAAAAAAGAGGGTGCGGGAGGAAGCGTGAAGTCAGTTTCCTCAGCTTGCTCCTCTGATTGCGCATAAGCCTCTCGGGAGTGACACGCCGGTGTGACTGTTTCAGGGCGGCAAGCGGCCCACGCAGAAGGGGGCACTCGGCTGCCTCCCGCGCTCGCGGCCGCCCTGGTCACCTCGGCGCCCACCCACCCCGCGCAGGCGCGACCCGACCCCGCGCCGGATCCACTGGGCTCCCACCCCGCCCCGGCTACCGTCTAGGCTAGTTACCTGCAGAGCCGCAGGCGAGGTCCGGTGGAAGCGCCTTCTCAGCAGCCCGGAGACCTAGCGGGAAGAGAGGTAGGGCGTTCAGAGGGCGTGTAGGCTGGGCAGGGAGCAGGCAGGCCCCTGGGGCCCGCGTGAAGCTGCTGACCTGATGAAGGGGTCTCCGCACCAGTGCAGACACCGCCGCCATCTTGACCGTGTCCTCTGTAGTCAAACGACAACACAGCGGGCCCGCGGACGTGTCGGGTCCCGCCTCCTCGACCGAGGCGAGCCAATGGAAGGGCGCGGCGCCGGCGTGCCCCGCTCGTTCTCCCCTCGGATGAGGGGCCGAGGGGCGGAGCCAGGTGGCGCCCGGGCTGGTCCTGCCTCTCCGCTGGGCCGACTCCAATCAACTTTGCAGAGCGCCAGAGGCAGTTGACAGGCACGCCGGGGTCACGTTCCTAGCTAGTGCTGCTTGAAGGGATGGAATGAGGGGGCGGGGTGGGGGGGGCAAAAGTCAGATTCCCAAAAAGCAAAAGTCAGACTTCGAGGGGCAAAACTCGCAGCTGCAGAGTTTAGCCGGCCTTCTGCCAGCGCTGAAATCCTCTGGGCTCCAAGTGGTTCTTTCATTCTCCCTAGGGATTTACCACCTTATGAGTGAGTCTAGTCTTCCCTGGAACGCCTTATCTGTTGGTTCCTTAGAATGCGAACACGAGCTTTCATTGACGCATTAAGCGCCTGCTGTGTGCCAGGCATTGTGGTAAGTGCTTTCATAGATCATTTTATTCTCACAGAAACTCTCTCAGGTAACTAGCGTTGTTGGTATATTCCCCGTTTCGCAAATGGGTAGACTGACGCAGAGATTGGTTCGTTGACGCAAATGAGTCAATATTTGAATGCTGGCTGTTGTAACTCTAAAAGGTAGTCCATTCCCACTGTTGCCTACTGCAGAAGTTGGGGTACCCTGGGAGAAGGTTACAACAACCTGCTTCTAGAGAGTCTTATGTGGTCAAATTTGGGACTGTAGAGGCTTCTTATCGCTTTTAACTTAATCCTTGGAGATGACGTGGAGCTATTGGGAACTTCCTCAGTCCCCACTTGTCCCCAAGAAATCCCAAAGAAAAGTTCTGTGGGTTCAGGTTGCCCAACAGCAAACTCAGAAACTGGGTTTACTCTAAGGGCTCTGAGAAGCCATTACAACCAGGCAGTGACTGGATCGATCGCAGGAATCGGTGTGGATGCTGAGTGGGAATGAGAGATCAGGGGATGATGGCAGAAGCAGGGAACCCCTGGGGAGTCTTTGGTAAAGAGAGCTGGACTAGGAGCAGCCTCCAGATAGAGGTGGAGACTGCCTTGAGATCTGTTTGGGATTGAGGTCAGATTGGTGTGAGGGAAGGGGAAGAGTTGAGGAAGGTTTGGGGGTTTTTGTTGTTGTTGGATGGATGGGGCGAGAGGAGCTTGGGTGTGGGTGGGAAGCAAGAATCCATTCTGAATAGATTGAGTTTAAATGACTGGTCATACACAGGTTGGATTTAGGAACCTGGAGCTAGGGACCGTCTAGCGCTATGATGTAAATGTAGGGACAAATGCATTGAGATGGTGGTCATTAGTCTCTGGACCTCTGCTTCATTATCTGTGAAAAGAAAAGATGGTCTTTAGTATGGGCTCAAGACCTTGCAGGTTCCCTCACCTGGCCCTGTCATCTGGATCCTTTAGTCCTTGGCAAGAAACCCCAGTTACAGCATCCCTGCGAAAACCCTGGATTTGAGTTGTCAGCCCTCAGGGACTCCTGGGTTCTCTTTAGAATGAAAATGTGAGTCACTTCTCACACCATCCAACACTAAAAGATCCCAGGATTAAAATTACAAAGGAAAAGGGAAGCTTCAGGTCAAGAAACAATGACCCAAAGAGATGTCAGAATCTGAACTGTGATTTAGACAAAGGACAGAATTCCTGGGCCACATTTTGGAGAGTCAAAAAAGAGCTGGTAACACTGAGTCACTGCAGCTAGTTCATAACCAACTTAGAAAGTCAGTGTGGCTCCACAGAGCTCAGTTTACCTCAGTATAGAATTTTCTTTTCAAATAATGACTGTGGACATTTCAGGCACGTTAGATGTATTTCCTGGTACAGATGATTTCCTTTCAGCTATGTAAATGACCAGTTTGGAAAAGCTAGGCATGATTTTCCGTTTAAGAATAAAAGACACAAAAGATAAAAGTGCTAAATTTCAGATCCATGTCTTTTTAAAAACCAGTCTATATTCATTTGCTCAGTAGATTGTACAGAAAGGAGTTGCAAAGCATAAATTGGTCGACTAGACCTTTTCCTTTTCAGAATTAAATCTTTCTGAAGTTATAGGTACATTTGTCTTCAGGTCACTTGGGTTCTTTGTCAGTCATCAGAAAATCCTTTATTCAAAGGTTTCAACTTCTACAAGCTTGACAGACTTTTTTTCCCCCATAGTAAGCAAGCTTTTGTCAAGGTATTAATGTAAGCACAATAAAACAGCCATTTCCACCACCCCAGAAAGTTACCTCAGTCATTCCCCGCACATTACCCTACAGGCAAGCAGAGATCTGATTTCCATCATCATCTTATAGTTTGCTTGTTTTAGAACTTGAAATAAGCGTAGTTATACCTTGTGTACTCTTTTGTGTCTGGCTTCTTTAGCAAAGTGCTTTTGAGATTCATCCATATTGTTAATTTTCAGTAGTTTGCTCATTTTTTCTTACTTTTTTTTCTTTTGAAGGACTTTAAAAGAAGTTGCAAAAATAGTTCGAAAATGTTCCTTTACACAGCTTTGCCCGTTAATATCTCACACATTGTCAAAAGCCAGAAATTGAACTGGTACAATATTACTAACTCAGAGACTTTACTCAGCTGTTCAGTTTTTATGTGCTCTCTTTGTATATGTAGTACTATAGAATTTTGTCACATGTACAGATTCATGTAGCCATCAACATAATCAGAATATAGTGTTCTATCACCACAAAGTGGTGTGGTGTTCTATCACCACAAAGAAACTCCTCCCTGTTACCGCACAGTCACACCTCTTCCCACTCCTAGCTCCTGGCAATCACTGATCTGTTCTCAGTCACTGTAATTTGTTATTTCAAGAATGTTTCAACAAGATCCAACATCCATTGATGATAAAAACCCTCCAAAAAATGGGAATAAATGGAACCCACCTAAATATTATAAATTCCTCACAAATAACAATAAAAAAAATGGGAAAAAAAATAAATTCCATATATGACAAACCCATAGCCAATATCATACTCAATGGTAAAAAGCTGAAACCATTTCCACTAAGCTCAAGAACAAGACAGGGATCCCCACAATCAATCACCACTGTTATTTCAAGAATGTTTTATATATGGAACCATATGATACGTAACTATTTGAGATTGGTTATTATTACTCAGCCTAGTGCCCTTGGAATCCACTTAAGTTGTTGAATGTTATCAGCATTTTGTTTGGCTGTGTCAGTTTATCCATTCAGCCATGCAAGGACATTTGAGTTGTACCCAGTTTGGCCTATTACCAATAAAACTGCTGTAAACATTGTTTTACAGGTATTGTGTGAACATAAATTTTTCATTTCTTCAGGTAAATACCCAGCAGTAAGATTGTATAGTGTTTGTTTACCTTCTAAGAAATTGCCAGACTTTTTCCAGGGAGGCTATAGCGTTTTATGTTACCTCCAACAATGTCTGAGACATCTAATTACTCTAGATCCTTGTCAACACCTGGTAGTGTTGATACTTTTAATTTTAGCCATTCTAATAGTTGTAGTGATATCTGTCATGTCTTTAATTTGAATTTCTCTGTAATGATTAGTGATATTGAACATCTTTTCACGGGCTTATTTGCTATCTATCTTTGGTAAAGTATCAAAGTCTTTTGTTGACCACCATCACTGGATGATCTCCAGAACCTTTTCATATCCATTTCATCTATCGATGAAATAATAACTGCTTGTCCCCTTTCCCCTGATCCCTGGCAACTACCATTCCACTTTCTTTCTTTACAAGTTGGACTGTTCTACCTCATTTGTCCCTTTGTGTCTGGTTTATTTCACTTAGAATAATGTCTTCTAAGGTTCATCTATATTGTAACATGAATTAGAATTCCATTCCTTTCTAAGGCTGAATTATTATCCCATTGCATCACATATAATATTTTGTTTTATCCATTATTCATCTGTTGATGAGCGTATGGGTATTTCTACCTTTTGGATTTGTGAATAATGCTATTATGAACATTAGTATACAAAAATCTGTTCGAGTCCCTGCTTCCAATTCTCCTGATATCTAGAAGTGGCATTGCTGGATCATATGTTAATTCTATGATTAAGTTGTTCAAGAGTGGCCATTATGTCTTCCATAGTGACCACACCACTTTATATACCCAACAACAATACACAGGATTTCAATTTCTCCATATCCTCACCAACACTTGTTATTTTCTATTTATTGATTTAATGGCCATTGTAGTATGTGTGAAATGGTATTTCATCATAGTTTTGACATGCATTTCCCTAGTAACTAATGATGACCATCTTTTCTTGTGTTTATTGGTTATCTACATATCTTCCTTGGAGAAATGGCTAGTCAAGTCCTTTATTATTAAATAACTTTTTGTTGAAGTAACCTTGCGTTATAATATTATATAAGTTTCAGGTCTGCATCATTATAAATCAACGTCTGTATATACTACGTTAACTTTACCATCAAAAGTCCAATTCTATTCTTACCATACTATTGATCTCTTTCATTCAGTTCACCCATCTTCCTTCTCCTTTCCCTTCTGGTAACCCTAATTTGGTCTTGTATTCTAAAAATTTATTTTTATTTTATTTTGCAAAAGTCTTTGCTCGTTTTTCAATTGAGTTGTTTGTGGTTTTGTTGAGTTTTAGGAGAACTGTATATATTCTGGATATAAATCCTTTAGCAGGGATGTGATTTGCAAATATTTTCTCCCATTCCTTGTGTTGCCTTTTCACTGTTATAGTGTCCTTTGTTGAACAAATTTTTAATTTTGCTGTAGTCCAGTTTATTTTTTTTCTCATGGTATATTGAAGAAATCATTGTCCAATCCAATTTCATGAAAATTTTAGATTGTGTTTTCTTCTAAGAGTTTTATAGTATTAAATCTTACGTTAATTAGGACTTGGTCCATTTTGAGTTAAAATGTTTAGATATGGTCTGAAACTGTAAGGGTACAGTTTCATTCTTTTGCATTACATATCCCAATGCCAGTTGTTGAAAAGACTGTTCTTTACCCATTGACTGATTTTGGCCCCCTTGTTGAGAACCATTTGATAATAAATGAGAGATCTTATTACTGAGCTTTCTATTATATTCCATTAGTTTCCACATCTACATTTATAACAATACCGTACTGTGTTGATTACTGTAATTATGTAGCAGGTTTTAATTTTTTTATAGATTTTTTTAAAAATTTATGCATACAAGAACTGGGGTGTAACCCAGAAGTGCAGGGGACGAGATTCACCAGAGACAGACTGGGGAGCAGAACAGGCAGATCTACTTAAACATACGGCTAAGGGGAGCAGTGGGTGAGAGGAAAAGATCTGTTGTGCCATATGTGGGTTGTTAGCTCCCTGGCTGGGGATGAACTCAGGCGGCAGTCGTGATAGCGCTGATACTTAACCCCTATGACACCAGGGAGGTTTTATGTAGTAGGCTTTTAAATCTGAAGCTGTGAGCCCTTCAGTTTTATTCTTTGCAAGAGCATTTTGACTATTTGGGATCCTTTGAAATTCCATATGCATTTTTAAAATATTTATTTATTTATTTATACATACAATCTGGGGTGCAGGCCAGAGGTGTGGGGCGGTGAGAGGGTTCACCAGAGACAGAGTGGGGGACAGAATAGGTGGGTCTACTGAAATACACTATTGAGAGGAGCAGGAGGAGAGACAAAAGAGGTCTGCTGCTCTGTGTGGGTCAGCTCCCTGACCAGGGATCTAACTCATGCTGCAGTGGCTGGTGATAGCTTGACAGTACTGAGACTTTAACCCCTGCGCCACTAGGGAGGCCCTCCATATGCATTTTAGAATGGGCTTTGTATTTCTGAAAAAAAAAAAAAAAAAAAAAAAGGTCTGGGATTTTAATAAAAACTACATTGGATCGGTGTATCACTTTGAATAGTATTGATAGCTTAATATTAAACCTACTCCAATCCATGAACATAGATTTCATGTTCATTTATTTGTGTCTTCTTTAATTTCCTTCAGTAATGTCTTGCAGTTTTCAGCATATAAATCTTTTGCCTCCTCAGTTTAGTCAGTTCCTAATTATTCTATTTATTTTGATGCTTTTGTTAATAGAATTTTCTTAATTTTATTTTCAATTTTTCCATTGTCAATGTGTAGAAATGCAACTGATTCTTGGGTGCTGAATTCATATCCTGCTATTTTGCTGAACTTGTTTGTTGTTAATTCGAACAGGTGTGTGTGTGTGTGTGTGTGTGTGTGTGTGTGTGTGTGTTTAATCTTTAGGATTTTCTTCATAAGATCGTTTAATCTTTATAAAGAAGTAATTTTATTTCTTCCTTTCCAATTTGGATGCCTTTTATCTCTTTTTATTGCCTCCTTGCTCCAACTAGCACTTCAATGTTGAACAGAGTAGCAAAATGGCATCCTTGTCTTTTTCTTGATCTTATAGGGAAAGTTTTTAATCTTTCACCATTGAGTTAGTTGTGGGTTTTTCATATATGGCCTTTATTTTATTAATACAGTTTTCTCTTATTCCTAGTTTGTCAAGTATTTTTTACAGTGGAAAGTGTTGAACTTGCTATATGCTTTTTCTATATCTATTGAGTTGAGCCTGTGGTTTCCCCCTTTATTCTATTAATGCAGGGTATTTCATAGATTTGTCTATGTTGAGTGTTTATTTTCTTACTATTGTGTTCAGAGTGTTGTTTATGGATACTATGTGGAAGTCTTTCTTAAATATTTGTTTGCAAATGTTTTCTCCAAGTTTGTGATTTGTCTTTTCATCCTCCTAAAAAGATTTTTTGCAGAACAAAAGTCTTTAATTTTGATGAAAGCCAATTTCTTGATTTTTTTTCCTTTGTGGAGTGCACTTTTGGTATCACGTCCAAGAATTTTTTGTCTAACACCGGAATACAAAGGTTTTATACTATCTTTTAAAAGTGTTAGAGTTTATTTATTTATTTATTTATGCATACAAGCTGGGGTACAGGCCAGAGGCATGGGGCAGCGAGAGGGTTCACCAGAGACAGAGTGGGAAGCAGAACAGGCAGATTGATGGAAATACACTGCTGAGGGGAGCAGCGGTAGAGGCAGGAGAGGTCTGCCGGGCCATGTGGGAATCTCCTCAGCCGGGCGTCGAACTTGCGTCGATGCTGCCACTGCTGACAGCTCCACAGCGCAGCACTCAACCGCTGCGCCACCAGGGAGGCCCAAAAGTGTTACAGTTTTATATTTCCATTTAGATCTGCAATTCATTTTGAGTTTATTTTTGTGTAAGATGTGAGATTTAGGTTGAGAGTATTTTTCCCCTTAAATATGTCCGTTTATCCCAATACCATTTGTTGAGAATGCTGTATTTTCTTTATTAAATTGCTGCTTTGAAGGAAAATATTGTACACTGGAACTTTACATGTGATCATCGTCTTAAAAGAAATTGACAGACAAGCACTTGGAAAGGTGTTCAACAGTATTGGTCATTAAGGAAAAAAATCAAAATCACAATGAGATATAAATATAAACCCACTGGATGGTGAAATTTAAAAAAGCTGACATTATGTCATGTGTCATAGATTTGGAATAACTGGAATTTGTCTACATTGGTGGTAGAAGAATAAAATGGTTGCCACAACTTTGGAGAATTGACAGTTTCTTGAAAGTTAAACATACAACTTCTGCAAGACCCAGAACTTGACTCCAAGAGAAATAGAAACATAGGTCCACACAATGACTTTTATATGTATAGTCACAGCAGTTTTATTCATAATAGTCCCAAACTGAAAACTGCCCAATTGCCCACCCATCAATAAAATCAGTAAACAGCAATAAAAAGTTGTGTACTATAGATAAGCTGATTCTAAAATTTATATGGAAAGGTAAAATACCTAGAATATCCCAAATGATTTTGAAAAGGAATAAAGTTATAGGAATCATACTACCTAATTTTAGAATTACAATTGTAGTAGTAAAAAGCAGAACTAAAGTTGTTACTACCTATGATATTGGGAAGTGAAACAGACATATAAGTTAGTGAAACAGGATAGTCCAGAAACCCACCTATACAAGTTTGGCCAACTGATTTTTATCAAAGATGCAAAAGCAATTCTATGACAATAGTATAGTCTTCTGAACAAATGGAATCAGAATAATTTATTGTTATTTTAAATTTTAGCAGGAAATCCAGAAGTTTAAGTACAAGTTGCAAGTTTCAGTCTGTGTGTTGTGGGCTGTAGTTCCAAAGTCAGCTCAGTTTTGAACGCATTTGCGGTGTTATTTGGATCAGTTCCACATATGTGACACCCCCTGATCAGTCAGGGACCTGGACTACCTTAGCTCAGTTTATAAAGATTGTGGTATGTGTTTAGGGCCAGCTCTGTAGCATGGGAGCCCAGCAGTTCATATACAACACTCTGGGATGTCTTTCTTGATCTCATTTCTGTGATCCCCAATACTTTCTGATTATCCTGGAGTCTCCCTAGTACTCCAGCCAGAAAAAGAGGTGTAGTATTGGGTTGTTGGAAAAGTCATGATGTATATTTTCTGTTTTTCAAGCAAAAATGCATCATGACTTTACCAATAACCCATAATTTGTTAGGGCTGCCGTAACAAAATACCCAGACTGTGTGGCTTAAGCAACAGAAATTGCTAAAAGTTCAAAATCAAGGTACTGGTAGAGCTGGTGTACTCTGAAAGTTTCCTCCTTGCCTTCCTGCTGTGTCCTCACATGGGCTTTCCTCTCTGCTGCATAAACCTGTGTCCTGATACCCTCATAGAAGGACATCAGTCATATAGGATTAGGGCCCACCCTCATGATCTCATTTTACCATAATCTCCTCTTGAAAAAGGTCCTGTTTCCAAATTCAGTAAGATTCTGAACATTCTGAGTTACTGGGATATAGGACATCAATATATGAATTTTGGGGGAACACAATCTGGTGTTCAGGAGAATGGGGCTCTATTTTCCCTGCTCTTCTCTGTCTGCATCAGCGACCAAGGGAGAACTAGTGAGAAAAAAGGGATTTTTTCCAGGTTCTTAGAACCACAGCTCCTCTGGTTAAAGGCAAATAAATTGCCCCTACCTTAAATTTCAAGCTTCTACCCACATCTGTCACCAACACCAAGTTACTGCCTGCAGACTGGGACAGAGAAGAAAAGGAAAAAGAAACAAATATGAGTTACTCCCCACCTTCCTCCCAAACTTCCCCAGCTCCCGACTTTTTCTTTCTCTCAGAAGGACAAAGCTGCTTTTAGAGCTCTTTCTGTCCATACCTGATGAACTCTTCTGAGTGTTGAGTAACTGTTTTTGAGTCCAGTCCAGACAAAACTGAAGGGGAAAAAAATTGCAAACTCTTCAGTTTAATGGACCTTTGAACTCTGGTCTGTTTCCATAATTTATCAACTATCATTTGCTTTTTAATGTCTTCAGATAACTACTCCATGCATTCTGAAAGAATTTGTAGTTGCAATCTGAGTGATAGAGTGGAGTGTGTTTACCATCCCTGGAATTAGAACCCTGTGCATTGGCTCCATTGTTAGCTTTTAAGGCACATATACTGCCCTGGTTTGTTTGTTTGTTTTTAGTTAGAATTACATCTTGGAGGGCTCTGCCTGTCAGTGGTAGTAATTTTCTCTCATACATCTTCCCAGTTGTATAGTATTCCTGAGTGTGTCTGTATAAAAATTTATGTAACTGATAGCCTATTACATTATGCCCTTTACTACTACAAACCTTTTGCATTGGAATGCCTTGCCAGGTCTTTGTACACTCACGTATCTGTGAATAAGATCAAAGTAAGTATGTGCATTTTAAATTGTGCTAAATACTGTCATGTTGCTTTCCAATTTACCTTCTCACAAGCTAAGCATGAAAATGCCTATTTTCCTACACCCTTGCCAAGTCATGTGCACATGTTTCTACTTTGAGGTGTCTGTGTTACACTTCTGCTGGTGGGAATAGGCGTCCCACCTCTACCGTTTACTTACCGTGTGACCTTGAACATCTTATACTTCAGGCCTCTCAGCTGTTAAATGGATGTTTTAGTCTGTTTGAGCTGCTGTAACAAAATACCATAGACTTGCTAGTTTATAAACAACAGAAATTTATTTCTCAAAGTTCTAGAGATCTGAAATTTCAAGATCAAGTTACCAGAAGATCTAGTGTTTGGTGAGAATCTGCTTCCTGGATCATAAACACTGTCTTCTCAATGTCCTCACATGCCTGAAAGGGTGAGGGAGCCTCTGAGGTCTCTTTTATAAGGGCACTAATCTCATTTGTGAGGGCTCTGCCCTTATGAGAGTATCCCAAAAGACCTATATCACATTGGGGTTAGGTTTCAACCTATGAGTTTTGGAGGGACACAAACAAGTTAATTGCAAAGGGGATAATAGTAATACTGATATGAAGATTAAATGAACTAATGTTTGTAAAGCTGCTTGGAACAGTGTCTGCCACATGGAAAGTGTCATATAAATATTAATTGGTGAAAATGAATTAAGGTCTTCCAAGAGAAACTCCCTGTAAGTCAGGGCACAAGCCAGAGACCAATGCCTACCTTCTAGAGAGGTTGAGATGATAAATACTTTAAATACATTTACATAAAAATACTATTAAATGCTTTAAATGTGCTTTTGCACAGTGCCTGGTACACAGTTAATGCTCCATAATACCCACAATTATTCTTTTTTTTTTATTCCCCTCCTCCCCAACCATTATTCTTGTTGGAGTTGCCCTGGTTTTCTTTGTGGGCCCTTCTACAGCGAGTAGCTGTGAGTTAGTAGCCAGGCCTGATTGATGCACCCAGGTCCACTGCAACCCAGCAGGAGGGAACTCTTCTTTTTTAGGAACAGTCCTACTGGAGCAGATCAGGTCCTGAGGAGCAGCCTCCTAGCAGTGGAGAAAACCGGCAACTTTAAGGAACCTGCTCATGCTGGTCCCCTGTGTGGCAGCAACAGTTAGTGCAGGTGAAAAACAGGCCCTGGATTGGTTGTTCTTGCTCCACAAGGACTGCAGTGAGTCTCTGTGTTCGTGGGCAGTTGGCAGGAAGACCAGGAAAACACTGTTTGTGACTAACACCAGGTGGGTGATTTGATAGAAAAATTAGAGATGGGACTTAACGGACCCTGGCTGGGAAAAGAATTAGTCTGGCCAAATATAATTCATTATGTGGTAGAAACCAACTTGGAGACAGCGCTAACTAGGTCACTTAAGAAATAAATTAATTTTTAAAATACACCATACATGTAACATAATGTACATATATAGTGTGTACAACATGTAACATATGTATATTATGTATTGTATATTTGTGTATGGAGAAAGAGACCTGGTTAGCACAGAATTCTACTTGGTTCTTACCACATACTGAATTGTATTTTATATTTATGTTATACTGTAACATACACATTACAAGTTAACATGCATATATTAATATGTATATTGTATTACATGCATGTACATTATGAATCTATTAACTCATACAAATTAGAGTATCAGTTTGGTTCCGACCACATACTGAATTATATTTTATATTTATGTTGCATTTTCTGACATCAGAAAATAGCGAAATGTGTTATGATAGTCTGTGGGAAGAGGTGGATTTTGGAGCAATTTTCTTGGAGCAGCCCAGAGGGGTAAGTGTCATGGCTATCCACTTCTAGTCCTGGCCTGCTTCTAGGGGCTCTGCCACTTTTCTGCTCAGTGTGAGTATCCCTCCTGCCCTGGGCCTGGCAGGAGCCTTTGAGAAGCTGAGAGAGGTATAAAAAAAAATGGGAAGAGGGCTGGGCTATGAAAAGGTTCAACGCCAGGCTCATCCACAGGGACCCCTTGATACCTGGCCCACTCAGAGTCACTGAGCTTTTTGCAGCCCTGTCCTGTCTGTACTGCTTATTTTAGGGTGAAATCAAAGACAATGAATTGACCTTGGGACTTAAAAGCAAATGAAAGAAAATCTGAGACGACCATAGTGTTTATGGACTGGTACTCTGTGCTTGGCACTATGCCAAGTGTTTTACACCTTTGTTCTCATTTAATCTACCCTCACAACTCCTCTCAGAGATGGTTATTATTAATAAATTAATTTATTTCACTAGATCGTACACACAGCAAAAAATTCAAAGGATATAAAGACATTACTGAAATGTGGGTCTCTAATCAAATAATTCAGGAAATTTAATACAGACATAAATCAAATATGGCAAATAGCGTGGCATCTAGGGGGTGAGTAGATGGGAATTCATGGCGTTCTTTTAACTTGTCTGTATGTTTGAAATTTTTTCAGAATAATCTTGAGAGGGAGAAAGTGAGTCTCCGTTCAGTCTCAGTCTCCTTGATGATCTCACATTGGCTGCTTAGGTTTACTCTGGTACCACACTAAAAGAATTTAGTTTTTGAAAAGCTTTTGAAGCAGAGCTGTTCAGGAACAGCCATCCAGGTGAATTCCCCCTTTCCCAGGTGGTGGTTTTGTTTCCAAGACTTACCCATAGAGGGCGCCCTCTCCACTTAATTGACAACCGCAATCGGCAGAAGGTGCAGAAACCAGTGCCAGGGCTGCTGCCACGTGACTCATGAGAAGTGGGGCTTCCAAAAGTATAAATACATCTGTTCTCTGGCCTTAGCCACATTTCTTGTGGGTTGCAAAACTTAGACTGAGAGCCCACATTTTGGCTTAGCAGCGGCTAAGACTGAAAGAGGGAAAGGTTGCCCAGAAAGCTTCACTCACGTGCTATACTGTGAGCCTTTAGAGGACAGATAAAATGCCTCATTTGGGGCACAAGAGACTCTTCATAAGATTCCAAATATTTTGACGTTTTGATGCTGATTACTTGATGAGGTTAAGTAGTCCGTTTTGACTAATGGAAAGTCATTTTCTTTAATAACCTTAGAACCCATTTATAACAATGAGGATGGAATAGTACCAATAGTACCAATAGTACCAATCTTCTTTTATGTGTAATTGTTATATTTAGGGAGAAAAAGATTCTTCACATCATCTCTGTATCTCTGTAAAAATGAACTTTATTATATTAGTGAGTGTGTAATAAAGAAATTTAAATCAACATCAATAAATGACTAATCAAATACAGATATTATATATATATTTAAAGATTTATTTATTTATGCATACGAGCTGGGGTACAGGCCGGAGGCACCGAGTGGCGGGAGGGTTCACCAGAGACAGAGTGGGGAGCAAAACAGGCAGATGGAAATAACATTGCTGAGGGGAGCAGCGGGCGAGGCAGGAGAGGTCTGCCATGCCATGTGGGAATCTCCCCAGCGGGGCATCAAATGTGTGTCACCGCTGCCCCCCCCACCCCCCCAAGCTCCACAGCGCAGCGCTTAACTGCTGCGCCACCAAGGAGGCCCCAAATACAGATATTATATTATAGTTGACATGTGCTATAATTTGAAGTAGGCTAAAATTTTTTGCCTTGTGCATATATAAATATCTATTTCCAGCGATGAGGCTCTTTGGATAAAATGTGTATGCTTAAAATATAGCATAAAATATAGCATAAAAATAGCAATATAGCATAGTTGTTGAGAAAGCCAGTTTTGCCACTTCAAGGAATTTGTACTGTAAACATAATCACAAAGGCAATGGGTGAAATGATTTATGTAAAAGATGATTCATGGTAACTTTATAAAAACACAGTAACTATAATGGCAAAAAGGGAAATAATCTAAATATTCATGGGTAAGGGTGTGGATTAAAAAATATATACATATGGACATGGTATAGCCACAAAATGGAATATTATGAAACTATAAAATGAATAAAGAAGTTTTCTGTATAAGAGAGGGGTAACCATCTTTCTACTTTTCTAGAATTTCTTCAGAGTAGTTTTGAAGGGAAGTTTGAAAAGTCAGTGATGCTTTCAGCTACTACTTTCTTTTTTAAAAAACTTTGCTTTGAAATAACTGTGTATTTACTGGAAGTTGTAGACGTGTACAGAGAGGTCCTTGTGCCCTTCCTCTAGTTTCTCCCAATGGTTACAGCTCAGGAAACTATAGTACAACATCAAAACCAGGACAGGACTTTGTTATAATGCACGTTTGCTGTTGTATCACCTGAGTAGACTTAAGTAACCATCACCACAATCAAGATACAAAACTATTCCATCACCACAGAGATCTCCCCCACACTGTCCTGCCATAGTCACACCCACCCTTCCCCCCTCCGTCCCTGCCCCTGGCAACCACGAATCAGTTCTTTAGCTCTCTAATTTTGTCATTTTGAGAATATTTTATAAATGGAATGATACAGCATGAGATTGGTTTTTTCCACTTAGCATAATGCCCTTGACAGCCATCCAAGGTTTTGTCTATATCAGTGGTTTGTTCCTTCTTATTGTTGGCTATAATCCCATGGAATGGATGCCCCACAGTTTGTTTAATCATTCACCTATTATAGGACATTTTGGTTGTTCCCAGTTTAGGACTATTACAAATAAAGCTGTTATGAACAGCCACACACAGGTTTTTATATGAACATAAGTTTTCATTTCTCTGGGATAAATGCCCAGGGCTGCAATTGCTAGGTTGTAGGATAAGTGTATGCTTAGTTTTTCTAAGAAACTGCCAAATTATTCCAGAGTGCTGTACCACTTTACATTTCCAAGCACAGCTTTCTTTTTATACAAAATGTTATTGACTACTGTTAGCACAGTGGCACTAGGCCAAAGGCACATGAGGCTCTGAGACATTTTTATTTTCTAGAGAAAATAAGTTTAATATGGGCCTCCCCGGTGGCACAGTGGTTAAGCGCTGCGCTGTGGAGCTGTTGGCAGCGTCAATGCGAGTTCGATGCCTGGCCGGGGAGAATCCCGCATGGCGCAGCAGACCTCTCCTGCCTTGCCTGCTGCTCCCCTCAGCAGTGTATTTCTGATCCGCCTGTTCTGCTTCCCGCTCTGTCTCTGGCGAACCCTCTCGCCGCCCCACGCCTCTGGCCTGTACCCTAACTTGTATGTATAAATAAAAAATAAATTAAAAAAAAAAGTTTAATATATGTTGAATGAAGAAACGAAGTATAGTCAAGACTAAGCACTTTGCTTGCCCACAGGGTCCCATATTTATCATCGTGGATTTTTGGAATGATTCTTCCCTCAGCACCAAGCTAACCTTTTGCTGGAAAGCTACAACACATCATGCAGGCCACTAGGATATATCGCTGACCTCTGACCCCTGGTTGGATTCTGTTTCAAGGCTCCCCATATTGCTTGGACTCATTCTGGAAAGTTATACCTCCAAGTTATACTTCTGACTATGTCAGATTAACTTCAGAACCATCCCCTCTGTACCTGTACACCTAGCCCTAGCACTCAATAGCATTAAAATTTCCCTATCCCCACCAACCCTCCAAGCTTTAGTTGTTAAACTACAGGGGTGTGGTCACACTCATTTGTCCTAGGAATACAGGCTCCAAATTTCATGCTGCCTGGCCTCATGTCTTTGGGCAAGTAACAAGCCTAAATTTCCCAAGCCTTAATCTCCTCATCTGTACACTTGAGATAATAGAAAATAACAGTACCAGCCAAGAAAGCCATTTGGTTATTCTGCAGATGGTTATAGAGTCTCTACTACAGACCAACTGAGGATACAGTGTGAACAAAGAGGAGATCCTGCCCTCGGGGTTGGGGGGGGGTGTCAATGAAAAGAAAACATATGTACAGTGCTTGGCCCAGATTTTGTCACGTAGTTAAACATCTTCAAGAGATGTTTTTCGTTTTGTTTTTATGGTCAAATGCAATACTTGTTTATGGACTTCGATAAAATATGGACCCCAAATCATACATTTGGTCTAGTATATTCTTTTCCATTGTAGTCAGACATAAATCACCATTAATTGTTGACACCTGTGCTGGTCTCATTCCATTGCTAAGGTGAGATCAGTTGCTGATGAAGGACACTCATTTTGTGCTTAAATCCTAGGATTAACTTCTGGATTTAATATCTTGAATAACAAATAAGAGTCTCTTGCCATAAATATACAACTTTGAAAATCTTTATACAGACTTGCAAAAAAGTCCCTTACACTGTGTTTAAAGGTTCATATATTATCAAGACCATCACACAATAAAGAATAATTTCATTGTCTATGAAAGGTAGCATATTTTATAAGTCCTTCGTCAGAAATACAAAGTTTAGTATGGGAAAGCTCCTTAGAAGGAAATTAATTTTTTTAATCCTTAAAAGTGCCAAGAAGGTACACACACACACACACACACACACACACACACACGCACGCACGCACGCACACACATTTAGAGAGAGAGAGAGAGAATGGCAGCTAAGTGAATACCAGACCACTCAAAAGAGGTCTGAATTTTATGCAAACTGTTCATTATGCAAACTACTTAATGGGGTGAAATTGGTCACCAGGTAAATTTATTACTGGGACATGTTTCTCTGATCTCAGTGGTCTATTCTCAGAACAGAACAACATGACTACCATGAGTAGGTTGGCCGTTAAAGTAGGGCTAGATGGGAGTATTCTGTTGGTTGACCCTAAACACACACACACCAGCCTCTGGCTACCAGGATGGGAGTACGGTGTGGATTTACAGCCTCTTTGACTTCCATGGTGGAATTTGGGACTCACATTAGCACAAAGGTCTCTAAATGTAGCCAGCTGAGTTATATAGTGCATGACTAGACAGAGGCAGGTAACATGGCTGCAGTCACTGCTCTGAGCTCATCCAGCTATGTGGCTGCAAAAGTTCCCTAAACTCTCCTCAGCCTGAGTTTATTACTCAAGCATCAACTGCTAGACTGGATTTAGATGACCATTACAATCTCTGTAAGCTCTAAGATTTCCTGAGGTTCACTGCTGTCAGAGCTCCTCCCATGTTTTGACCTTTCCAGTAACTAGAGGACTGAGTGGAGATAAGGAGTGCCATTTTTTGTTCAGCACTTGAAGCAAGCTAAGACTTTGACAGAGCAAAGGTTAATGTTCTGTGTCTCAAAGATCTATTTCCCCAGGCTCTCAGAATGTAAATGTTAAAGTGATGGAAATAGTGAAATCTGGTCTCTGGTTCATTTGCGTCAAAGGTGCTCCCCCCTGCTGGTGCACCCCTAGAGCAGACAGCCTCCTCTGTGACCTGATGCTTCATAAACGTGGGTTTAGCCTGTCGGCACTGATTTATAGAGACTTGGTACATCAATTTGCTTCTGGGAAAGAACCGACATTCCCAGCAGGGTTTGGGGGCTAATAGTTAAACTCCGCTGGCTTCTTCCCTCCAGCAGGGGCAGTGTGAGTCAGATGTTTGCACAGAAAGTTATGGTGTCAAATCCACAAATTCACACACCTTATGCCTTCACCACTTTAGACAGAAAAGTTGTTGCAATGGCAATTTTCTTTTTGTAATTTTAATTGCAAAACCTTAGCCATGAGCCAAGATCTCTGGATTTCGTAAGAATTGGGTATGAATGGTGTGAATAGTGGCTGTTTTCTGCTAGGTTTGTTTATTTGTTCCTCCCCTTCTTCATTTGCTTCCTTTACTGTGCCTGAGCCCAGACCAAACACTCCTGGACATGTGCACCATTGTGATCTCCTCCAGGCGATGGCCCTGTGGTGGAGACAACAGCTTTCCTTTCTTCCCTACTCAGCCCTGGAAGCTGTGCGTCTTTTTTTTTTTTTTTTTTTTAATTGACGTGACTTTTCAGAATCACTTTATATAAGTTTCGGATGTGCATCATTGGACATTTATACTCACCCCAATCTCCTTGGAACAAAGTAACACTGATTTGTCTTATCATACCTGGTATGGATCTCAGTTTCTAACTGAGGTGGACAAAAATAAAGCCTTCTTTCCTAGAATTCCACCGAGTACAGACCTCTGCCTTGTTCAGCTGTTCTAAGACCCCTTTCCTGGGCTTACGCTCCCTGCTCCTCAGGAACACACACATACCGAGTGTCACACAGTCCTGAGGGTTTAAACAAGACCAAGCGGGCCTCCCTGGTAAGCGCAGCACTATGAAGCTATCCAGAGCCACTGCAGCACAAGTTCAATACCCGGCCAGGGAGATTCCCACATGGCGCAGCAGATCTCTCCTGCCTCTCCCGCTGCTCCCCTCAGCAGTGTATTTCAGTTGATCTGCCTGTTCTGCTCCCCATTCTGTCTCTGGTGAATCCTCTCACCCCCCCACACCTCTGGCCTACACGCCAGCTTATATGCATAAATAAATAAATCTTTAAAAAAATTAAACAAGGCCAAGCAAGGGAATGAGATGGTTTGGGTTCTGGGTCATCAGTCCACATAATTGTTGCAGCGATCTGTTGGCCCCGCCCACATGGTCCCCTTGGCTCCAGGATTCCCTGTTACTTTCCTTCCCTCCGGGAGTCCCAGGAATCTTTCTGAGCTGGTTCTCATGACTGATTGCCCCACTTTCCTTCTGCAGGCTTCAGGACTCCAGACAATATTCTCAGCTCCCTTCTTAAGTGGGAGGAGGGGGAGAAAGGAAAATATAAGAGCCAACAATGTGGATTAATACCTGCGGGCATAATCCAGGCCAGCAGCCAACTCTCTTTTTCTCCAGCTGTGTTTCTGTGTGGGATATTATAGGCATATGCTTTTTCAAAAGGAATAATAATATGATAAAAAGTAGTATTCTCTAATATCTATTGAGTATGACCTGAACCTGTCATTCTCTGAATGAATCAACATAATTCCCTTTTAAACTAAGGACTATTATTATTTCCAATTTACAGATCTGAAAATTGAGGCCCAGTGAGGTAAACAATTTGCCCAAGGTGACCTCACAGATAATGCTCGAGCTGGCATTTGAGTCCCTTCCTTCCTGACACTAGAGTCCAAGACCTTACTTATAAGCAGAGATCAACTGCATCTTAGATGCTTTTTAAAAAAATGCCAGATCCACAAACCTGGTGTGCCACTTAAAAATGTAATTTTTACGCAGTCTATACTATACTCTGGCCCTTTGTCCAGGGCCTCTAAGACAGCACCCAGTACTGGGTCTGTGCCGGGCCCACATCACAGGTCAGTAAACCCTTGCTGACTGCACATTTCACAAGCAATTTTGTATTTGCAAATACTTTAGTGTCTGTCTCAAATGTGGCAGGAAAGGTGAGAGGTTGCTTGTGGCACTGTCTTCTCTAAAAAATATAAGGAAAACCCTTGTAGTTCTGCTTTAAAAAAATTGCCTGCTGAGACTCCTTCAACTTTGACTTCGCTTTTGTTGCCCAGCTCCCCACCAGACTCACTTGGGATGGGGTGCCCTGCAGGGTTTGGCAAGACAGACAGACTTGGCTTTTAAATCCCAGCTTGGACACTTGCTGTTGGTGTGAACTGGCAGGTCACACACTTTTCTGAGCCTCCTTAAAATGCCCGTAAAAGGGGAGCAATATAATAAAACCTACTTCAGGGACGGATAGAGTGAAAGCACATAGGAAGTACTCAGTGTCTCATTCCTTTGTTCATTCAACCGGCCTCCTCAGCGTGACCTACTATTAACTTTAAACTTAGGTCCTTCTGAAAACTCTTCAAGTAAAGGCTGCCATCCCTTTGGATGGACTGAGGAATTCATGTTTACCAGTATAGCTTACAGACAATGTATTAGAAGGGTGTTTTCAGTTGCAAGGAAGAGAAAAGCTGACCCAAACTGGGGTAAATAATAAGCAAATATGTTATGGAAAGTTGTGAGGATTGATTCAGTGGCTCAGTGGTAGTGGGAAGGGCTCAGGCTTTCCATTTCATTCCCTGCCTCCTCTAGACTAGACTGTACCATGGCCAAAGGTTAATTGGAGCAATGGGTAAAGGCATCATGTAATAGCTAGAGGTAGAACAGGGGTCTTTTATTCCAATGTCCTTGTCTTAGCAGCCACGAAACCTTTCCCAGAAATCTGTATTTTTTTTTTTTTACATACAAGATGGGGTACAGGCCAGGGGCGTGGGGCGGCGAGAGGGTTCACCAGAGACAGAGTAGGGAGCAGAACAGGCAGATCAGAAGTACACTGCTGAGGGGAGCAGCGGGTGAGGCAGGAGAGGTCTGTCCCACCATGTGGGAATCTCCCCAGCTGGGCGTCGAACTCGCATCGCTGCTGCCAACAGCTCCACAGCGCAGCGCTCAACCTCTGCGCCACCGGGGAGGCCCTCAACTGTATCTTCACATTCCACTTGGTCACACACTAGCATCTAGTGAACCACTAGATGGAATTAAGCCAATTAGGATTTATCTGTGAGCTGGGGAGGAAGAGCCCATTTCCTAAGTCATGTGGGGAACGTAGTCCCTTGAATGAAATCGAGGTTCCATTAGCAAAGGAAAATGGGGAGGATTGTTTGGATCACCTCCTCTTCATCCTTTTAGTGAGGGAGGGATGCCACACTAGGATTATGGGATAACTGAACATGTGACACACTGGACAGAGGAAATCAACAGCGCTTCACCAATCACCTATCTCACGGTGCGGTGGAGATGCATCCACATGGGGGCTTGCACTGGGGAACAGAGTGTAGTATCAAGAGGGTTGTGTGCTCCTTAATTCCTTCAGGAGGGATGCACTGGCTTGTTGAAACAATTCCATGGACTGGCAGGAATTGAAGCCCACTTCTTAGGGATGAGAAGGGACTGTGCCTGGTACCCATGATGAGAAAGGTATTTGACTTAGGGGATCTTATCCATGAAACCAGAATGAGGAGGGGCTCTGTGGTTAGGCTATTCAAGGCCTTCCCAACTCCACCCATATCAAAGCAACACATAATACTGAACTTTAATTTCAGGTCCTCACCACAAGGATCAATGTGGGATACATCCATCTATCCATCTGAGCAGCCTCCCTTCCTGTCTTCCATCATCCAGCCAGCCAGCCAGCCATCCTCCATCATCTATTCATCTATCCATCCTCTTTCACCATCCATCCATCCAGCCATCCCTCCTGCCCTCCAGTAAGCCTTCCACAAAGTACTGAGGCAGCCTACACCTTATGACTATATCTCTTATTGTTACTTATGGTGTCCAACTACTCGGTTGTGAGTGGTGCATATTTGGATCAGCCCTCTAGGTCTGTCACCATCTTTACCCAATGCTAGACTAGCCAGTAGGGTCAACGTATTGACCCTGGAATATGCTATTTTTAATTTGTCTTCTGCTAGAACCATCATTCACTCTTCTCAGCTTATTTAAAGTCTATCCTCCCTTGAGCTAAATCCTTCATTATCCAAATATATCTTCTCTCCCTTCCCTGAATTCTGGTTCTTTTTGTCAGCCCAGAACCTTTTGGCAGCTGTTGTGTTCAAGAGTCTAAAACACACACTCCTATGTGTCACTGTTTTCTGGGGGACTGTTTGTTCCCCTTTTACTGTTCTTTCCCATCTCATTTGTATTGTTTCTCGTCAATCTCATCACTAACTCTAGCTCTTGTGGCCCCCTCCTTGTGGACCAACACAGCACCTTAGCATGCTCCTGAGGTTTCAGAGACATTTTCTGAGTTGAAATCAACAAAGGCCCTTAAAAAATATTGATGATGTAGATTTAAAAAGCAATTTGACTAGAATCTCTAAATGAACATCTAATGTGTAGAAGACACTCAGGAAAAAAGTGTTGAAGTAGTCAAACGAAATACTTGAATAACCTAAAAATTCTGAATATTATTTGTCAAAGGCTCTATCTTGATGTATATGCAGGGAATGTCAGCGCTCACGTAAAGTATTTCTTTTTCTTAATCTAAGTAACTGTTTCCCTGGCATCACCCATTTGCATATACCCCTAACAATTTTTGTGTCATCGATTCACTATGTTATTATTCATGTTCCTTAAAGTTGATTAGTTTTAAAAACTAGTATAGATCTAAGCAATAGTTTTGATGATATCTGGGGTTTGATGTACTTGTTATTTTCATGTATCTTAGGAAAAATACCCAATTAAGACATCACATCATGGTGCATGTTTCCAGTGTGCCACAACTGGAAAAAACTAACTTGGCTATATTTTATGATAAAAAAACAACACAGTCATAACATAAAAGATGACTGTTGCCTGGGTACTATTGTGTGCTTCCACTTATCTGAACATGTGAGTGAAGGCAATACTCTAGAGACAGAAAGCAGATCAGTGGCTGCTTGGGACAAGAGATGGATGTGGAGATTGACCTGGAACAGGTACCAAGGCAGTTTTTGGAAGTATTCTAAAACTGGATGGTAGTGAGGATATAAATTTAGAATAAAGTCATCAAACTGTATACTTAAAATGAATACATTTTATGGTATGTATATTATGTCTCAAAGTAAAAGATGGAAGAGAAGAAGAAAAGAAATGGTCAGCCAGGAGGGGGCTGGAGGGAGCTTCTGCCATCCTGGTCATGCTGTATTTTGAGCTGGATGTTAGTTACGAGGGTATGTTCACTTTGTGAAAATTCATCAAGCCCTTCATTGATGTTCTGTGCACATTTCTGTATGAACATTATTACCCAGTAGCAAAAGGTACCAAAAAGAAAATCAGCCAAGATGAGGACACCATTTCTTTTCATGTAATAAAAAGTTATTAGTTTCCTGCTTACGATTTATATAATTACTTCACTCTGCCAACTTAATTTCACAATGTTGGGAGTTTAAGTTTTGTGTGTCTTCAAACAGAAAGGGTTATTAAAAAGATTTATTTAGCTAATCACAGAAGTCAGCTACAAGAATGTCAGAGGAAGCCATTGTTCCTTAATTATTCATAGCAATTATCCAGGTGGACAATATTCAACTTGCAACCAAAATAGATGGATGTTTTAAGAGGCCTTGGCAGAACAATCAAATCAGCCTCAAAAAGTACCCCCCTTCAGCCCAGTTCTCCCGCTGCCTGCCAGACTTTCGATTCTATATTTATCTTTTCAAATCAGCAGTATAGCAATTAGTTATTATAATAAGAGCTACCAATTTATTGTGTGCTGACTTCATGCCAGGCTCTGCATTATCAGACTTTTTCATATTTTAATTGTCTCATTTCATTGTTGCAACAACCCTGCAAAAGCATTATTTTATTCCATTTTACAGTTGAGGAAACTGATGCTGTGGGGTTGCTGAGGGGCTCCTGGCCCCAGCTGGTGGAGAGGGACAGAGCGAGAGAGCGACTAGGGTCCCACCCTGTGTGCTTTGCTAGTCTAGTTCTTGATGTCAGTGACGGGAAATAAATGACACGTGTAACAGAATTCTGAATCCCAAAACATGGCTCTTCACACGGTTACTATAGTTACTTCTCTACATGATGCTCTCCCTTTTTGCTGAGATGACAATGAATCTACTGTTAGCCGTTGAGGTGTTGAACCCCAACCATCATTATGAAACTCAAGGGACATTTTAATAGGTTTAAAATAGCACTCCTACCTTTTAATCACATCTTTCATTTCAAATGTTCCTGGCACATTAACAGGTCCTATACTATGACAGTGCTACACTTTGTGTCTTGGCACTCTATAAACATAGGCTCTATAAAGGCAATGCAACCGCATTTCGGAGTCCCACAGAATTCCTTGACAAACCAATGCATTTGGGTGGTGGTGCATGGGTGCCCCCTCCCTGAGTTGGGGTGGGGGGAGTGGGAAACAGGCAGAAAGATTTGTGCAAAGACCTTAACGTGTTAGGAAAGAGAGATCATAGGGCCAGGAGAGACCCAACTTGGGAGGGACCAGACAGAAGAGGCAGGGCTGTGTTTTGCGAGTGAACAAGCAAACATGCAGTGGTTTGAATTAGGAAGTGGTTTGAATTAGGAAAGGGCCATGAGGACAACCAACGCCCGAAACTGAGAAGCATCTGGGACACTGAGCTGTCAGGGTGGGTGAGAATTCAGAGTCCAGAGTCATTTTGCCTCCTGCATGCCAGCTGGTCAGGCAGCTTTATTCCCATTTGACATACAAGAACTCTTAAGACTCATGAACTTCTCAGATGTGGCACGCCAGGACATAGTGGGACTGAAGACGGAAGGCAGAGTTTCTGATTCCTGGACTGACATAAGATGCACTCTCTGTAATTACAGAGTCACGGTGGTGAAGAGAATGGTGACATCAAGGACAGCCACAGAGCCAAGCTCTCAGCCCTGGTGAGAACCAGATTCTTCCCCCTGGTTCTGTAGCTCCCAGCAGCGTTCTGTAAGCTGATTAAAGAGAAGATTACAAATAATAGGTAATTAGAAACCATATAAAAAGAAAAAAATGCTTTTGTCAAACTTACCAAAGTGCCTCCATGGCTGGAAGTGGGGGAGGCATCACAAACTGCTGGCTGCAAGGGTCAGTTGTGCGGGGGTGGGGTGACCCAGTGGCTGGGGCACATATGTAGAGGGACTGGTGCTGGGGACCAGGGACTGAGGGGGAATTGTTTGGAAATTCTCAGTGCAGGCAGCCAGTGAGTAAAAGGTTAAGGAAAGCCGTTTACATACAGTATGAGCAGCTCAGCTGGCCAGACCAATGGCACGAAGACCAAGGGGCACTGGAGGAAGAGAGAGAAGGACACACTCAGGAGAGACAGGCTCTGCCACCAAGAGAGGCAAAGTGGAATGGGCTTCTCCACTGGCCTGTTCTTGGCTGTTTGAAATGCTCCATGAAGGGTAATTAGGAGCTCATCAGAGTCTTGGGTCTGGATAATGCATGCAATGAGCTGCTTTAGGGTCCCTTACTTTCTGGGGTTCCTAGGGACATCCCCCGCTTGGGAGGTGGAAGGTAGTCAGCCAATCAGTGGTGGTTCAGTCTTGAGGTGACCTTCTTGGATTTGATAGCTCTCTGAGTAATAGAGCAGACACCCTCTTTTCCTGCCCCCATGCCCCTCCCAACCTTTGCGTCACCTCCCTTCCCAGCAGACCCTTACCACCCCTTTTCAAACTGTAGCTGACTGAAAAGATCCCCATAAGGACTTCCATTTTAATGCCCAGGGAGTTGTAGAAAACTCCTTAAGGGACACAGACTTTGCATTACTGCCTACTAAGGGCTCCCTGAGACTGGGAAGTGAAGCGTGGGAGGGGGGCCTCTAAGTGCCAGAGGCAGGGGGTGGAGGTAGGCCAGGAAGGGGAACTCCTGATGCTGGTTATCATTCCAGAGATTCACTCTGGGGGCTGAGGTTCATCTGCTGGTTCCTTTTCCTATTTTGTTTACTTTTCCTCCTCAGCGCCCTTTCATTCTCCACTTGGTAAACTTGACTATTTCCTGTGGCTGGGGTTGTCCTAGGTGAAACGAAATCCTCTGAATAAAGACTGAGACAAAGTTCTCTCTGTCAAGGAGGACACGATCTGGTTGGTAATGGACAAATTCGAAACAGGGGGAGCATTTATACTCACTGGGGGAATCTGAGGGGGGGCAGTTTGGGAACCCAGGGATAGGGAGGGAACAGACCTAGGTGGGTAAGGTTGGAGGCCAGGGGAGATCTTTCAGAAGAAGGTGGGGAGGGGAAGTGCTAGTTCCTACTAGAGCTGCCAGATAAAATATAATTCATGCTTATATTTAATGAAATATTTGGGACATACTAAAAAAATATTCATTCTCTATCTGAAATTCAAATTTAACTGAACAAACTGTATTTTCATTTGCTAAATCTGGCAACCTTGGTTCCCGATGAATAACCAATAGTTAGCTGAAGGCAGGAGGGGCATCCTGCAGAGGGAATAGCACGTTGCAAAGTTACCTGGAGGTGAGGGATTCCAGGATTCATTTCAGGAGCGCTGTCCAGTGGCTGGAGTATGGAACACACTGGGGAAGAGAGAGTGTGGAGAGCATGCACCAAACTTTCATATATATGCTGAGTTCCAGGCACATTTTGAAGTTCTGGGGTCCTGATGTGAGCTGGACAGACACAGCTTCTGCTCTTAAGGAGTTCACAGTCCAGTTGAGAAGCAGTGGTGGGGAGAGAGGACAGGCACTGTAGAAGTTTTAAGGGGCTGGGAGGTTAGGGAAAGCTTTGAGATGGTCACAAAATGTTGAAGGATGAGGAAACGGACATGAGGGGTTGGAAGAAGGTTCTTCGGGTAAGGGGAATAGCAAAACGGAAGTGAAAAAATGTGCAGCAGGTCCCAGTAACCAAAGAATGGCTGGTGGGATAAAGAGAGAGAGAGAGGGAAAGGAAAAGGAGGAAGAAAGTCTGGAAAAGGCAGGCACAGGGAATTTGGATGCAATTTTGAAGGCAATAGAAGCCATTGAAGGGGTTTAAAGCAGACAGGTGACACAACCAGCTTTGCATGCTTAGAGGTGACTCATTCTAGAGGCAGGACAATGGTTGTATAGAGTGGAGTGGAGAACCACGGCGGGGGATGGGCTGCAGAACCCAGGTTGGACAAGTTGGTGGTTTGACCCAGCGTGATGGTGGCAGGGATGCAGAGAGAGGGAAGGGGAAATGGATCCAGGCTGCACTGAGGAGGAAGACTTGGCAGGACTGGGTTATCTGGCGCTGGGAAGTGAGGGGGCGGGAGGAGTAGGCATGACTCAAAGCTTCTGGTTTGGACAGATGGGAGGATGGCAGCATCATTTGCCGCGCTGAGCTGGGGACTTGGGGTTTTGGGGGTGGTGAGGCTAGAGGGTTCACGTTTGCACATGTTGAAGGTGAGAAGGCTGGTGGCGGACCATCAGAGCATGGAGAAGGAAGAGAAAACTTAGGGGTGCCAGGCAGAGTTGTGTTTCTGTTTCTCTTCCTACACTTAGCTATGTGGCCTTGATCAATGTCTTCACCTCACCTTGCCTTATCTCATCTATATCATGGGACCATGTGGGTAATCTGCCCTCAGAGCTTTTGGAAGGGTATTATTAGGGCAAGATAACCCCTAAGAACCCCACCTCCCTACTGGTAATCATGCCCTTGTTTGGTGCCTTCCCACGCTGTAATAGATTTGTGAGACCAAGAAAATACGGGTGTGTCACTTTCAAGGGTGGGTTGTAAAAGATTGTGTATTCTGTCTTGCTCTCTTTTAGATCACTAGCTTGGGGTACACCAGCTGCCATGTTGTCATCAGGAGAGCTTCATGTGATGAGGAATCACTGCTTCCTGCTAAAAGTTACATGAATGAGATTGGAAGAGGATTCTCCAGCCCTAGCCAAGCCTTCAGATGACTGACATCTAGATGGCAAGATCTGCTGCCTAGTAATTGGCTTCCAAATTTGTGACCCACTGAAACCATGAAATAAGTTTGTTGTTTTAAGCCCCTATGTTGTAGGACAGTTTATTACATGACAATAAATAATTGATACAGGAGGCACACTAAGCATAGTGACTACTACGTAGTAGGGGCCATAGGAGGGTACATACATAGGAGGTGCCACATCTGTGCCTTCATAGTTCAGGAGAACTATGCAGTCCTCGAGAGGGGTAGATGCACTGGAGGGCATGGCCTTGGAGTGAGCAAAGAAAGAGGAGGAGCTGGTCGATTTCTCTACTGAAGTCAGTTCTGCCCTCCCCAACTGGCTGCCGACACTGATCCTCAGACGTGATTATCTTCCCCTCACCTCCCCGCCCAAACGGACCTTTCCTCACAATCCTTGCTACAGGGTGGCCTCCCTCACGAAGGACAAGGCAAGGACAGCCTGGGCCTCCAGGTCTTCCTTGGCCACTGCGTCAGAAGCAGAGGTCCCTGCCCTTATTCTTCATCAAATTCCTCTAATCATGCTCCTCACGACACATATCATAACTTGTCATTATTTTGTCTACTGTTTCCTCGGTCTTTTCTGTTCTCCTCTCATTTGGACAGTCCCCTATCTTGGTAGCAGTTGTATCACCCAGGCCTGGCACACGGTCGGCGCCCCATACATATTCGTGAACTCATAGGAGAAACAACTGTGGGGATCCTAGGCCCAAGAATCCAGCGACGACTGGGCACGGGACTGGGCTGAGCCTAAACTGGCCGCGAGACCCAACGCACCGGCGTGTCCTCGAGGTTTAAGGGCGGAGCCTCGGGGGCGGGACTGAGGCTTCGGGGCGGGGCTTCACGGCTGCTGTGGAACCTGCCTGACCGCGCGGCCCAGGCTGCACTCGCCTTGGTGCCTTCGGCCGCCCGGCCCTCTCGCCTCCCGCCCCTCTCGCCTCCCGCCCGCGCCGCCGTTAGGGGGCGCCCGCACTCGAGGCGCCGCGGTTGTGCTGGGGAGGCGCCGCCCGTACCGGGCGACTGGAGCAACTCCGGGCGCGGGCTCAGTCGTCCCCTCTGCCGCTGCCGCCGCCGCCGCCGCCGCCGCCGCCGGGCGCGGGCTCGCTTGTCCTCGCGCTCGGGCTTTCGGGCCGCCGGCGTCTCCCCGCCCGGCTGCCGCCGCCGCCGCCGTGCAGTGAGTGGAGGCGGGCCCGGGCTTGGGGGCCGGGGGCTCTCGAGGGCCGGGCATCAGGAGAAGCCCGCGCGGAGCGGCCGGAAAAGCGGGGCTGAGGAGAATGATCTGCGCGGGGGCGCTTGGAACCCGGCGGTGGCGGGGCCGCGCTGAGGGGACCGCAGGGAGCCGGGGAGGCGCGCTCCGGGGCTGGCACGAACCGCAGCGGGCAGCCCCAGGCAGAGTGGTCGGGTTTGGGCGGGGGTTCCGGGCCCGCCCGGCGGGGCTCGCGGTTTCAGCGAACCCGGGTTCCGGGCTCCGGTGCGCGCCCCCCGCTGGGGCTCCGTGCAGCTCCTGTCCCATGCCGGGTGGGGGAACTTCGCCTGCGAGGCAGCGGCGGGGCACGGCCCAGACGGGGCCACCTCGAGGTTTGCTCGGAAATGGTTGTTTGTGGGGGTGGCATGATTAGCCACCGTTTACCCTAATTTGAAGCCTAGGAGGATTTTTTCTACCCCAGAGAGACTCGCACGGCAGCTGAGTTCCTTATGCTCAGATGTGTGTGTGTCATGGTATTTTTAATGCTTGATGTCAGAGGTGATAAATGGCCGTGCTAATGGGGAGCCCCTAGGCACCTGCTGGGTTCTTGGTAGTGCAGGCTGTGTCTGTGGGTAGGACGGGAGAAATCAAACAGAGATCATGCTTGGATATTCTGCTGAAGTTATGTTTTTGTTCAAGTATGCCAGTTCCAGAACAAGTTGATAAATCCAGTGTGAGGACTGATAGAAGAGGTGTGAGGGGCAGGCACCCAGGGTGACCTGGTTTGTCTAAGAGTGTTTGGGGGAGCTTAAGTGTCACTTATCATTTCCCCTTGGCACGTTCGTTTTCTTGCTGTCACATGTCACAGTACATGAATGGTTGCAAGGATAGGAAAGAAGTGAGGGGGACAGCATTTAGCTTAGGCCTGAGTCCAAGACTGAGATGTTTTCAAATGAACAAATGTGTAGCTAGGAAAATAAAATCTTTTTACCTACCTAATTGGTAGGTTGAGAGACTTATCCTTTGGTCGAGAACTATCTGTCCAAACTAATACTTCATTTTGTGTAGTGACATGCATATTAAGGATTAAATGGTCAGGACAGCCATAGATGCCTTCCTTAAGGTTTGTGTGATTTCAGTTTTCCTAATTATTTTAACGAAAGCATTACTGCATAAAGGATTCCTAAGGTGGATCTTCTATGAATCTCAGTGTCTTGGATTTTAATATTGGGAATCTACTTAAAAGGGAATACACATTTATTTGGATTCAGCTTTACCTTGGAGATAATCCTGAGTCATGCTTTAAAGAAGTTCCTACTGTGATTAAGAGCTTAGATGGCTGGTGATCTCTGTAAAAGTCAGATGCACCTCTGCTTGTAGTTCTCTCTTCTGGAGCACTGGGGAAAGTAGAACCTGGAGACACTAGAACCACATTAAGAACATTTTCTTTCATATTTTCCCTGTATGCCAGTGCTCTAAATTACTTGTGTCCACACTCTCAAGTTTCTCATTTTACTACAGAAATTTTATTTATGATACTGCCACTAGTATTTTCACATGTTTAATCCTTGCTAGTTTATAGATGGTTTTATATTCATGATCTTGATTATTTTCTCTTCCCCTCCTCCCCCCCCCCCCAAGGAGCTGGTTATAAAAAGTGATTTGCTCAGGTTCTCATTTAGTAATGGAACCAAGTTAGGGTACAGATCCCCATGGGTAACCTTTTCTCTTTCCTTGGTACTGACCTGCTTGTGACTTCAGAACCCTAGTCCTGATCTGTAACCCTGTAGGGCAGTTGTTGCCTTTGTGTTGTTTTTAAGTGGCATAATTATGTTTGATATGGTGATATTATCCCATTTTATCTTGTAGAAACTGAGGGTAAGAGGAATATTATGACTTTGTGACTATTTGACAGCCCTTTAGTATTAAGGTCATTTTTCAACCTAGAATGCCTTAAAAGAAAGGCATCTGAAAGATGACTTCATGGAGAGAAGAGAGGAAAAAAGAATTAGATTTTGAAAAAAATAATCCATTTCTTCAGTGGTATGATTAAGAATAACCTAACACTATAATCACTTTCTCCTGGCTACTTGTGCCAGCCTGTATGTGAATGTTAACCCAGAAGATTCCTTTAGATGTCATTGAACTAGTTGCTATAAAAAGTATTTCACTTTTAAACTCCCACGTTTCAAGAACAGAGAAATTCAGTACAAAGGTAATTTTGAAGGTATGTTTAGGTAGAATTTATTGAGTCTTCTTGAATGCCAGACATAAAGATTTCAGTTGAAAGGCATTTAAAAAGGCCTTGTAGAAACTCCAGGAAATCAATAGTTCCTAGTTTGGAGGTATGAGTATTCCAATGTATAGGTTGTTATATATGAGTAGGACTTTTGTGCAGGAAAATTCTTAGCTTGAGTCTGTAGCAGAAACGGTAAATCTACAATATTTATGTTAAATTATTTAATCAAAACCATAAAGCCTCTAATTGCAATTCTGTAGAGGGGAAGATAATGACTTTTAGAGTCTTTGGTTATTTTTTAAGTTCTTAATTTGTTGAAGTGTGCATTTTTGAGATTTGCTACTTTAGAAAATTCTCAGCAATTTCTTTTAAGGCTTTTGTAAATTTCTTACTGTGTGTTTTCTCTAGCTTAATTATCTGCTAATATAGCATTGTCAGAATTTATACATTAGTCACATTAACCTTTGAAGCTTAAATTGGGTGAATTTTTAGTACTGCTTTACATTTTGGGGGGATGGTCAGCCAGTTATTTCTATAAGAATTTTATTTGCACCAAAGATCATGAATCTTTCTTTGAATGTTCATGATTCACTGTTGTTTAAAATTATCTTTAGTAAAAAAAGTCACTTTAAGGGGATTTTTTTTCATTTCAATCTCTATTCCTGACAATATTTTTGAAATATTAGATTTTTCTTTGTCTTCATCAAGTGAATCACGCCCATTTGATGCCCATTTCAAGATATTCCTTTTGCTGCCTGTTTTGTGGTCATTTAACCATCCACTGGAGACTGTGCCAGAGGGTGAGAAAATGAAAAGTAAATGAATCATTTTCTAATTTTTAGCAACTCTGGAAAATGGTTCAGTAGAAGAAGTTGAAGCTATTCTGGAAATTATTTTGGATAATGTTTTATTTCATTCACTTGCATTGTTTCTTAGATTTCCTTAATAGTCATCAATTCAGAAACAGATTATCCAGCTGTTGGATAACCAGCAATCTTCCTGATTTATTTTTATTTGTTTCTTGCTGTATCTAAACATTTCCACAGAAGAGATTCAGAGGTAAAATTTAATCAATACAATGTTTTCCCTTAGAGCTCTTTAGTGGACAGTTTGATTTTGAGGGAAAGTTTAGTCACTGTTACGGGAAGTGACAAATAGTAACTTTGTTTTATTTTGAGGCTTTGGGTGCTCTTTAAGAAACATGGGTTTATATAGGTTCCCATAATTTCTTTCCTAAATTATTAAACTTGAGGTTTTATTACATCTTTGTGCCACAATAGAACCTTGGCTTTTGCTGTGTAACAAATTCAGGGGCATCATCATTTTTTTCTTTTTAATTTAATGATTGCTCAAGAAGTTAACTTGTTATGATTTAGCATTAGAAAAAGAAAGAATAGTAGAAAGACTTTGCATAACAGCTGTAACATTGATGATGTTTGTTTTTTCCCTTGTCTTTGATCTTCCATTTCTTATTTACCCATTTAGATATTCATGGATTGGAGTTCTTAAAGTTGCTTAAGACAGAAGATAGCAGGCATCAATCACACTAGTGAGTAGGTTTGTTACAGGGCAGGGAGAGGGGCACCCCCACAACCCCAGACCTACCCTTTTCTAAATGGGTTCTGCCATCCCCTGCATCATACAAAACATATAGGACCTTTTGTGGAAAGAAACTTTAATACAATTAGAAAAGACAGAGAAAATAACGAATATAGTATCTAAGTCAAGCACCCAATGTTAACCAACTCCTCGTGGGTACAAGTCCACCCAAACGGGATTGGCCCAAAGCAAGTCTCGAAAGCCTACCACAAGTCTAGAACAGCTTTTGGCAGGGACCCGCACATAAGGGTCAGAAACAGTCAGACAATTCTGAGAGGAACAGAACAAAATCAACCAAAATCAGCATAGACATCGTTAACTTCCCCATGGGTCTTTCACCCACATCTCTTTCAGTTTAGGCCAGTGCAGCTTCTTTACAAGTCTCTCTGCTCCTTGCTTTTCTGGCTTTCCATCCTTCTTCCATCTCCTCCTCTCTTCTGTCTGTGTGTTCTGTGTCTCCTGTGTGTGTGTTCTCTCTGTGTCTTCTCCAGCTTCTTATATCCTGCTCAGTTCCACCCTACCTTAGGTGGGACAGGGAACCTGGGACACACTCTTTTTCCTAGGGACCACCCTGTTACAGGTTCTCAATATTATGCCTCAAGGGGGATTTATACAAATCCATTATGACTGTGTTCTTAGACTGAGTTCCTATTTATTTGTAAAGAAATCTCTACTAGGTGAATAGGGCTAGTAGCTGACTGTAGGGATTTCAAGATTCTTTTTTTTTTTAAGATTTATTTTTTATTTATGCATACAAGAACTGGGGTGTAGGCCAGGGGTTTTTGTGGGGGGGGGAGGGTAATGAGACGATTTACTAGAGACAGTGGGGGTTGAACAGGCAGATCTACTGAAATACACTGCTAAAGGGAGCAGCAGGTGAGACAGGAGAGGTCTGCTGTGCCATGTGGGTCAGCTCCCTGGCTGGGGATTGAACTCATCCTGCACTGGCTGGCCATAGCTTGATAATAGCTCTGAGAAGTTAGTTAACTCCTGTACTACCAGAAAGGCCCCTCATTTGATTTATTTTTTCTTCAATTCTGTTCTTTTGATTTATAGCCCAGGAGGGGATTTATGAAAAAATCTAGACAAGGAGTTAGGAAAATAAAGTTCTTTATTCAGCTGCTTTTCAACTGTGGGACCTTGAGCAAGTCATTTACTCTCCTCTGTTCCTATATTTTGCATTTCTAAATAAAAATAGGTAAATAAAATAGGTAAAGAAATCCACACCTTGCTCATAGGAATGTTTGGGGGAGGGGGTTGGGGGAAAAGAAGAGGCCTTAAGTACCCCTGTCTACTTAAATTGCTTCTTCATTCTAGAACTCCTTCTCAGGTTGTCCGAATATCCCTTCAGGATTCTACTGAGCAAGCTCTTCCTGGAAATCTGCCCTCCATTTCCCCATTTGCAATTGTTCTTTTTCTTCCTGCAGACCTCTGCCAGTCTGTTTATTATATGAACTTTCGAATTCTTTTCTGTACTTCAGTTGTTGCATGTTGCTTTTCTTCATAGTTTGAAAGCTCCACTAGGGCAAGAATTGTATATTTCCTATTTCTGTGTGCAGCTTTCTCCTGCTATCCAAAAGCAGAACATTTCTTTTTGGTAAGATTTGGCAGGTTATTTTGGGGAGTCTGGAAACTCTATTACCATTAGTTTATATTTGTGTGTTCCCAGATTCCCCAGAATAACCTACCAAATCTCTTTAAATCCGAATGTTTTGCTTTCAGATGGTAGGAAGAAACCTCTAAACTTTTATCTGCATCGTACATAGAATCCCTCCTTTATGCCCCCACTCCCTGGTTGACTTGCAATAAATGTTGGCCGACTTATTTTTGAGACTGTCAGGAATGAATACTTTGGGTCATGGAAAGATGCCAAAGATGAATATCTGATCAGACAGAACCTTTGGATGACTAACTAGCCTTTTAAATCCTCAGTTACTGATCTGTCAATTATACCAGAACTGAATCAGATTCTTGAAATACCAATTAGTAGAGCCTGTGTCTTGATTCTGTTCACTTTAAGTAATGTTTATGAAGCAAGTCAGAGAAATGATAGGTTGCCACAGAGCCCTGAATTTGACATTTGTTTCATTTCTCACTCTCTAACATGTGGAAACCTGTCGTCTTCAGTGCTGAGTGTGGAGAATAGAAACTGACTGCACGTTGTCTGGTGCACATTTTCGCTTGTTTGCTTTGAAGAATGTGCAAGGTGGAGAAATAGATGCTTCAGGCTCTGATTTCAGCCCATGCTGTGCTATGCAAATGTTCTCTACATGCCTGAGTGACCTTTTGAGAAAGAGCCTTTGTGATCTTCTGTGGCCAGGGCCTGCTCTGGGAATCGCGTGCCAGAGTCCTCTGAAAGTGGGAAAAGTGAATCTGTTCAGACACATAAAAAAGCCAGTGCTTTTCTGGGATAAATAATGCTAAGCCCATGTTTCTTACATCTCTTGTCAGAGTTTTTGAAATTTGCTCTGCAGTGGCTTTGCAGGTTGATTTGGAGACTGATATGTGTGAGAGGGACTGACTAAAACAATTCAGTAACTGGGAAATTGCTTTCGAATTGTAGATAAAAATGAATTCAAACTGGCATCATTAATATCTTCGTGTTTATCAGTGTCTTAAGACTGGCTTTACTTGAGTATTGGCTGAGTGACTCAAATTTGTAAGGTTCTTTTTGTCCCAAATTGCACTAATTGTTTGACATTTAAATTGATTTTTGGGCCTCCCTGGTGGTGCAGCGAGTTAAGCGCTGCGCTGTGGAGCTGTTGGCAGCAGCGACGCCCGGCCGGGGAGATTCCCACGTGGCGCAGCAGACCTCTCCTGCCTTGCCCGCTGCTCCCCTCAGCAGTGTGTTTCTGTCGATCTGCCTGTTCTGATCCCCACTCTGTCTCTGGTGAACCCTCTCACTGCCCCACACCTCTGGCCTTCACCCCAGCTTATATGCATAAATAAATAAATCTTTAAAAAAAATAAATTGATTTTTACTTGTTTTGATTATTGTACAAAGTGAAGTGCAACGTTATTAAAAGTATAATTAGTTTTTTTTATGTTACAAAATAAATACCATTCTTAATGTATTTCTCTAGGAAAGCATAAATAGCATGTAACCAGGGGACCCCAAACAAATGGGGTGCTTACTCTAAATCAGGGTCTGCCATTACTCACGTAAAGACAAAGGTAGCATACTCTTAATGTGATAGATCTTTAATAGAATTAGTGTGCACAGAGAAGGAAGAGATGAGAGGATATTGCTAATAGTTTTCCAGTAACACCCCAAATGACCCATCTCCTCATGGGCAAATGTCCAGCCAAACAGGGCCAGGCTTGAAGTAGAGCACTGAAGACCAAAGACTTTCCACAATTTAAGGCATGTTCTGGTGAGGAACCATATGAAGGGGCCAGAAGGAGCCAAGCAAATCTGGGGAAAAAAGGAGCAAAATTAAAATACAAATGAAGATAACGGCTGCCACTGTCCCTGCCAAGGACAGCCTCCCATGTGTCTCTTCTCAGTGTCTCTCATATCTCTCCTCCATACATCGCCTTCAAACTCCCCAAGTCTCTGGGTGCAAGTCCACGCTGGAGAAGCAAGAAGCCCCTCAGCCAGCTGCCTTCTGTGTTCAATAGCTTTATCTGGCCACTCAGCTTGGCCCATAGTTCCCAGTAGCTAGTACAAGGCAACAATATACAAGTCTTTGAGGCTTATAGCTTTTAGTATTTTACTGAGATGTTTCGCTTGTATAGCTGAAATGTGGATGATGTGAATGATCTTTTAAATAAGCATCATCATAGGTTTGTATCAGTGTAAGGTCATAGAGAATAATAATATTCTATAGAAATTCTAAAAATTGAGTCTTCCGAGAAGTCAGGTAGAATTTGAAAGACTGTTTTACTTGGTATGGACTTCCTCTTCTCTAAATATAGGACAATTAATTGTTCCTCTGTGAAGGTTATCAATCTCTCAGGTACTGTTGTGGTAAAGATAGAGGATGTATAAAAGGCCAAAGGGGACTGATTTCTTCACAGATGTTTGCCTGTAGTGGGTTTTAGTTGAACCGAGATAAGTAGTTTCCTGGTGTTTGGCTTGCTCTGTTGGGTGGAAAAGCGAGTCTTAACAGATAAGTCTTAACAGGTAAGTCTTAACAGATTTCGTGGTTACAGGTGCTATCACATGTCTTTTTCTTTTTCCCAAGTTTACCTGGAACCTGGGCTCCCAGAGACTCAGCACTGGAGCAGATGGATAATGGAGACTGGGGCTATATGGTGAGAGGCTTTTGCAGACTGGCAAATTCTTTTTGTGTCTTTCCCCCTTTCTTATGTACTCTTAGGCATAGTACATTTTTAAAGGATGAAACTTATAAATAGGTGCACGCATGTTTCGTCCCCCCCACGTTTCATTAGTTTAGATTATTTTTTGGTTTCGTGTTTTTATGTAGGTGAACTTAATATGGACTCTCAAAGTAACTTTTTATAATCACTTATTTGAGAGACCATGACTTTTTGGTCTTTAAAGTATGTTCCTCTGAAATATTCCTTATAGAGTAGTGTCTGTTAAAGAGTCTAGTAGGTAATGTCAGAGGACATTTGTGTTAGGGAAGTTAAGGATTGAGAAGGTGCCATTTTTTCCACTTGCACTTTTTTTGTTGTGCATGTGTCTTCCTAGTTTTCTTTTTCTTTGGTAAGAAATACTGTATTCTTACCTGGTACTTGAAGTGTATCTGTCTGGTTTTTTTCCCTTAAATATGACTTCTAAATCTGAAAGTGTGCATTATTTACAGAAACTTGTGTTTCAAGACTAAAGGCCACAGGGCAGCATTAATGTTATAAAAGTGAATACACTTTCAGATTATGAAATTTGAAAGCTATTAGCCTTTGAATATATGAGATTGTGTTGACTAAACTGTATATTTTAACTTAATGACTGGCACTATCATTTTGATGAAATTATGAAGACTAGATCTACCCAGATTTTTATTTTTAAAGTTCATGATTTGCTCCCCTTTTTTGAGGGGGCAAAACAAAGCAGTAGATATCTTTATGTATCAAATCATTTTTTTAATTGAAATAAGAAGTATGAAAGCCTTTTTTAAAAGAAATTTTTAAAAAATGAGTATATTTTAGTCTGACCTTTCTCTTCCTATACTATACTCTGATCAGAAAACCTCTCTAGATACTGAGCCTGAACTTAAATGGCTTTGGAAGTCATTCCTTCCTTTCTTAGTATAAGTCGTTAAAGGATTGAATTAAAAAAAATTTAAAAAGGATTGGATTTAACTCTTTTTCCTATTGAAAGAAAATATTAGATATCTTCATCTGTATGGGCCTATCACTCAAAGTAAAGCTTTTTTGGATCATGGGATTGCTAAATACATTATAGCCCAAAGAAATCTTTTACTTTGCTTGTTACCATTAACTTTTCTAATTTGTCAATGTTAGAATTTAAAAATTTTCAGATAACTGATCATATTTTAAAAAATTTCAGATGACTGACCCAGTCACGTTAAATGTAGGTGGACACTTGTACACAACGTCTCTCACCACATTGACACGATACCCGGATTCCATGCTTGGAGCTATGTTTGGGGGAGACTTCCCCACAGCTCGAGACCCTCAAGGCAATTACTTCATTGATCGAGATGGACCTCTTTTCCGATATGTCCTCAACTTCTTAAGAACTTCAGAATTGACCTTACCCCTGGATTTTAAGGAATTTGATCTGCTTCGGAAAGAAGCAGATTTTTATCAGATTGAACCCTTGATTCAGTGTCTCAATGACCCTAAACCTTTGTATCCCATGGATACTTTTGAAGAAGTTGTGGAGTTATCTAGTACTCGGAAGCTTTCTAAGTACTCCAATCCAGTAGCCGTCATCATAACCCAATTAACTATCACCACAAAGGTCCATTCCTTACTAGAAGGTATCTCAAACTATTTTACGAAGTGGAATAAGCACATGATGGACACCAGAGATTGCCAGGTTTCCTTTACTTTTGGACCGTGTGATTATCACCAGGAAGTTTCTCTCCGAGTCCACCTGATGGAATACATCACAAAACAAGGTTTCACGATCCGTAACACCCGAGTGCATCACATGAGTGAGAGGGCAAATGAGAACACAGTGGAGCACAACTGGACTTTCTGTAGGTTGGCCCGGAAGACAGATGACTGAGCTTCAACCCAGAAAGATTCTGGAAACTGACTCTCCAGAAGTGGAAGAGACTGATTTTTTTTTTAAATCACAGTGTGGGATTTTTTTTTTAATGTATTTATTTGAAGGCATTGACCAGAAGGAAGTTTTGTGCTTTAGCAGACTTGTATGTTTTGTTTCCTTTACCCTGTGTATGCATGTGCCTGTTCAGAGCCTCCAGATACCTTTTTTATAAAAAGTTTGAAAATCATTATGGTATATAATCTACCCTTAACAGAACTTTTTTTATTACAGTGCTAAAATGATTTCTGATTAAATGGTCCCTAACTCAACTAGAAGGCTAAACATGCAGAAATGAAAGAATAAACAGAGAACTCATGATGCCTTTGAGAAAAATCAAAACAGGTAGGGTGACTTAGTTTTCAAACCAATAAGCAGTATGTAATATTAAAGGAGACTGTTTCAATCATTTAAAAGTACTTGTTAAGTACTGCTTTTTACAGTTATGACAACTGTTTCTTTCTATGCATATAAATCAAGCAACCAAATATCTGTAGCCATGGGTATGTCTGACTAGAAATATTTATATTGAATTCTGACTACAAAAGTGTCCCTGTGATAGAAATTTTATGTTTTATGCCTGGTGCAGTATAATTTCCAAGTGTACTGTCCACCAGAAAAAAAAGCTAATAAAAAATGAAATATGAAAATTAGGTTTGTATTTACTGATTATTGTTACTTAAGGGAGAAAATCAAACTCACATGTTTTGTTTGTTTTATGTTCCAATATATACTGCCAATCGCACATTGGGATTTGATTCATGAGGACTCAATGGAACCTTAGGATGCAGCTTATAGAACTCTACTGTGTTATTAAAGCAGGGATAGATGTAATTACTAATTTTATCTAAAATAATACATATTTGAACAGTGAACATAAAATTTCACAACTTTTTTCAAACAGAACTTATGTTGAAAATTACAGATTTTTCTTCAATAAGCCACTAGTTGTTATAGTTGAAAATATGACCCTCATTCTACCTTTGTGTTGAACACAGGGACAAATTGGCTCTTCAGCCACCTTATTCTTAATTATTGTGGTGACTTGCAAATATATTTTATTATTAAAGTTATGTTTATTTTTGAGAAGAGATAAAGTGTAGTGAGTGAAGGATTTGAAATAGAGAAACATAAATACTTTCATTTCTTTCACTGTCTTACTTTGCATAGTTCATTTGTTTCTATTTCTTAGAAGTTACTCATGAAAAGGATTATGTTAAGTATAGTGAGACTTCCTAGTTTGCTAGAAACACTTTATAAAGGAAGTCTTCCCTGTTTTCTAAGAAAGGAGGCACTCTGAGGTTCTGCTCTAGGAATCTCCTCTCTGAGAAGATTCTGATATTCTCTCTGAAAGGAGAATGAGAACACTTACTTACATTGATTTTTCCCCATGTCTTTTTAAAATGTATTTTAAGATTTGACAAATGACCAACATCCGGAAACTTAAAATTCCTCCATTTTTAACTCCTTCAAATTAAGATCCTTTAATGTGGGCAGGTTGCTTGTTCTCAGTAGATGTCCTAGTATGAGATTATCTTTTTAGAAGATTGTCTTGCATATCAAATTGATTGATTAGTGTTTTCCAAAAAATCCAAAGAGGAAAACATGACAAAAAGTTATGTGTTAAATTAGCAAGGCAATTGTGAGATAAAATGATGGTTATGTATTGTTGAGTTAGCTGAGGCGAATATGAAATAAAATTATTTGGATTGAAAACAGGTATGGAAATGGGAATAATATTAGTCGTTCCAAGGTTTTAAAAGTTAAAAAGTTGCCTAATTTATTGGAGAAAGTTCACTTTTGGTAAATTTTCTCAGATTTGCTACTTATTAACACTTAAATGTTTATTTTTATGAGTAAATTAGGAAAAGTAACCAGCTGAGAATTTTTCACAACTTAATTTGTCTAGTGACATTTGATTTCAGAGTTTTATCTACTTAGGCCATTGTAAATGGAATGAAAAGTATAGCTTGATTATGTTTTGGGTAATTATGTCTGTTTTTATGAAGTTGTTAATCATTTTCACATGGAAGAGTTGATTTTTAAAAATTGACATTTGGCTGCATTCTTTAGACTCTATATTTTATTTAGATTACACCCAAAATAGGCATACTTGAGAAAGAGTTTGTGTGTGTGTGTGTGTGTGTGTGTGTGTGTTTGTATGTATATCCTTTTAAACCTTAGCATAAATGTGTGCTAAAAACAAGTAATAACTAATGAGTTGATTGGTTTTTGCTAGATCTAAAGCAAAATCCTGGTATTTAACAGAATAGATGCTGTGAATGCATAGTGTTCTTTATTTTGGGAAGTTTCAAACTTTTCAAAAGTAGAATAGTGTATATTCCACGTACCCATTGACCAATTTCAACAACCGTTTACTCTCCCCTTTTCCTCCCATATATTATTTTGAAGTAAATCATCAGATAGGTTATCTACTTCAGACACTATCTTAAAGATAATGACTCGCTTTAAAATATACATATATTATATACTTTAAAATTCTAGTGATATTTGCCATAGTACCATTATCACATAGTGGTGCCTCTTGAATGCTGTTGATTATTTCATAGCTTGGATCTCTGATTTTGTAATAGCGGTCTTAAATATTTCTCATAGGCAGGGTTCCCCTGTTTATAGAAAGAAATAGATTATTAAGACAGAATATTTCTGCTAGGTTTAGTAATTTTTACTTTCAATAAGCTTTTAGTTTCACAATGTAACATTACATAAGATGCTTAATTTGAAAAAAAAAATGTGTGAGCATATGGAGAAACATTTTTTCCAAAGGGCATCCTTCCTTTTCTCATGCAGATTTTAAATTGTGGCTGCAGGTGGTCAGTTTAAAAAAAAAACAAAAACAGCACAGCTTATTATTTGCCTTTGGAATTTAATACAAATAAAAGGCTTGACTTTCTGAGGCTTTTTGAAATTCAACATTACCACAAAGCAAGGAACCAGAAAGTGGAAAATCAGGTAAATAGTCGATGTCCGAATAAGTTATGTCTATTATTCTTTAATGTAAAATATTGATTCTTCACATCTCTAGCCTCATCTTTTATAATACTTGTTTCCTTTTTTGCCTGTATGGACTAAAACTGTAAGCTCCTTGAAGACAAGCTTGTTCCACTCTATCCTCAGTAAATAGAACAATTTCTGGCACATAGCATATACTTGGTATTAGTTGAATAATTGAAGAATCAGTAGATATGTTTGACACATCTAGCTAGTGTTTGGACAGATTTTTACAATAGAATAATTTTGAAGAAATAGGATTCTTGTTTTGAAATTATCCCCAGTGGTTCCTCTGCTGTGGGGAATCACTTAGACATGCATTCACATGTGTAGAGGGAGAGGGGAGTGATGGGAATAGCCTTTTGCAGTTTACTTTGGAGAAACTGGCTTGAAATAAAATCCAGATGAGGAAAAAAGCCAAAAGGCAGACTCCACGGCCAGAGTAAATCATGAGCGAGCACATCTTCCCCCCTGGAAATGAAGCTCAGCACTTACCCTGCCATGGATAGAAAAGAGTCTATCATATACGATTCTAAGACATTTAATTTAGCATAGCACTTTTCTTTTGGTAGAAAATGTCAGTGAGATATATTCTCATTTATACTTTTGTGTCTACAGGGCATATTTCTGTGTAGCTGTTTTAATTTGTTTGAAATACCTGCAAGTGCTTTTTTTTCTAGTGGTGCAATTGAAGAAAAAAGTCTATAGCAAATTCAAAATTACCTATAGCAGATTAGAAAAATACAGCTTAAAAGTGCTATTATGGTGGTCTGTAGAGGATCCAGAAATATGAGTATGTGACAGTCAACAATGGGTCATTTTAACTAACTAGAAACCGTTCTTTCTCCAGGGTCATTGGTAACCTCATATAACTAAATTACTGATCATGAAAGAGCCACATTGTTATACCTGTGACATTTTTAGCAAGATAATATAAGCTGGGATGGCAAGAGCCTACAGCATTGTCTATGCAGCAGGTTCCTTCATCTCATTGTATAAAATCATGTTCATTTATTCCGTAATGTGAAGTGTCTGCTCTGTGATAGATCCTGGCGTTAGAAAGATCCTGTTCATAGTCAAGTGATAGGAGACAGAGAAAAGTGAATGGGATGAAGTGCATCTAACGTTTCATTATGTCTGTAGGTGCAGTAGGTCAGCCAGGCCAGTCATTTAGACAGTCTTGTCCTCAAGTAGTATGCAGATTAAATTTTTTAAAAATAAAGATCAGAAACAAAAACCAATAAACTGTTCAAAAGTAGAATAGTGTATATTCCATCTACCCACGGACCAATTTCAACAACTGTTTACTCCTCCCTTTTCCTCCCATTCTTTAGTAAAGATGAGGAATCAGGACAACTGGCATGTTTCCTTGTGTTCCTAGTGAAAACAGGTTTGAGCTATATATGTCAGTATTTCCTGACAGGTGTTTGTGCAGGGCAGGTTTTTCTCTGCAGCACCAAAGGGCATGCATTTATCTTAAGACCATGGAGCTAATTTAGAGTGGAAGGAACCGCTGTATTTTATATCAGGATTAAATGTTAGAAAGTAGATCATATTGGAAAGAGTAGCACAGTAGAAACAGCTTAATTGTACTGAACCATAAATGTAGCATACCTTCTTTAGATAAGTTGTTTGTATTTACTTATTGAGTTAAAAGGATGCCTTCTTGGAGACAGAGAATGACCAAAATGGATTGACCTTTCCTCTGACAACTGTTTTGGAGGTAACTGGTTGTGTTTGACCACTTTAGATAATTGTGTTAAATTAAGCTTTGAGGTATGACAGGATGCAAAATGTTAAGAGCAAGTCTAACACGAAGTTAAGTGTGAATGAAAGCCTGAGAGTTGCCAATTTGATGAGTTGTTAAGACACCTTTTCTGAAAGTTGTCCAAAGAGGTAAAAAAAAGTAAGCTTCACCATTTGAATGACATATTTGCATTACAGAACTTTAAAAAAAATCTGTTGTGTCTATACTTGTTGTGTAGACTATCTTTGTTTTGATCATCTGTATCAAATTTGGTATTAAACACTGGTTCCCTAAATTCCAAGTACAGGGCTTATGTCTTCTCATCAGTTAATGTATTCATTGACATTCATAGCTTTTCCCAGTGAGATTCATAGCAGAGTCTGGGACCATGGCTCTGGAGTGTCAGGATTTATGACACAGAGTTCTGGTCCTCTCTCAGGACAGCTAAGTATCTTTTTGCTATAACTCTTGTAATTGCCATCTATATGATCTTCCTGGATTTAGAGGACAGTGCAGTAGCCTTCTTTGTAATTGGGATTGTGTTTTTCACAGTAAAGAGGAAGGAGGCATCTTTATTAGGCAGTCAGGTCTTAGAGAGACACACCACGCTTCCTTATCACTTCTGAATAACCAGTTTTATCAACACAAAATTGAGAGTTAAAAGGCTGAAAAGTAAGGTGGCTAAATCACTGCAGTGATATCTCATTTTTGTTACTTAAAAGTCAGTTTGTCCCTATGTCTGTATGCCCTTGGGTATGTCAAGCCATGATTTAGTTTGGTCCTTCCTCTTAATTCCCTTTACCAAATTCTGAGAAATGCATTTTGCTGATGATAGTCCAGGCTCAGAGTTGCTACCATGATGTAACCCCACTCTTGGTTTCTTTTATGTATTCTGAAAATATTTAAAACTGATAGGCTATAGCAAGTGATTTCCAACTTAATGGGAATCAATTAAAATGGGAAAAATGGAGATGTTGTCACTGCCTGTTTTCTGCCCTCTTTTATAACTTAAAGCCAACACCTAACTACCTACCTGAGTATTGGTTGGTGACTTCTGAGCCCAGTGGAACAGACGTTCATATGCATTTCCGTCGTAGCATCCAAGTGCTGAAATTAAACACTTATCAGTAAAGTCAAAAGCATCAGTTAACAAGATAGCGTCCTTCCTGTAAGAGAAAACAAGAGTATGCATTTTAGATTGCTTTTACGAACCTCATTAATCTGGGATGGAGAATAACAGCGGATGCATCATTATTCACTTTCACACAATTCAGTTTTACTTTTTCTCTGGTTTTAATTTTTGATGAGTTATATGTGTCAGTAAGAAAAAAAAATAAGTTGTTATTTAAAATCAGAATAATCCCTGTCTCTAACTTCTATTTCCTCTCCTCCGACTGCCATTATTTCAGGGTTTTTTAGCTGATATTTTTGTTACTTACCTGAATGTCTAAATATCTTGTTCATAGTGTTACTTCGTGATGGTTCGGTTTTAGATATTATCTGTTGACTCTCCATTACAGATGTCAAGGTTTTATTTTTTGTACCTTCTCCTCAGCCCTACCTGTCATCCACCACTTTCCCATGCTTCTTCCCCTTGACCTTCCTGCCTCCCAATATAATAATAATTTTGGCCAGACTGATACTCAGTGCTTACATTATTAGGACATTATAACTATATATATCCTGTATATTTTTATGACTTTATCCTGTTCACAGCTGTGCTGTGTCCCTATTACATCTCTCCTTTATTGGAATTTACCTCCAGGCTTAATGTTTCTCCCCATCACTCCTGCTATAGTTCTTAGTGATTTTGCCATCTGTGTGCATGGTCTTCTAAAACTTAAGCTCTCAGTTCCTGGGATCTTCTCCATTGACCTTGTTCTACAGTTTCCCTCTGTCATTCTCTGCCAAGATGACACACCAGGAGTGACAATGGCTGCAACTTGCCCATAATATCAGCCAGGTTCCATTTGCTATCTCCTGGCTTCCTACCTTACTCCTTCTGGTAATCTAAAATTCTTTCCTTTTCAAGCAACAAGTTGTGTTTTAACCTATTGAGGAAATAAATTTTCTACATGCTCCCCTTCCTTTTTAAGCAAAGGATATAAAACATAATGAGATTGTTTGTATGCACTCTTGACTAACCCTTGTTTCACAAAGCATTTGAGGTGACTGGGGTATGGTACCTATTTTAATCCTTTCTGGATGACCATCATCATTATGAAGTAATTTTCATATAGGGCAATTTAAAATTCTTTGACCCTACTAGCACCTACCACCTATTTAATGTCCCTCATCTCCCTGGGGTCTCACTTCCCTCCTTATCCAGCTGAAATTCTATGGTCCATTATATCCACTCCCTTGAAAATAAATTCAGTAGTTTTCTTGCTTTGTCGTACTTGTTTAGCAAAACCCTCTCCCTAGTAATTTCCAATTTCCCACAACTTTGTATCTATATATGACTGGAAAAACCAATACTGACTAGTATTATAAGGGCTAAAGACCCTTATTTTGCTTCCTAGCAATCTCATATATTACTTAAATCTATTTAATTTTTCATTCCCTTAAATGATAATTTCACACCTTCTCTTTGATTGTCAAATCTCTACTACCCTGTTCCCATCTCTCTTACCTCTCCATCCTGTTTCACTGATAACAAAGAAGCACTAGAGTATTTTCACCACTTCCTACCCATGCACTCGTGTGTATAATGCTGTCTCTTTTTTCAGTCCAGGCTCTCATCTCAAGCCAATCTCTTCTCCATTAGGTGCCTTTCCTTGCCTACTGGAACTTTAGTTCCTTCATCATCTGCCCCATATTTTGGCTTCCTTTTATGATAAAACTTTGAGAGCTTGCTTACGCTTGCTATTTGTAGTTTTCCTGTTCTAAACTGGATCCATTGAGGTTTTCACTCCCACCCTTCTGCTGATCTGACTCTTGTCAATGTCACCATCTCATCATCTTTGGAGTGTCCCGACCATCAGTACCTGGGCTTTTTCTCTTCAGATGCTCATTCCTTGTGATAGCTGCCTTCTCATGGCTTTAAATACCAGCCATATGCAATGACTTCCAAATTTATCTTTCCAGTTTCACCTGCTTATTAACACCTCACTTGATTTCTAGCAGGTTCTTAAAACTTAACGTGTTAAGCACCAAACTTCTGATCTTCTAGATCTTCTGCCTATCCTGCCCAAGCCTGGTCCTCCTGTAGTCTTCCCTATTTATAGTAAATGGCACCTCTGTCCTGGCCAAAAACCTGAACGGCTCTTTGTCTCATACATACCCACTTCTAATCTGTCAGCAAATCTGTTTTTCAAAAATCTGTCCAAACGACCACTTCCCACAACCTCCCATGCTAACCCCCTGGTCCAATCCACCATCATTTCTTATCTGGATTATTGCAGAAACCTAACGGGTCTCCCAGTTTTTCACTTTTCTCCCCTTCCCCAATCAATCCTTGGTATGGCAGCAAGTGATCCTTTAGACTTTATCTACCCTATGCTTGAAACCTTCCCTTTTTCACACAAAGTAAAAGCCAAAGTGTTAGGTTTTTGCGATGATTTACACCTTCCTTGCCTCTCCTGATACATCCTTAACTCTTTGACCTCTTTCATTCTCCACTCTGCACTCTTTCATTCCTGCATCTCATTCACAGCACTCCCAACTTCTGTGGCCTCTTCTCTGTTCTCTGGATAGATGTGCCAAACATACTCTGGCCTCCCACATTTGTACATGTTCTTTGCTTCAAATGTTCCCTTTCCAGTCAACCACATGGCTCCTCTCAGCTTCCCCTCCTTCAGATCTTTTCTTAAATGTCACCCTTCCTGACAGGCTTCCCTGACCTATTAAAAGCTACAGCCCCCCACCCCATCCCCAGCATTCCTTATTTCCCTTTCCTGCCCTCCTTTTCTTCATAGCACTTATTACCATTTCACATCCTGTATGTTTGACTTACGTCGTGTATGTGTGTGTCTCTTCTACACTGTAAACATTTGTGGATTTTCAGTCTGAAAGTTGTATCCTTTATTTGAATTATCATATTGAACTATGATATTAATTAACACGCTCCCTTTGGTTTCTCTGGTCTTTTTAGACCTGTTTTTAAGCTGGGCAGTTAGGAGGAGTCCTTTTGCCACTTTTATCTTCTCTCCTATTTTTTGTCTTTTTGCTCTTTCTAGCAGATTTCTGCAGCTTTATCTTCTAGTCCTTCAATTGAGTTTTTTATCCTACCATAATTTTTTAATTTTCATAGAGCTCTTTTCCTTTGTTCTGTGAATATTGCTTTTTAAGAAATGATGTTCTCTTGTTTTATGGTGGCAGTATCTCCTCTTGACTCTGAGGATATTACTGATTTTTTAAAGTTCTTCTCACTGTATATTCTCTTGTGTCCTCTAGAGTTGCTTCTTTCTTGCTTGTTTTAGTATCTGTATTTTATGTTCGCACTTTCCTCCGATGTCTGGTGATCCCCGAGTGTCTGATCATATGGGACATTAACTTGTTGATTAGAAATCTGTGGATGTACTAGTCAATGGAGTTCACTGTGGGGTGAATTGGCTAGGCCACTGGGGGGATCCCACTGACAGTGTTTTTAGCTGGACTGATGAGATTCTCCAGAGAAGAATCATGTTATCTTCCTGCACGGTACTAACCTGATTGCCAGTTTTCTGGGAACCAGTGGGGAAAAAGAGCTGGGCAGGAGCTGGTGTAACCTGCTTCTTGATTTTTCCCTTTTCTGGTTGAGGATTATGTTTTCTCAGATTGGTAAGTCATAGTTTGTCCATTTACTTTCCAATTTAATGTTTCCTCTCCCCTTTTTTTCCTTGTGGTTTTATGTCTTAAAAAAATTTAAATCCACTTGCTTCTATTTTAATAGTTTCAGGTGGGAACAAACATAAATACATACATTCAATCTGCCATCTTTGCCTGAAAGTCTCCAACCGAGACTTTAACAACTGAAAAAAATTAGGGTAAATTAATTAGCATTACACAGAGAGCTGGTTGGTAGTGTCCCTAAAAGTGTGCCGTCCTTCTTTTGTCATCTTATAAATCTGAGGATGCTACTGAATAATCAGGGAATTGACTGCTGGGGGAACAAACTTTTGGCTCTAGTTCCTTCATCATCTGCTGCATCTGACATAGAACCATTAAAAGCTTCGAGTCTGTTACATACCTAATTACCCTGCAGTGGTTTGGAGGTTACTTAGGAAGCGTAATGTGAGTAAATCAATTTGTGGGTTTGATGCATGCATAAATTGTCTATTTGCGTCAGTGTTGTCTGTCTTGTCTTGAATTGTAAGTCTCTGGAGCCGAAGCAAGAGCTTAGAAATGCTGCTGCAGATGAGAAAAATGTGCTTATGAGGTGTAAAGGTGATTTTGTGTTTCATCACCAAGGACAGTCAGGGCTAGAACATTCTTGTCTTTATGTATTTCAGAAAGTTAGACACACTTGGGCATGAAGTGTGCAATGCTCAGTAATGTGATTCATGGTTTCTACAGCTGGATTTTCTATCTTAGGGAGAGTTTAATACCTGGGTCATAATTGTAGTTTTGACAGTTTTTGATGATTTAATTGAACAACCATTTATTGACTACCAACTTAACTATTTGTCAGGTGATTATATCTAGTCATAAATGGCATGTCAGGTTGCATATTGTTAGAAATAAAAAGAATTTGGTCTAATTTTTTTTAACTGTCATGAAAATCTTATTTAAAAATTTTTGAGATTTTTTTCCCTTTTTATTGATATCTTGTTGATAATGTGACCTGTTGAAGGTTTTGGGGGGAAAGACACACACACACACACACACACACACACACACACACACACACACACACTATGTATAACAGGTATCATATTTTTTCCAAAAAGGTTGTATTCTCAAATTAGCCCATTTTTCATCTTATGAACAAATAGTGACTAATTTGTATTGTTTTGCTTTCTGTTTCTTTTAGCAGCCTGGTTAGATTGAGGCCTTTGTTTTGCTATACTTTTTACAGTAATCATTTAGATTATATGTAAAATAAAAAAACTTAAAGCATAGAATTAGTATGTCATGAACCTAAATTGCAAAGCATTAATGCAGCATTTGAAAACAAGGTATTATTGTTTTGCAAATTAGTATATGAATTATTGGGATTAAATTTTTTTTCTATGTATTATAGGATGATTAGCATATCCCCCCCTCCCCATTTTTTTCCAACCTGAAGCTGAGAGAGTATTAAAGTAAGTTTGGTCAACTTAGTAAGAGTTTGCTTAAATACATTCAACAAAGACAAAGGAAAATAGTGTGTATTTGGAACAAACAATAGCCCAGCCTTAACTTTAATACATAGCTTAAGAGCATATGATCTGGGATCAGACAGGCCCCAGAGTATACCTGAGTCCTCTGACTAATTGGTAGCCATGGCCAGTTACTTAACTCCCCTAAACCTGAATTTCCTTCCCAGTAAAATGGGGAGATTAAGAGTATCAACTTTAAAAGACTGTAAAGATTAAATGAGATGATGTCTGTATCAGCTTTTGGCATAGTGCCTGGCACATACAAATGCTCCTTAAATAGTAGCTCTAAGATTCATTAACATTGCTACTAATACATATTAGTTTGTAGTATGCTTCATTTTATTCATTTTCTTTAGATACTGTTCTGTCTCCTTGGCAATGTTGAAGAGTTCAGTTGAGGTAGCTAGGTAATTTATTTTTAAGTATTTTTACTTCTAACTTGTCCTCATTTTTTTCTTTTTCTAATCCGTAATGTTTTGAGTGTAATGATATTCTCCAAGGCCATTACTGCTTTTGCCAGATGCTGTTTAGCAAGGTTTTTAAGCTGAAGGTTTTGGACTTTAACCTGTGAACTTCTGTCTAGAGTTACTCTCTGAAGACTTCCCTGGTTTGAGGGTCAGTCACTCACCGGATGAGGGGGAGCAGTTCCAGGTAGGCTGTTCTTGCCATATCTACTTGGGCCCCAGACAGGAATCCATCATGGAGAAAGTCACCTGAGTTAGTCAGGATGCCATGTAAAGCATAGAGGTCACAGAGGCATTTGAGTACCCGATGAATTCCTGGTTCATTTTCTAGTTTCTTCAGAGCTTCTGTAAAATTCTTCACAATGATATAGTAGCAATGTGCCTATGAACGTACAAAGATACATTATCCTCTGATTTCTGATTCCAGAAGTCTGATTCCAAGTCCAGAATATTGGCCAGACTGCTGGATAACTTTCGTATAAAGTTACTGTGACCTCATGTTTCCCTACAGACTGGCAAGCAACCTCCTTTTCTTCTTGCTCACTGTGGTTCTAGCAGCTTTTTTGAAAGTGTGTGTGCTTATTTAGGGTAGTTTCAAGTAAGTTTGAAAGTGGGGAGAAAGAATATGGTAGTATTGGAAGCTGGGTGGGGGATGGTGGTGGACAGCACCACTTTTCTCAGGAAAACAGTTATTTATGGTCTGTTATCTTCAAGGCAGTGGTATGTATGTTTGTGTGTACGGTGTGGCCCTTGGAGCAGGAAGTAGAAATTTGTATACAGAATTTCTCCCAGGTAAAGTGTAAACTCCTTGAGGTAAGTGGTGCTGTTGTTGAGCCCATGTGCAACAGACTGGTTTGGTCAATGGTTCAAAAAATCCTTCGGTATTGCCCTCAACCTTGTGAGAGCCCCCTGTCAGCAGGCTCCTTCCTTGGAACCCCTTCCTCCCAGTAGCCCAGCAGCTAAAGAATTAATGCCTGACCAGCAGGAGGCGTTCAGGATTCTGCTTCCCCCAAGGCCATTACCGGTGCCTCTTGCTTATCTCTGCCCACCTCATGCTTGCAAGTTTCTTTACATTCTTCATAAGGTACCTTAAGATTTCTTATGTTCGTTACAATCCCTTTCTGATTCGTATTCCTTCTGGCATGCTAAATGAAAATTTAATATACCCTAAAAGATGTGTATGTGTGGGCCTCAATTAGTGTATCGTAGCCTTGGAAAGCAGGACGAGGACTCGAAAGGACCAGAAAGAGGAAATGGCCTCTGCACTTCAGGGAAGGGTTGAGCCAAGCTTTGCCATCTTGCTCTGAGCACAGTGAAATTTATTTACTTTAGTCATGTCTTAGTTCAGATCTTGTCTCTGACTAATTTGGGGATGGGATGTGAGGCGGTTGTATGCCAGGTGCCTCTCTAAGTTTTACATATATTAACTCATTTAACCTTCATAATCCTATAAAGTTGATACTATTATTAGTTTCATTTTGCAGATGAGTAGACTGAGACGTAGAGTGGTCATGTGGTTGGTAGACTTGTAGCAGTGAGGTCCAGACCAGTGAGAATCTGTGCTCTCTTGTATTGCCAAAGCCACCAGACTGAGGCTGGATTGTCGTGCATACCCGCTATTTGTCTCAGTGGCCTTAGACTGATACCTCTGCTGGGCAGGGGCTGAGATTATAGGACCAAAGCCCATCATAGCCTGACCAGCTCTTCCAGGTCACTGTCTTACAGAGAGGGGCGGAGTGCCTGGGGTCACGTGGCAGGTCCCGCACCGCGCTGGGCCGAGCGCTCAGGCTGGGGTTCACCCCTTCTCGTCCAACCCTCTGCCACTGTTCCCAGCCCCCCGCTTGCTCCCACTCTCTATCTGCACGTTTATGGTTTTCCAGATGGGATCTGGTTGGGTGCTTGAGGTTTCTGTGGAGTAGATGGCTGCTGAGGCACAAAGCCCCAAAGCACAGATTTCCCTGAGACTCAGCTTGGGCACTCCCCAGCAGGGTGCAGGGACTTTCTTTCCTTCAGGCTGGTTGATCGTGTTACCCTTCGAGTCCCCAGAGCTTGGGGTGCATCTGTCTCACTCATGCACAGAGACTCCCCGATGGCATGACTTGCCTGTGTGGGGAAAGGAAAGCAAAGCACCTTGACTTAGCTCTGTCCTCCCGCTGGGACTTAGCACTCCTGAGTTGTTTCCTTATCCTTAAAATGGAGACTGTGCTACTCTCCTTCCCCAGGTTGTGTGCATGAAATGACGTCATGCTGACAAGCAGTGTCTCGTCCATTTGAAGGCAAGGCATAGGTTTGGAGGACATAAGAATAATGGGCAGCTGTGGTTCTTTTCTGGTGGTCTGGTGAGAGCACAGCCTGGGCTCACCCTCCTCTGTGTTGATGGGACATTAGAACAACGGGGTGTGCCCCTCTGCAGGGCCATGGCTGCTGTAATGGAGATGGTGGGGCACTACCAACCATAATGAGGCAATAATCCTGCTTCATTATGTTTTCCCCTAATTGCTACCAGCAAGATTGCTTTGGAGTGAGGTCCTTGCCCAACCAGCCCTTGCCCCATAAGGGCAGCTGCAAAACACTCTGTCAGGGCTCTCCTAAGCTTGCCGTTTTCTGTGTGATACTTGAGGATTGAAGTGATCACCTTGGTTTTCCAGCTCCAGATAGGCCCAGCTGCCTAAGATAGAGCTCAGTGTCATTCTCATCTTTCTACCCCATCACTCCCTCAAGCCTGCGCCTTTCTTTTATTTCCTTAATATCTCTGCACCTCCCCACTTCTTTCCTCATCATCTGCCAAGGTCATGGTCAGGACCACCTCTGCCCTCACCCAGGTTGCTGCTGCCCCTCCTGACTAATATTTAGGTTCCAGTCCATTCCGCTCCCTGCAGCCTGTATGATCCTTCTGGAATGAACTCTGATCCCGTCACTCCTCTGGTACATACTCTGCAGGGGCTTTCCCTTTCTATGAAAAGAAAATCCAGACTTCTCCCAATAGTGCAGAAGGCCCTAATCTGCTTGTTTTTCCTTCTCCCCTACCTTCTTCCTCTCCTTGGTTTAATTTTCCTTCTTCAGGTCCTCCTTTGGAAAATTTACATTTCCTCCTGAACACCAAACCTTTTTTTGCTGTCTCCTTTTGCACCTACTATTCCATTTATCAGGAAACCTTCCTCTCCAAAGCCACAGTGTCCACCCTTTGCCCAGCTAACTTCAGCCCATCCTTGAGTCTTAGCCTATATGCCCATTTCTGGGAAGACTTTCTGACTCCCCCACGTGGATAGAGATGTGCTGCTTCGGGGTCCCCTGGCACCTGTATTAGCCCATCATTATTTCTGGACTGTGGTTGTGTAATGGGCACTATTGAGCCCCCAGTACCCAGCTCAGTGCCTGGTGTTCAGATATTTGTTGACTGACTAAATTATGCACAAACACAAAACATAATGAAATTGAATCAGACATCTCAGGATTGCCTGTGGGGCTAAGGGGAGACATGACCTGCTTTTCTATCTGGGAGGAAATATTTGAACAACCTAAAGCAAATCCAATAATACTGCCTCATTACATTTTTCCCTAAGAGCTACCAGCAAGATTGCTTTGGAGTTAAGTCCTTTAATTAAAATACCCTGGACTAAGCCTGGGAAGTGAAATGAGGGCAGCTGTTGAACAGAGTTGGGGAATAATGGCAGGGCTTGGATTTTCCCAGCAGGGTAGCTGGCTGTGAAGCAAAATGGGTCTCTTTCAGCTTCGCTGACTGGAAACTCACCTTTGCAGCCTGGAGGTGTATGACAGTGGTCTGATTCCATGCTTCCACCCAGTCCACCCCAGATTGTATTCGAGTCTGTAAATTATGCACCGAGTCCTTGGTGAGCCTGAAGAGACAGAGGTTTAGCTTCTTGACTATGTGGAAAGAGACTGGTGGGGTTTGGGGCCCAGCTTGCCTGGGGTTCCTCGGAAGTAGGAGTAATTCCCATTTATTCACCAGTTAGGTGTTACAAAGCTAACTACATGGTATACATTCTGTCTTTAGCCCTTTTTAGAGCAGACATTACCAATTTATAATGGAGAAAACTGAATCCTAGATGTTAAATAACTTTTCGAGGGTTACATAGCTAGTAGGGAGTGGAACCCTTCTTAGCCTCAGAGCTTTAAAGCTGCAGGACCTCAGGCAGGTGCAGCCCCGTCTTTCTAATGTAGGCTCCATCCTGACATCAGTGTTTTCAGGCCCTTCTGTCCACTGACTTCCTGTGGCAGAGCAAGGAGAATGGTTTTTCTCTAAAGGCTAAAGAGGCCTGTGGTCCACCCAGTCTGTTCCAGGGGACCTTAAAAAAAGAAAAAAGGAAAAGCAAAAAAGCAATGCTTCTCCTCTAAACCACTAACTGGGTCATGTGCCATTTACTTAACCTTTAATCTTATTTTTTGTTCCCTGCCACACCACGCCTCCCATGACCCTTGGAATTTTTATGCAATTTATTAAACATTTTTCTTTCTCAGGGAAGAGATAAGCAGATGTCACATTGATTTCCAAGCGAAAAGTAATATGATGCCATTTTATATCCTGGACAGCTTTATTTTGCCCTCCCTACCTGACCCAATTGCTTGTGATCTTGAAATAACCATTAACCATCCCTGGGACCATAGATTGGGATATTATACCTCTTATTAGGTACTGAAAATATTTTTTTCCAGGTTGTTTTTGGTGTTTTATTTGGGCAGGGGTCCAGAAGGTTTCCTTTTTAGATAGCTAAATCACTCTATCTTTTCTGTGATAGTATCTGTGTTTGGCTAGGACTTCTCTTCCCACTATTCCACACTCTACGAGCCTGACAATGTTTGTTTAGAAAAAGTATTATTTTTTCTGATAATATTTGTGGAATGACAGAATGAATGAGTCCTTGGTCTTTTCCATGTTCTCTGGCCCCTACTACACCTGGACCTAAACTAATTCTTTCCCTTGATATTGTCATATTTTCAAAATTTATTTTTAGGTTGTAGGATATTTCAAACATACGAGTATTGCTTTATTTGTGGGTATTTTACATATTGTACACTCTAAGTATTTACCTATTGCTGCATTCTTTGTATTGCAAATCATAAGAACCTACAAACTTAAGTTCCTTATACTGGCCAGAGATCTTGGAGATGTCCTACTGGCCAGCTTGATCAGGACGAGGAAGTGATGGTAACACCTGGCTGAAGGGTGTGACTTCCCCTTCTCTCAGCCCATAGTGGCAGATGCTAAGAAGACCGAGGAGTTTGGGGGCAGGGTTGGTCTTCAGATGACCCACAAATGTACACCCAACCAATCCCGAAGCCCAAGCGTGGGAAGGCACCTGCCTTCTGGAGGACGGCAGACCTCTCAGCGCCTGCTCACCTGGCTGCCATGTGTGCCCATGCTGTGGTGTAGAGCTCTGGACGGAGGAAGTCGGCAGCCCTCTGGGCTGGGCACCTGGCCAGGGCTGGTGCGGCCAGATAGGCGACAGACTTAGGGAGAGACTTCTGCGATGCGGAGCCTGGGGAGACCTGAGCTTGCTGATAGGTCTTCACCAGAAACCTGGGGGTGCGAGTCAAAGCAGGTGAGAGGATGGGGGACCCTGTGGGACAGCCCGGCACCCCTCTCTCCCAGAGGCGTGCATTCTTGTGTTCCCTGTCGGAGAACCAGGCCACCATGCCTTCGTCCTGTCCTTAATGGTGAGTCCTCTCTTCAGAGCCTGCCTGAGGCAGGTTGTGGGGTTCGCGGGAGGGGCATCCCCAGGCAGTTTCTCTCACTGTGAAGTGGGCTGGAGCTGTGGAGCTTGGCAGACACTCAGATCCTGAACATAAGCCCTTTTTATATTTGAGCAAACAATCTTTTTCTGCTGGTTAGGATTTTGTGATTTGGAAATTTATGATGAATTGTACAGTGACTGTGGAAATTCAGTTTTCTTAGGTGAAAAAAGTTGAGCTCCAAGAATGCTAACACAGTGGGAGGATTACAGGGGACTTTTAACTTCTTCCCGTGACAGTGCAGTGGTTATAGGCTCTGGGCTCAGACAACCTTGGATTCCCTGTAGCTCCGCTGAGCCCTGTGACACTACTGGAGTTACTTCACCTCCCTCAGCCTCAGTTTCTCCATCTCCAAGAAATAGAAGAAAGTGCAAAACCTGCTCAGACTAAGGCAGGCAAGAGAGAGAGAAAGAAAGTGCCGGTTGGGAGCAGGCTGACTCAGCCATCCCTCCTTGCCTCTCAGGTTGGAGCCTCACAGCCTGGGCCCCGTGAGAGGGCAGCGAGGAAGGCAGGTGTACTCCCTACCCTCAAAGGGGTCACCGAAAAGGAAATACTCTCAGATCGTGGTACCTGCTCGGAAGGAGACAGGCTACTCCCATGGCGTGGTCAGGGGGCGCATCTCAAGAGGGTGTCATTACTGGAACTGGGGGGGGGTAAGAAGGAGTCAGCGATGCAATAAACTGGAGGCAGAGTTTTAGGGTGAGGGAAATGAGTGCAAAGGCCTGTGATGGGAAAGAGGAGCTGTGTGGCTGGCAGGAGCGAGTAGAGGCAGGAGGCTGTGAAGGCAGGATGGAGAGGGGGCAGGGGCCGGGGCGTGAGGACCTTGTAGGTGACAGAGTGCACTGTGCTGTTGCTATGAGTAGTGGGAAGCCAGGGGAGAAATTTAAGCAAGGGAAAGACGTGACCTTTTCTAAACTTTGGAAAGATCCCTCTGGCTACCTGTGAAGAAAGCGCTGACGTGGGGCAGGGTAGGAACAGGAGAGCAGTGGGGACACAGCTGTCCAGGTGAGAGGGGATGGAGCTGGGCTGGAGCTGCAATAACTGTGGGGAGAAGTGGGTAGGTTGGAGACACACTGTGAGAGGCTGTGTACCCCAAAGCCTGCTCTCTATGAACATCAGATGGATGCTTCAACCCAAACAGAAGGTTAGTGGGGCCCCCAGGTGTCAGGCTGAGGCCTGAGCTAGTGGAGATCTTACCTGGCCACCTGCAAGTAGAGCACAGTGTTCTCACCCTCGTAGGTGCAGGCAGCTGTCGCTCTGGTGACCAGTGTTGGCAGTCCACTCAGATTTGAGTAGCCGTGTCCGCCACAGGCCCTGCGGCACACCTCGGCCCCCTGGGTGCTGAAGTCTGATATCGTGGCCTTCATCCCTGCACTCAGCGCGTGGAGCTGTGAGAACAGGAAGTGTGTCAGGGAAAGGGGTCCTCCAGTAACATTCATGCCCGCCACTCACTCTGCTGAGACAGCTCTGTGAGGTCAGAATCGTTTCTTCAACTCACAGCTTTATGAATGAAAGGCCGAGATTGGGAGAGCATGAGACTCACTCAAGGTCACACAATTAAGCCATGAACTGGGGGTGGGGTGGGGCAATAAGACCAAAGGGAAACTGTCCAGAACAGTGTCTCCAGGATCTCAGGAAGAGGGTGCTTTCTGGATGGGGCTCAACATTATCCAGGAGTTGTGCATTGTGCGGGCAAGCAGCGGATCTGGAGACTGGGCCGTGAGGATGGAGTCCACCATCGACTCACCGTCCTGGGTTGTAAAAGGGCCTGGCAGGCCGCAGGCCTGGTTGGAGTTTTTGGTTCTTGAACCTTCCCATCTGTCTTTCAGACTTTCAAGTCCCTAAGGAGGACTTTCAAGTCCCTCACTTTGCTTCATTTTCCTCATCTGTAAAGTGGAGACATAAGTGGTACTTGCTCTCCACTTGGAAGGACTAGTGAAGAAATGCTTATAAGGCCTGGGGCCTGAACAGACTGATTCTTGGGGTATATGTTCGTCCATGGTCTCTTATCTGAGATCTTTGGAATCAGAATTATTTTTTTTTTGGTTGTTCTTTAGAAGAGTAATGCAGGGCATTTAAGGTAGATTACATATATGTATGTATACATACCTCTGGAGGAGTCTGGGGTCAGGTTTAGTGATTAAACACATCAATGTCTCTGCTGCAAAATGCGTATTCATACTCAGTGGGATAAATCAGGTCAGCCAGGCCAAACTGTGCCACCAAATGATTTCTAAATGACTTGGTTTTCAGAGTTTTTGGGGTTTCAAGTACACATGAGGAATTACGCACTTGTGTTCTGTATATTGTGTGTGATTATTTCATCTAACATATTGGGAGCTTTCTGGCAGACTGGTGGGGGTGGATTTATGTGTTGGGGTACAGTTTACTGTGGGTGCCCCAGGATATTGAAAGGCTGGGGAAAGGATCACAGGGCAGAACATGGGCCATTTCTCAGGGCATAGAACAATTTCAATCCCCATTCCCAGCTCTTGCCCCCCAGCAGATAGCGGGTACCTCAGGCAAGAGGCTGAAGTCTCTGTTCAGAATGGCTTCAAAGGCGCTGTGGAAGAATTCTAAGAGGTTTTGCGCCAGGAAATGGAAGGCATAGGCTGAGGCCAGCTGAGGGAAAAGTTTCTGTTGCTGCGTCTGGTAGTCCAGGACTTTTGCCTCCGGGTCACTGAGTGGGGAAGTAGAAGGTTGAGGAGATTGCCAGGTACCACACCTACCTTTCCATATCTCCAGTGCCCTAAAATGCTTAAAACTGTCAGTTTTTTGTAGCTCATTGCAAAACATGATGGACTGACATGAAGCTAGTAATACTCTTAAAATCTCATGTAAGATGAATGTGAACACATCTGTGTGCTGGGAAATACGTAGACCCCAATAGGTAACTCTGAGGTCATGAACATGGGGTGACAGGTTCCCTAGTCCATCGCTGTATCAGTGCCTGAGTCTGTCCAGCATGTAGGAGCCAACATTATTTATGGATTAAAAGAAGCGGTGAATGTGAGAAGCCTCAAGCGGCTGATGGGCAGAAACCTGGGGTCTCTTCTGTGGGGCAGCAGCCCCTCACCAGGACATGTAGTGTTAGAATCATCCTTAGGACACTTGTGCAACCCCAGAATCCTACTTCTCAGTTCCCTGTCCTGTAGAGAACACTTCCTCAGCTTGGATTCTGATTTCCAGGCTGGCTAAGGGTACTTGGGGTGACTAGAAGAGAGGACCCTGGGCTCAGGGGCTGCCACATATTTCATTTTACACTCAATACTTCCCTGAAAGACTGCTCATGGTGTGTGCATTTTGTAGATGAGGACGCTAAGGGAGAAAGCGGCAGTTGTGCTAAGTGCCCACAGCTACAAGTGTCCGAGCTGAGTTGTGGCACCAGGGCTCCTGCATCGGGCCCTCTGTTCTTGTGTGTGAGACTCCTCTGGATCCTTGAGGCCATGGCATAAAGCATGGTTATGTGCTTGGACTGGGTGATCTCAAGTTCCAGGCCTGGTGATCTTACTCTTTTTATGAGTGAGAAGACAGGTCCCGAGAGAGCAAAGGACTTCTCCAGGGTCACTGCCCATGCTTGCAGGGCAGTGCCACCTCCCTGGGTCCCATTTTTCTGCGTCCTGGATATTTATGTACATCTGAGACATAAATCAAAAAATGATTTGTTGTTTACCTGAAATTAAAATTTAACTGACAGTCCTGTGTTTTTATTTGCTGAATCTGACAACAGGATGCGTGTGGGAGCCTCCCTGGTGACATAGGGGTTAAGTCTCAGTGCTATCACCTCGAAGGCCTGAGTTCAATACCCAGCGAGGGAGCTAACCCACATAAGGCACAGCTGACCTCTCCCGTCTTACCTGCTTCTTCCCTAGCAGTATTCCCTGTTCAGTAAATCTGTCTCTGGTGAATCCTCTCACCCCCGCACCTCTGGCCTATACCCTACCTCTTTTATGCAAAAAAAAAAAAAAAACTCTTAAAAAAAACCCAGTATGCATGTGTATGTGCACATGTGCACATATGTGTACACATGTTAAAAGACCGGTCAACTCTTGCCATTCGGTGTCATAAAGTGGAGGAAGTATTAGTCAGACATAGCCACACACAGCAAAATGGATCATGACTTGGACAATACCACCATCGGCTGTTAACAGTCCCAGCCAGACAGAATTAACTTCAGTCACATCACAGTCTGATGTGATGGGTGAGCTTTGCCAGACACAATTGTTCACACCCAGAACAAACTCAGGAGCCACAGCCACCTGCAGCTTGACAGCTGGCTGACCCAGACACACTCAGTCCATCACAGCCACACAGGGCCCTGTCGGACATGGACAGAGTCAGATCTGGCTGTGTATGGCCAAAGACACATGGTCACGCAGCACCCAATGGGGCCGGACACTGACAGAACAAGCTGGACAGACACTGGCAGAATGGCCAGATGGGCTAGGTCAGCGCAGATGTGCATGTGGGAGTGATGTGTGCTCTCAGCACCCTGCTCTGGGGCAGGGGGTGGTATTAGTGGATGGGTTCTGTAGGACGAAGAGGTGGGATACCGTGGGACGGAGAGAGCTCTGTTTGTGGTGGTTGGCCTCTGGGCACCCCTTACTTGGGCCGGAGGTGGGACTGGCGGCGTATGACCGAGTAGCGAACGGCGATGACGCAAGCCTTCTGCAGCAGGGGGATGATCTCGCCCAACAGCAGTTCCACACGCACCACCACCATGGACAGGTAGTTGCTCTGTTTTGTTCCGAGCTTGATGTAGGTACCATCTGGCAAGACCTGGTAGACCAAAGGTAGGCCCTGGGTCTGAGCCAAGGCTTCCCACCCTGCCCCACGCCTGGAACTGTGGGCCTGTGTGCCCTGTGGGCACCACAGTCCTCAAACCGCTCCCTCAGAGCAGACACATGAACCGTCAACCAGAGCACACCAGTATAAACATGCCAGTTGTTATAATGCTGAAATGCATGCTTGTTACTAAATAGCCACTGCCAAGTGCCCTTTCCTGGGACCCTGTCTCCTGGACCTGCCCGCAAACCACAGCCAAAGGTCATGCCTGGCACTCAGGGACCTCCAGAATGTGCTCCAGCGCTCAGCAGGTGTGCGCTCATGACTGGGTGTATCCAGACCTTGCTGTGAGTAAACACTCCAGCCAGCTTCAGCCCACCCTGCTCAGATTGCCTTACCAGCCTACCCCACTATTGCTCTGTGATCCATGAGGTGAGCACTTGCCCATGAGAACTCTTAGGCTCAGTGAGGCCAAGTGACCTTGCCCAAGGTCATCCCTTAGCTGGATTTTACCCAGGTCTGGGGTTGGGGTCTGGGGGACCCAAACTCAGCCCTGTGGAGGAGGACTCAGAGCCAGCAGCAGTACAGTGCAGGCTGGTTGCCGGGCCCCCCACCTGTGCAAAGCGACTCAGCATGTTCTCTCTGGGGACCCGCACGTGGTCCAGTCGCAGGAAGCCATTGTCTATGTGTTCAAAGTTCATCTTGGGTCCAATGTCTCCAACGGTGATCCCTAGGGAGGTGGGGTTGGAGATGTCCGTGAGCCAGCGTTTGCCTGCTGTGTGCCAAGTGCCGTGCACACACCCAGCTGAGCCTCACAGCTGCCTGGCACATTAGGGTTACACCTGTTTTGCAGATGTCCAAACTGAGGTCAGACAGTTATCACTGTATGATAACTTCTCCCATGGAGAAGGGAGGGAGCCCCAGGACAGGGAGGCTTGTTGGAGTTTCCTGGCTGGGGTTGTGAAGGGAGAAACATGAGTTTACCTGGCAGTGGGGTGTGGTCCTGGAGGCTCCGGATGGGCACAATAAAGGCATGCATGCCCTGTTGGGTTCCTGAGCAGATCAGCTGTGCCAGGACCAGGGCATGGGTGGCTGACCGTCCCACTGCGGGCAGAGAGAGGAGTTCAGCATGATCCCCTGTTCGTGAGACCCCAAAGTACAGAGCAGGCAGGCTAGCCCTCCCCATTGGGAACCTGGATGTGAGCCCAGTCTAATGGGTTAGGAGAAGCCATGTCGTGGCATGAGGAAGGGCAGGGCACTGTGTGAGGCTGGGATGGGGGTTTGTTTGATCTGCCTCAGAAAATAGGGGTTAGGGGATAATGCACAAGGAACCTGCAGGCCAAGAGGCACTTTCCAGGGGAGCCACACAGGGAAGGGAGTGCAAGGCCGAGGGAATAGCATACTTCAGAAGTATGGATCAGTAGGATGGGATTGGCCAATAGAGGAGGTGGCATCTAGGGTTGCAAAGGACCGAGGATTACTCAGGGTACCCCTTGTCTCGAATGACTTTCCCCGTCATCCTTGGAAATGATGGCAAACATTCAAAAGGCTACAGTATATCTCGCTCCAGAATGTACTAGGTTGGGGCCTCCCCGATGGCCTAGGGATTAAGTCTCAGTGTTATCACCGCTATGACCTGAGTTCGATCTGGGCCACACAGCTAACCCACGTGGTGCAGCAGACCTCTCCTGTCTTTGCCTGCTGCTCCCCTTAGCAGTGTATTTCAGTAGATCTGCCTGTTCTGCTTCCCACTCTGTTTCTGGTGAATCCTCTCACCCCCTGCACCTCTGGCCTACACCGCAGTTCTTCTGTGCATAAATAAACAAATAGATAGATAAATAAATCTTTTTATTTTTTTTCCTATTTTTAAAAAAAGATTTATTTATTTATGCACAGAAGAACTGGGGTGTGGGCCAGAGGTGTGGGTTGGTGAGAGGAGTCACCAGAGACAGAGCTGGGAGCAGAACAGGCGGATCTACTGAAGTACACTGCTGAAGGGAGCAGCGGGTGAGGCAGGAGAGATCTGCTGTGCCATGTGGGAAGCTCCTGGCCGGGGATAGAACTCGTGCTACAGTGGTTGCTGATAGCTTCATAGTGCTGAGACTTAACCCGTTGTGCCACTGGATTGGAGGGATTTGTGACAGCTTATCTTGTGGCTAGAGGTGCAGGAGCTTCTGCCTAATGCCAGGTTTGTGTAGCCACCACACAGTCACAGTTACAGGTGAGATCCTCTCTTCCCCCCCCCCCCCACCGGGGTAGGGAAGCTCATGGAAGCTGATGGAAATCTTGAGGGGACCAAAGCCGTTCATGGCCTCCGGGTACGCTCTCTCACAAAAGCAAAGCTTGTTAATTACCATGGACTTCAGTGAAAACAGCCCAAATGGAACAATCTGGGAAAGCTTGGCATCTTTTAACATTTGGTTCTGTAATCTTCTGACTGAAGCATATGCCCTTGAGTCATTTTATTTCAATCAGGAGACAGTAACTTCATGTCAGAGCTGCTGCGGTATGCGTCAGGAGCCGTGGGGACACTACTGAACTCCAATCACAGGGAGATGTGTGTGTTGCTGCCCCACTCCAGCAGATGGCTTTTAAAAAGTCACTGATCACAGAGAGGGGGAACTGCCCCCAAAGAACTAACAGTCTAGCAGCGACTTGCCAAAAAGCATTGTGAAATAAGCAAACTTCCCACCCCCATTCTCAAAAGCCTATTAGTGAATCATTCTGCCACCCACCTAATAATAATGAATACAGATAATTACCATTTATCAAAATCTAGGTGGTGCCAGACCCTGTGATGGAACTTTCTGGTTTTTGCAAGGCAGGTATGATGAGTCTAGTATTCCAGATAGAGAAACTTAGGCTCACAGAGGGCAGTGATGCTCAAGGTCACGGGGCTGGAAAATACAGAACTGGGCTTTGAGCCCTGCCTGATTTCAAAGGCTGACTTCTTTTCTCTGCCTTTTTGACCACAGTCATTCATTTTCTCCCTCTCTTCTCTCTTTTCTCTAGTCTCAATCTTTCTCCCTCTCCCTACTTATTTCTCACCCCTTTCTTTTTCTGCTGTAGTTGGATTTCTTTTTGTTTTATGATTCTCCCCCCCCCCATATAAGCATTCACCAAATGGCCTCCCAAGTGCCACATGTGTCCTCAGAAATGAACCTTCAAATTGGAAGAGGGTAGGATCCCCTCCTGGCAGTTGGCAGATCACTGAGCCGCAGGGTGCACTGTGCGGCTGCCACCTGGTGGTCACAGGGGGAGGTGCAGCGTGACTACTGTGGTGGGCCCATCCTTTCCAGTGGTCTGGAGCCCCACTGCTGAAGATTTTTTCTCATTCTGTGTAAATCACAGTGTCCTGTGCTCTGGCTAGCTTAGTTATTTACTTGGAGATAAGAGGTGCCAGGGACAGAGAGGTCTTGGCTCTCGGCCCTCAAAGGTTGGATTGATTTCCAGTTCTAAGTTCCTCTGGGAGGGGCCTTATAGTCACTCACTGAAGAAATTTTTCACCTCTCACCTACTTTCAGAGTAAGAACCTGAGGCTCAGAGAGGTGAATTAATCAACAAACTAGAATAGGGTATTCATGTGAGGTCTGTTGGATAGCAAAACCCATGCCTCCAGATGCATGGGTTAGGTAGGGTTAGGGGATGGATAGATACTTACGGTCCCCCGGCCACCATTTGGTGGCAGTAAGCGTGGGGCTGTGCACCACAAACTCCTGGGTGGCTGCATCGTAGGTGGCTATAGTCTCCAGGCCCTGAAGATATGTTCCTTGGAAACAAGGAGGGGAGTTAGACACTGGGACAGGGAGGGAATCTCACCTGGGGAGTTGCTTCTAGGCGGGCCTGGAAATCTTGGCACTAGCCCAATATGGAATGGGGGTCGCTGCCAGCTGGATGCACAGGCATGTCTCTGTTCACCTGTGGCCTGTGTGTGGGGCCCATGACCAGCCCCAGACAAGTGGTGGTTGCTGAACTCCCCCCGCCCCGGTCCCCACATGGTCTGTTTATATAAACTAGGAAAGGGCATCCTTTCCTCCATACCCTTGACCATCACCTGCTGATACTTTTCAGATTAAACAGACAAACCCGTGACTGCAGAGGTGTCCGTGGGCCCTCTGGGGCTGTGCAGTGCACTGCCTGCGGCAGCCCTGGCTCACCATGTCCCAGTTCCGTCTGGGCGTACGTTGTGATGATCTGGAACGTCTTGCATAGTGGGGCCCATTTGGCAAACTGCTCCTCTGAGCCCAGGCTCTCGAGGGCTTTCTGGAAGACGCTGTGTATATTAAAGGCTAGATCTCCAGAAAGGGCTCTGTGGGGAGGAGACACTGTGGCTGTGGTTGAGCAGCCCGTGGGACACAGTGGCCCAGGGGCCTGGGTTCCCAACCGCTTTTATTGGGTGAAGACAGCTCATGGGGCTGGGGGCTTTTGGGTGACCCCAGGTGAACTCCTCTTCCACGGGCTGCCCTGGGAGTGAGCACCTGTGCGCGTATTGTAATTCCTGACCATTATCTGGCCAGCCCAGGCGCTGAGCTAGCATCTGGAGGTGGACTTTCTTCTGAATGGCGACCTCATAACGTTCATTCTGTGTCATGAAATAATTATCCTTCAGGTTAAACTGTGGGTCATCGTGGATGATGCTCTCTGCCAGGGACAGAAAACAGAGGGCTTAGAGACCTAGAAGAGGCTACTGGCACCTTCAGATCTTCCCACTCACTTGCCACATGGACAGGGAAATAAATCAGACTTGACTGTCATTGTACAGATGTGACGACTGAGGTCCAGAACTGGGACTTATTCTGCAGGAGCAGAATAAGGACCAGCATCCGGGTCTTCTGCTACCTAGGACCCTTGTGTCCCTCAGATGGGCCCAGGGAATGTTGACGAGTTAAAAACATGCCTTCACAGTCCAAAGCAATGACTCTCTAACAGTGGGATTTGGGGAGCCGAGTCTGTAAGCTGGAGGTGGACCTTCCAGAAGAGCCCCTGGGTACATAGCAGACGCCCCACTCCGCAGTCCCCTCTTACCGACTTTTCTCCGAAGCGCAGTCTCCTGGGCACCTCCGTCGAGGATGTTGGTGAGCCGTTCCACGTTGAAGGACCTCTCATACCTCTCGCTCTTTATGTCGGGGTGCTCTTGCCTGCTCCAGGTATCCCCCAATGACACTCGGTGCACTGGGCTGCCCATCCTCGCCTGGATCTGCCTGTGGTTTTCTGGCTTGGCTCTCTGAGGGTCTGAGCCTTGGGAATGTTGCTACAAACCTGTGTGGCAGACAGTGGCAGCCAGGGCTGCTTACTGGAGAAAATCCACCCCCACTAGGTACTTGAGCGCCTCTCCATCCCCAGACTCCTCCCTAGAAGTACGGGTGTGCGCCAGGCACTATCTAGGCCTGGTATCAGCACAGGCAGTTCAATATGTGTGAATCAGAGTCTGAGCACAAAGCACAGGCGCCGCTCATGCTTTGGCTCTGCCATGGGGGCTTGCTGGGGAATCCCGAGCATTCACCTGGTCTGAGTCCTGGGCCCGTTCAACCCATTTCTGAGAGCCTGCGGGCTACTGTGCTGCTGAGGAAGGGGGTTTGCTTCCAGCCTGTGAAGTATTCCCTCTGGAGCCCCTGTGTCCCCCAGAGCCAGGGTGGATCCTGTCTCCTTCAAAGCAAACCCCTGCCTCTTAGAAGCCCCTGTTCTCCCACAGCGAGCCACCCCCAGGTAGGGCTCCTTCTCCTGGAATCCCTCCAGTCCATCTGTCCTTGCCGTCCCCGACTCCCACCCAGACCATCTTTCTCTTGATCTCAGTGTCTCTTGGCGGTTCTCCTGGCAACCAGGGTGAGCTCTTAAACTGCAAACCATGTTGTTTTCCTCCCCTGCTTGGAATTTGCTGCTTGGGGCCCAAAGCCTGTGGAAGGTACCCATGCTCCCCTGTGCCTCACTTCCCTGACCCGGACTCAGCCTACTCCTCGCACCCTGGGCCGCCTTTCCAGGGCCTTCTATCCCGTGTCCCTCCCCCCTTCCCCGGTGTTCTTAGTGAGCACCCTCTCCAGGGACCCCTCTGAGAAGTCTTCCTGATAGCAGTGCCCTGGGACAACAGAGCACCCCTCTACTGCCCCACTGAGTGCTACTAGAGTGGACAGTAAGGACCAGTTCCTTATTTACTCAAATGGCCCGCTCTACTGCCGTGGGTGTCGGGAGGTGAACAGCATTGCTTTTTCTTAGGTCCCAAGGGCCTAGCTCGCAGGCAGCAGGCAGTAAATTTTCCTGCACATGGCCACTATTTTGAGTCCCTGTCTTTATCACCACAACTCTACAAATACACTGCGGTTACTATGACCATTTTATAGAGGACCTCGGGGAGGGAGGAGACTTTGAAAGGTCACACAACCACAAATGGGATTCCTCTGCAGGCTTCCCAACAGATACCCCAAGTGGGTGGCAGGGCTGCCGGGTGTTGGTAAGGGGCCTGGTGCATGCCAGGAGCCCTGTCATCTGCCCATTGCCCCTGCAAGGCCCTCTGCTCTCTTTTGCTGCCTCCATCCCAATTGCTGCTGAACACTCCAGGCCCCACCTCTCACCCCAGCCGCTGCCAAGTCTGGTTGGCTGCCTAGAATACCCTCTCCCCTGGACAGACAACCTTGTGGGCACCTTCTTACCTCCTCCATGTCTTTGATCAGTGTCCTCTTCTCAGTGGCCCATGTGACCACCCTCTTTAAAATCCAGACCCCTTCCCCTGGCAATCCCAATTCCCAATCTGCTCTACTTTTCTCTTTTCACTTACCCGAACATACTAGATGATTTACCCACTAAGTATGTTTTTGTTTATTTCTGTCCCCTCAAGCTCCCTACCCCTGGCTCCCCACGAAAATGTAAAAACTCCAGGAGGGCAGGGATCTTTGTCACATTCACGCTCTAGCCCTACTGCCTAGCGCAGGCCCGGCCTTAGTGAGTAAGGGTGCTCAGTGAAAGAAGCAGTGCTCCATGACCTTAGGAGCATTCGGGGGGTCATGGCTGGGGACTCCAGTGCCCCGGGGTCTCCCAGCCCACTCCCTGTCTTCCACCTCCTCCCCCAGGCTGCTGACTCACCTCTGCCCTGTGTCTGCTCTGTAGGCCAGGCTGGCCTCAGCTAGCTGCAGGCCTAGGTCTCTGACTGCGGCCCTGGGCTGTAGGGACGAGATGGCCCAGCCCCTTTCTCCTCCCCCAGCCGGGCTGGAACCCGGAAGACTGAAAGCACTGCCTGGCAGCTTCTTGCTCGGGCCGTCTCTGCTCAACTCCCTGCATATTCCCTACTGCCCCCCTCTCTTCTTCAGGGGTCAGTGTGACCTTGCTGTGCCCCCACCCTGGGGCTGCCCTGGGAGGGTTGCCAAGGATGAACTGGAAAGATCGGGCAGCACAAGGCTGACTGGCCCGTATGGTATGACAGCTGTCAGCCTGGGTTTGTTTTTTTTTCTCTTCTTCTGCTCTTCAGGCCTTGCCTCCTAGAGGCTAGTCCTGGAAGAAGCACTCACTTTCACTTACATAAAGAAACACCACAACCCCCACTCAGAGACCAGGGTATAAATCTCAGAGGTGTGACTCTGAGTGACTTCACCTCTCCAAACCTCCCTTCCTCATCTACAATGCGCAAGGTATAAAGGAAAGCTCTTGGTGACCTGTAAAGTTCCAACCGTGTGTGTACCTGGAGGTCATTACTATTTTCTTGGTTCCCCATAAGAATTTCTTACTTCCCAGGAGTGGTGTTTCATGGTGGAATTTTAAGATTCTGTGCTAGTCTGCTGGTGAGGCACCTCAGGACCCATAGAAATCTAAGCACTGGGGTAGAGCAGGGAGAAAACCAACCAAACTCAGAATTAGTCTACTGCCCTTAGAAATCTTCCAGGCTGTGTTTTGGTGGGGGAGGGGCTGCTGGAGAGACAGATAATCACAGCAGGAATGGGCAGGGACAGGATACTCACAGCCACTTGTAGTGAGTTTATAACTTTTTGAACTTAACACCTTCTGGTTCTTTCCCTGTTCTCTCTGTCCCCAGACTTCTCCTGCTTCACCTGCTCAGCTCCTCTGTCTTTTCACCTCACTGCAGAGATCTCACTCTCCAGGCAAGTCATTCCAGTCTGAATTAAAAGCTTCTGGGCCTGCTTCCTTTGCTTCAAGCTTTTGTTCTTGTGGTATAATAAAGAATGTGTATTGATCTTTGGTCCCAGTTCCTGGCACAGAGCTCCTAAGAACCCTCGGGCTCTCCCAAGTGATAAGACTATTTTTTCTCCTGGGCCTGGGGGCCCACATAGCTTCAGAATGGGGGTTGCTCTCCAGGAGCAATCATAGGGTTGGGGCTTTCTGCTCACTCCACCCCAATTTCAACCTCCAGAGAAGAGGGGTTGGAGACTATTAATCGCCAGTGACCATAATTGAACACCAATTATGCCTACATCCTGAAACCTTTATAAAAACCCCAAAATACAGGGTTTGGGGAGCTTCTGAGTTGGCAAATACGTGGAGGGCATGGGAGGCTGGTGTGGGCTGAGATGGCATGGAAGCCCCACACTGCCTCCTAATTCCCAATAACTGGCCCTAACCATTGCTTCTGGTTGTATCCTTTACGGTAAACTTGTGAGCTTTAGTGAAGTGATTTCCTGAATTCTGTGAGCTGTCTTAGCAAATTATCCAACCCATGGAGGGGTTTTGGCAACCCCTGGGTGTATAACTGATTGTTCAGAAGTGGGGGGCACCCCTTCTCCTTGTGATTGGCGTCTGAAGTGGAAGCTACCTGTGGGGCTGAGTCCTAAACCTCTGGGGTCTGCACTGACCCCAGAATTAGGCCAGAATTCAGTTGGATTGTTGAACACCCATTTGGTGTCAGAGAAATGGAAAGCTGATTGTTGGTGTGGAAAAAGCACCTATTTCATGTCACAAGTAGTGTCAGGAAAGGCACCACACCCAGCACAGCAGTCAGGCACCCCATTTTATATCGGGGCTGCCCTGTAACATTTTTTTTTTCCTGTCTTTTTTTTCTTTTTCTTTTTTTTCCAAACCAGTGGTTTGGTTTCTACATAAATTCTTGCTCTGGTTGCTATCCTAGCTGCATGCAGATGAATGACTAAACAAAGATTGACAGGAACTGGAATTCTCTACTCCAAGGGCATGACCAAGCTCAGGAAAGTGCTCTGGAGCTTTGACACTTTTTAAAAAGGGGTGTGTGTGTGTGTGTGTGTGTGTGTGTGTGTGTGTGTGTGTGTGTCCATCCACCTATTTGTATTCCTAGCAAACCCTGAGAGACCTAGCCCTCTAATTTCAAAGCTGGGATTCCTTTGGGACTCCTTGTACCAAAAAGCTATATGCCCAGCTGTGTTTCCAAAGATATCCTTGTCTTTCTGCCCTCTATCCTGATCTTTCTTGATGGCTTCTGCCATCCTGGGCCTTTCAAGAACTCAAGCTGTTAGAATCACAAGAGTTTAAAAGGCTCCCCTCAGGTGGCCCATCTGTGAGAGGGTTGCTTTATTAAGGTGAATGTTTCCCCCTCCTCCTACTGTTTCTGCTCTAAAATTTGGCTTGATTATGCTTAGCATTAGTGTTTGCATTTCCCTCTCCCTCATTTCCTGGACAAATCCGTTTCGAGCTCAGCAAGTGACATTGTGCAGGGTGGGACCCAGAAGGGAACCAGATCTTAGTAAGTGGGTGAAATGTACATAGGTTTTCTCACCCCCATGGCATAACAACCCTGGAAAGTCGGTGCATCTCTGCATTTTGCAGCTCAGAGAGGTGGTTTCACTTGTCTGCATTTCCACAGTAAATCGCCTGCATTTACAGAGCTGAAATTTGAATCAGGTCTAATGCTAAAGGATGGTTCATTAATCATTTGTGCAAAGGTGAGAAAAAAGTCAAGAAACTCGGAGCTCCTACCCTGGCCGGGCTTCTGAGATGTGTGACTCTGGACAGGTGCCCGTTTCTCCTGAGCCTTGGCCTCCCGTCTGTGGTGTGGGAAATTTGTTCACGAAAGGGCCTCACAATTCCCTATGAAGTCTCTGAGTTCATGTCCAACTGTGTCTTGAGGAAGAGGCAAGCAAACTTTGTTATTTACCACCCAACAGGGCCAGGGACCTGGATCCCTCGATACCCTGTTGCTGTTAGCAATGACTGTGCATAAGGCAGTGGCTTTAGGAAACGTGACTTTTACCCCACTATTTGGAGGGGAAGGATGGCTTTATATTGGCCTCTGCCAAGGACTTGTGCTATCACCACCCATGGAAAGTTACTTAATTTCTCTCTTTTATATCTTTTTCAGGGTGTTCTATAGTTTTATTATTTTTTTAAGGAGGTTCTGTATAGAGGCGAATACACAGTAATATATTTTAAAATAAATTATCTTGAACACTGTATCTAGAAACCCATTAAGGGCTCTCCTTAAATGGTCATCAAAGGAGAAATTTACATATAAGCTCTTAAACAATAACATTAAGTTTTAACTATTTTATGTGGTAATGAAATAGGATGGATTTGTGTTGAAAGTTTGGTACTGAAAGATAAAGCAAAATCTACAGAATAAAAAAATCTGCATAATAGGGCTTGAACATAGTCTCTGCATTTGACAAATTTCATGTTTAAATTGTTTCTTCATCAATTTTGTGGTTGATTGTGCCATATACATTTTGGATGTGATTCTTTCCATTTATTGCACCAAACCATGAATTTTTTTAGCTGAAAATTTTTTGATTATGAAAAAATTTCAAATCTATACGAAGTGGAGAGAACAATATATGAACCAACATGTACTTAACTCCAGCCTTACCAAATGGCATCTCATGTCCTGTTATTCTTTGTTTTTAACTTTTTATTTCAAAATAACTGGACTTTGAAAAAGCTGAATAGTTTCTGAATACCTTTCTCTCAGCTTCTGCCAGCGTTAACAACTTACATGATTGTAGTACAATTATTGAAAGCAAGAAATTAACACCAATACGATACTATTAACGAATCTTCAGAACTTATTTGAGTGTGCCAGAAGGTCTTCAAGATCAACATCAGGTTTAATGATTTGTTCGAAGGACTCACAGAACTCAGAAAAGTTGTTATGCTCATGGTTATGATTTATTGCTGCAAAAGGATAGAGATTAAAATGAACAAAGGAAAAAGGTATGTAGTGTGAGTCCAGGAGAGGCCAGGAATGAACCTCTGCTTACCTCTGCCAGTGGAATTGTGTGGACAGCATTTAATTCTCCTTGTGATAATGTGCATGAAGTGCTGGTAACTGGGGATGTTCCAATCGACAGTATGTAGCTGGTTGGTCTTTGCAAACTCAGGTAATTGCCAGGGGCAGGGGTGGGGGCTGTTTGCCTGGCGCTGTGCTGGCATCTGAAATGGAGAGTGGTCTCAGGAGGCTGAACTCTGAACATGTAGAACCTCATGCTTGCTCTGTCAGAATTGAATTGAGTTCTCTAACACCTTGCTGGCACCTGACAATTGCTTTTTGGTCTGGGGAAGCCTCCACAACCTCACAGGAATTGGGTCCAGGAACCCAAGTATAAATATTCCTACTTATGCTAGATGATGATAAACGGTGAGGAGGAAAAATAAGGCAGGGAAGGAAGAGGTGGGAAGTTTGTAGATGTTGAGATTTTAGATGTTTTTGTTTTATTGTGACTTTCTCTGATTGCCTTTTACTCATTCTTAGTCATCCCTTTGAGTGGAGGCCTCATTTAGATTGAGTAGGAATAAAGAACCAATGAAAGAGAGAGAGTGGGCCGTGTGGCTCTCTCAGGGAAGGACACCGCTGGCTGTGAACTACAGGTGCACGGGCGCTAAGGCATGGTGTGCCTGGTGGGTGTGGGGGCCAGGCTGGCTGGGGCTGCAAGAGTGAGCTGGACAGTGCTGGCAGAGGTTCAGAGGAAGATGGACACAAATGCCTTCTAAGTCTCAGGAAGGACCCTCCTTGGAGCCAGTGGAGGGCTATGTGCAGAGGAGTGACGAGATCATGTTGGGTGACCTATTGCGACTAGGTTGCAGGGCTTCTGGCAGGGCCAGAAGCAGGGGGGCTGGTTGGGAGGAGACCACTGCTGTAATCTCCTGGCTCCATGGCATCTTCAATCAAAGAAGGAAGGGGATCAAAGAAGGAGGTATCACTCCCACTGTGCCCCGCTCATGCCATTCTTTCTGAACAGGGCAGACACTCAACAAATACTTGTTGAGTGAGTGATGCCTCAGTGAGTACCTGTTCTCATTGGGGCCCTGTAGGCCATGTAGAAAGACAGATCCTAGGCACCATTGCTGGGGGTCCTGCTCCAGTAGTTTCTGATGGGGAAGAGGACTTTGGACTTTTGTACTGTCTGCAGCTAATTCTGGGCAGCAGAGTTGACCTTCTGTATCAGTTAGGAATGCTTTTGGCTGCAAATAACAAAAGTCAATGAACAATGACTTAAACAAAGAGGGTTTTATTTTTATTTACAAGAATTCTGGAGGAGGGTGACTGCGGCATGGCTTAGTCGAATCATGATAGGGTCAGTGTTTTTGAGATTCTCTTGGCCTTTTTCTTACAGTAGCAAGATAGTTGCTGTGGTTCCATTGCGTCACATCTTCAAAGAAGGGAGGGGCAGGGAGGTGTCAGCCATGTCTGTCTCTTTTATCAGATAAGCATAAGCTTTCCCAGAACCCCTGATGGACTTTCTCTTAAATTTCACTGGTTATATCTGGTCACCCCGAACTACAAAGGAGACTGGAGAAATAAGAATCTGGATTTACAACCTCTGTGATTGGAGATGGCTTCAGAGGCTTTGGGACTCACCACTGGGGAGTCATCAGGGCTGGTTACCATGGCTCCCAGGTTACACGATGCTTAAGGTCCCATCTGCTTCTGAGGCTTTTTCTCCACAACTCGTTGCCTCCATGGAGCACCTCTGGGGACCAATAAGTAACCCCCCAAGCACTTTTGTGGAGGGTCCTACTCCATTCTAGACATCCTGTCTTGCTTCTCTTCACATGTCTCAACAACACACTGACCCGCCAGCGACTTCCTTGGGGAGTTGGTCTTTATTTAGGAACTGTGCATCTTAGGAGAGCATTACTCTCGCCTGGCAATTAAAACAGCTTTACCACATTCTCACTAAAATAGTCACATTCAGGAGCCTTTGAACTTGACACGCACACACAGGCACACACACACAGGCCCGCACACACACAGGCGCACACAAACAGGCAGCATATCTATATTTACACCCTTCACTGGCACCCCACAGGAGGTTTAGTCACCCCCAAACCCTGCAGTTAAGAGGAAGAGCAGGTGAGCCCTTTCATCCTATAAGTTCCACCTTTGGCTCCAGGAATTAAATAGCATCCCACACTGTAGTTTTGGGAGGTAAAAGGAAATACTTTTCTAATATTGCCCTGTCACCATAAATGATGAATTTGCAAAGCCAGAGGCAGGGATTTTATTCTTCAGGGGAAAAGAAACAGATCTGATTTATCCTCTAAGTCTTTAAAAACAGTGCAGATACATAAAGTTAAAACACTGGGTCTCTTGAGAGAAGGGGTTTTTGAGGAAGGGCAGGTGAATTCCCTGGAGCTGGCCCAGCTGATAAAACCAATTAGGGGTGCGTGTCGGGCAAGGGGTGGAAATGAGGACTCGGGGTAGTGGGATCTTCAAGCCACAGTTGATATTTCCAGAAGCCTAATGGACATCATTGTATATTTTCTCTCCCTAGGTTTTAGGAAAGGTTAAAAATATTCTTTTTTTTGGGGTGGTGGAGGTGGTTGGAATTGCATCCTAACAGCAGGGTAAGAAATGCAGATTGGCAATTATATACATCTCCGGTGAGAACAGGAGTCACAAAACCAACACAATTTGCTAGGCGAACTCTTCCCGGGTATGGCGTCCCTGGGGTGGAGCAGATGACAAAGAGCCCTGGGGGCTCCAGAAGCAGGGTCAGAGGTCCCAGGAGAGGGCCCTGGGAGCCGAGGGACAGAGACGGCATTAGGGTTGAGTTTCCCAGTATGTAACATCCCTGGATGCTCCAGCCTTGCTTTTTACGGTGTGATCCTCAAACAGGCAGCCTGGGAGATGGTTAGAAAAGCAGAATCTCAGCCCTCACCCCAGATCTACTGAATCAGAAGGCTATTTTAACAAGATTCCCAGGGATTTGTAGGCATAGTAAAGTTTGAGAAGCACTGTTCCAGACCTCTGGGAACAGCAAGTTTGCAGCCCTGGCTAGGTGTGGTTATAAGGCCTGGACAGGGAGGGAAAGGAGGGAAAAAATAAAAGCATGGGTGAGGGGGAAGGCTGGCAGATCCTAAGGAGCCCTCCTTGTTAGGATGCTCTCCACTGGACACGACACGCCCCAAGGCCGCCTGTGGGCTGCCCGGCCCTTCCTCGCCTCACACAGCTGCACTTGAACCGTTGACTTTCAAGCAGGTGTCCAAAGATGCTCCAGTTAGCTGGCCCACACTTGGTTGCAAGGGCAGGAAGTTCTCTGAGACCCAGGAACTGGGCTGCCCAGAGACGCAGGGCCTGCAGGGTGGGGCAGAATGGAAGGCTTTTCTGGCCAGAGAGGCACCTGCCCTTTCCCACCTCCCAGTTTGGCCAGAAGCATCTTGGCAGGGCTCAGAAGACCTTTGGAATAGGTGTTGACGGTTTTTGAGGCAATGGCTTCCTCTTGGAACTGGAGAGGTAAATGCTGGGAGCAGGAGGAGCCTGGAACTCAGGATCCCCAGATTCTCAAGAAGGGCCAGGTCCTCAGGGGCATTGCATTTTTACAGCAGCTAGCATGCACATAACAGATGCCCGGGGCCCAGGCTACCAGATACCAGATATGGAAGGGCTGGAGGTGGGTATGAGGGCCAGGGGTGGGGGCAGGGGCCGGAGCCCCTCGGCCAGCTCTACAGCACTCTCTCTTCACTCGTCAGCGTGGCAATTCTCCGCAGGTTTTCCCTGACTTTAATAAATTCGGGGGCATGGTCCTCTTCCTTCTCTGGTGGCTTTTCCAGCTAAAGGAGATATAAGCAGAGGTATGAAGGTGTGTGATTAGAGAATTCCTATTCTCAAAAGCCACCGGATTTGAACCAAGAGTCCTCTCTGAGGAAACAGAACTAAGGGTCACTTTGGCTACCTAGCTGGGTGGGTAGTGGAGGTGGGGAACAGGGCATGAGACCAAGTTTTCCCTGTGAAGCCCAGTTCAAATCGCTTATCTCATCTGGGCCTTTGGGTCCTCATTTTTAAAATGGGAATGCCACCTGGCTCACAGGGCAGTTGTGAATGCAGTCAGAATCGGCATGTAATAAATTGTATTGATGAAGAAACAGGTTCAGAGAGGGGAAGACACTGGCCCAAAGTCACACAGCCAAATAAGTGGTAGAGTGAGGACTCAGGCCAATGGTGTACTCCTGGTCCCATCTTAATTCTGCTCAGCCTCCTCCTTCCTGCCAGCTGTGGCCACATGCAGAGCTCTTCCCTACAGGGGTGTCTGGAGACAGCCTGGGAGGAGGTGCAAGCAGGGCTGTGTGCCCCCCACCCACCTGGTTCAGCCTCTGCTGCCGTCTCAGCAGCTCCTGCTCAAAGGGGCACTGCAGTCGCTTGGCCTCCAGCTCCTCCTTCTTTTTCTTGATGAGTTGGTTCCGCCTGCGGAGCTCCAGGACACGCTGTAGCTCTGGTTTGCTGTCCACACCAAGGCCCCTAGGGTGGGGAGAGCTGTCAGGAGACCCTCACTGCTACCCACCTCGGTCTCAGGGATGTGGCCTCTGGTGACACCAACCTGCCCCATTATCTGGTGCAATTCTGGCAGCCCTGGGAGGTGACATTACTGTCCCATTTCACAGAAGAGGGAAACACGCACCCAGGACTTCCACACCAGTCCAAGTCACAGCTGCAAATGGGCTGAGAGAGGATGGAACCCAGGCCAGCCTGACTGCAGATTCAAGGTTTTACATTATTTCTGGGTATTTTCTCAAGATAAGTTTCTAGAGATGGAATTGCTGAGTTAGACTTTTAAAAGATTTTGGATACATATTTGCATATAGCCCTTAGAAAAGTTATCCAATTTGCACTTTGTCAACAATGTGTAAGAGCATCTATAGCTCCTCACCATCACCAGCTGATATTTTTATATTTGAGAATCTGGTAGTCAAGAAATACTGTTTGCTTTTCTTTTTTGTTGTTGTTTGTTTCTATGATTATTAGCCACATGGAACAGCTTTTGAGATGTTTACAAGTCATTTGCATTTCTTTTGTGAGCTAATTATACATAACTTTTGTTCATTTTTTTCTTCATGGACTTATATATTTATTTCTATTATTTATATTGAAAATATTTCCCCTGACATGTCTTTTAGGCTTTTGTTTTTTATTGTGATTTTTTTTTACATTAAAAGGGATGAATCTAAAAGGCAATCAGAAGTGTTTGCTCTCTAGTAAGTAGAAGGTCCCCTGTACACAGCTGAAAACAAGGAGTCTCAGGCCTGCCAATACCAGAACTAGTCAGCAGAGGGAGCAGTGAAGGCGCGCAGCGACCATCCTGTCCCTGGTGAGCAGGAAGGTATTTCCCAGGCGCGGGAAGGGAGGGAGGCCCGGCTTCCCTCTTTCCTACTCCACATCGCACAGTTCCTGCATCCCAGCCCTGCCATCTTAAATCTGTCTCTCTTGTTGCATCTCAGGCCTCCCTGCCCCACTCATGCCATTTCCAGGATTGTGATATCTCTGCCAGAGACCCTTTCCTGGTCCACAAGTCTCTGCCCTACCTCACAATTTACTCCAGCCACCCTGAGCTACTTGTGTTTCCAGTTTGTTCACCTATGCTCCTCCCTCTGCTGGGAACATTCTTCCTTTACCAGTGAATGCCCAACTCTTTGCCTGGCTCACTCCTGTTTATCTTTCAGATCTTAGCTGAAGCATCACTTCCTATGTGAGGGTATCTTGAATTCCTCCCAGGCGCCTCCTTGGGGTGCCAGGCCCATTTATGCTCAGAGCACCCATCCTACCACCTGGCTATGCACCTATTTCCTCTGTGAGAGCAGCTGTCCCTACATCTGGGCACAGTGACTAGCACATAGTAAATGCTCATTAAATACATGTGGCAGGCAAACATAATGTTGGTATCTGGGGCCCAGAGACCCACTGGGGTCTGGACCTTCACAGTATCTGCTGGTGACCACAAAAAGCACCCTCAGCCCTCCTCAGCCTCCCGCATGGAATACAACCCCAGCTCCAGCAGGCCGAGGAGGCGCTTGCTGGACTGCGGCAGCCCAGCTCCATTCCCACCTTCTATGGTTCATAAGCAGCTCTCGATGCAGCTCCTGGTGGCTCCGGGAAGCCTTCACGGGGTTCAGCAGCTTCTTGGGCTTAATGAGCTCCGGGTTCCAATCTCTGTACTCCGGCCGGGCCATCAGGCCCCCGATGTCTGCCCGCTCCCTCTGGATCTCCGAGTACATGGAGGCTGTACAGATGGGCAGTGTGTGAGGGCTGGTGAGAGAGGGGCCATGGTCTCATCCACTCCCCAAACCCGTGGGCAAAGGGCAAAGGATGGGGTTAGATGGGCCTCGGCCCCGAGCAAACTGCCTGACTTTCGGAGCCTTGGTTGTGAGGTGGAAATGACTGAGGCTGCGTCCAGCACGGTTGTGAGGACTGGGGAAGATGCTTGCAAAGTTAGCAAAGAAGTAAGTGCTTCTGGGTCACAAAGTCTGGATTGACACATGCATTGTCATTGGCCTGACTGTGAGGAGACAGTCTCCCCCTCTAAAATAGGAATTAGGTTTGAGTTTGTTTTTCAATGAGTTTCTATCAGAAAAAGAAAAGATTTTAAAAGAGTAATATGAACTTGTTAAAGATAACTTGGATAAATGTAGTCATAAAAAAGAAATAGTGGCCCTTACAGTCTAAGTTCCCTATCCACACTTCCAGGTTCCTCCTGGAGGAGGCTAGCTTCTCACTTTCTCCAGATCAAAGAGGAGATGATGAAATCTGGGGCTGCTTCCTTTCTTATTACAACGGGATGGCTGTTGTCTTTAGTGCAGATGTCCTTAACACTCTGGATGAACGCAGCAACTGAAATTTGTCATTTTACTGGAAATTCAGGCAGAAGGATTCTCTCCTCTGTGAGCTGGCTCCATACTCCTTGAAATGCCCAAAAGTGCATGCATGGGGTAATATGGAGGGTTTGGTAGAGAGAGAGAGAGATTAAGAGGGGGAGAGGGGGAGAGACTTAAGAAAAAAAATCTCAAGTGGGGGTGCATACTGACCATTAACAACTTATATATTAGAGTGAAAATTTAGACATTGCTTCTGCCTGCTTTGTGAGTGCTGTTTTTCTGAGGCTGAACCTTTATATGTCAGGTCCTGGCAGTCTCTAGTCTGATATGCAGTAGGTGCTCAATAAATATTTGCTGGTAGAAACATTTGTTGTAGAAATGAGAAGGCTGAGACTCAGGTTGGTCTCGGGAACCCGTGCCTTATGGTATGTGGTTTCCACATGGCAACTGAGAGGCGTGCCTGCACCTCACACACCAGCCTTCAGTCTCTCATGAGGACCCCCATTCGGACTATGGACACACCCTCACATCTCCCACCCACTGAGAAGAGGATAAGTAGGGCTTTATGGATAAGTCACAGTTCTCTAAGTAAACTAGGCAGGGAGGGTGGTCTGTGCAAAAATATGGAAGTGGGTAACAACTCACTGGTGTTGGAAAATACAGGGGGAGAGGGCTTGATCGGCTATAAATTATAAGGGAATGCAGGCATCAAAAAAAGACTAGACTTTGCATACAATGGCATGCCAGACACATGTTCGACATTTCTGTCATTGCCAATTGTAGGAGGCTTCTAGGAGGATTCAGTGAGGCCACATTTGTAAAAGTCCTGGGTAAACCAGAAAAAGTGTTAATTATTACAGGCTATTTTGGATGTAGCCAGACTGTATCAGAGCCTAGAGACAAATCTATGCTAACCTGCTAAATCTTTTTTTCTTGAATTCACATTCTAAGAACTGTTTTTAAAACAAGAATTCTAATTAATTTCCTTCCTCCTCATCTTTTAAAAATAAAGCTGTTTGCAGGTTGTTGCTTTCCTAATTATCTTGCCCTAAATAAATGATTGTGATAGCATTTGGACACTTGACAAAATAAAAGTGGTTCTATCACCTATCCTTATAAAACTCTGGATTTTAGCTTGTGGGATCAAGTTGTCTGAGAGTCGTTGCATTAGAATATCCTCATTCAGATTAGAGTTCTTGGAATTTCTCCCCTTTTGCTGTCTATTGCAAACTTTTTATCTGAGTAGTTGTCATCACTTCCTATTTCCCCAGCCCTCATCCACTCCAGGCTGTTATCACATCACACTTTAGTAATTGCAGCTTTGTTGTTGTTTATCCTGCCCTTAGTTTCCTTGTGTGGCAAACCTTCCAGAGTTTCATAACTTTCTTTAACCATAACATCTTTAAAAGAACTCTGTTGCCAAAGTGATAAGGAAGGAAATAGAAATAAATTGTATACCTTTAGGAAGAGGAGATGGTGAATTAATAGATCCCCAATGTACTGTTACATATTCAGAATTTCCAAGTGAATGAAAAGAAATCATTTGGAAATAATGAAATATTTCAATAATGTGGCCAGATACAAAGTAACTACACAAAACCAAGAATTCCTGGGCAACATGGATAACCATTGAGAAAGTACATGATGATAAAATTATTTGTTACACAGTATGTTCCTGAATTTCCAAGAACTGCAAATAGATGCTGGGCACATTGAGGTGAAGTAAGCAAGCAAGTAAGGTTTCAGCTCTGACAATGCTGACATTCTATTAGCGAGGCAGACAATAACCATGTGCTGAAGTCAATAAAAATAAATGATTACAGGTTGTAAGGAACCAGGTGGATTGTGATAGAGACCTATAGGAGGACCCACCTTAGGCTGGTTACAGGAAGGGCCTCTGGGAGGAGGAAACCTTTAAGATCTGATGGTTGAGCAGAGAGAACAGCATATGTGACTCATGTACCTTGAACAAGCTTGATCTGTTCTGGGAACAAAAAGGCATAGTGTGCTGGAGTGGCGTGAGCAAGTGATGGGGAGAGTATTATGAGTAAGGGTGAAAGGGTGGGCTCAAGTTGGGGAAAGATTGGGTCTGATCTCATTTTTAAAAGGTCATTCTCACTGCTATGTGGGAAAAAAATCTTGTCAGCTGGATTTTGGAAATTTTTTATCTCTCTTTGGTTTTTTCCACTTCCAATGGACAGTGTCTGACTCTGTCTCCCATTAAACTCCAGAGGAAAACATCTGATCTGCCAGCTGAGAACCTTCATCCCATTGGTCACCAGCCAGCCAATGGCTTGGCTGCCTTGATGGTGGATCCAGTCCCACAGCTGTATGCTTAGAAGAGGAGGCCTGTCTTTCATTTTGCATGGACCTTGCAATTTAGGGAGCCAGTTCTGCCCTCCAGGTCAATCAGTGATCAGCATTGGCTCAAGTATCTGCTCCAGACCTTTTTCTTTAATTTTTTTTTTAAAAACCTTAAATTTGCAGTGAGCTGGGGAAGGAGGGGATTTGTGTTTCCCTGAGGCCACTGGCTGGTGGTTGAGGGAGGGACACTGGTCCTTCAGTGCAGAGCTGCAGGCTGAGAAAACTGCTGCCCTTGCCAGTCAATGTGCTGAACTCCAGCAGACAGCACATGTGAGGACAGTGGACACATATTTGGGGGGCCCCCTGGGCTTAAAGAACTGCTGAGCCAGATTTCCGGCCCTTTAGTTTAATTGAAAGAGGATTCCGAGTAGAAGAGACTCACACAGATGCTGGAACAAAAGAGGCAGCACAACAAAGCACAGCTAAGAAAATCTGGGCTCTCCTGGAGGTCACCTGGGGCTCACGAGCAGAAGTGGGGTCTTTTGCTGAGGTTGCTCTGTCCAGGTGTCTGAGGCTGCTGGGGTATCCTGAGAAGTCTGAGACTCTCAGGGAAGTGTCCATGTTGGGGCAAAGAGGTGAGGTGAGTTTGGACAAGTGAGTTCAGACAGAGATGTCTGAAAAGAAAAAGATGAACACCCACAGGAAGAGCTGGCGGACCAACCTAGGATAAAGTTAAGTGGCCAGTGAGGACCCTCCACTAGTTGGCAACGAAATGCAGAATGAAGCAGAAGTGTATGAACCTTGGAGCTCTTCATGCTTGGATTTGAATCTTGTTTCTGCCCCTTCTTAATCTTAGGCAAGTTTTCCTACCCTAAAGCCTTTGCATCTTATCAAGCCCCTTGGGACACAGCTATGCCACTCATTACTTATGTCCATGGCTGCTTTCCACTAGAACAGTGAGTTGAGTAGCTGCCCTGGCTACTGTCGCTCAGCACTCTGCTTCATGAGGTGATCCTTGCAAGGCGCTTGGCAAGTGCCTAGCACAGATTGGAGTGCTCAGTTAATGCTGGGAGCGGGCGGTGCACTTCGCAGGGTAGGTTGTGAATCACACACCTCCAGAGTCTCACGCCTGTAGATGAAACTATGGGTGGGACCGTCCCCTTAGCTGTTGTTAATAATCACTATGCCTAAATCCCATTCCTGGTCTTGGATTGAATTTTCTTGTCCCCCTTAAAAATTGCCTTGGTTAAATCAGTGGATCTGAACACTAGCTGCCTATTGATATCACTAGAGGAACCTTTAAAAATACCAGTTAATGCCTGAGTTCCACCCTGGAGATCCTGATTTAATTGGCCTAGGAGGTGGCTTTGCCCTTGAGATTTTAAAAAGATCCCCAAGTAATTCCAAGAGTTAGCCAACTTTGCAAACCATGGAGTTAAAAAAAAATTAGCTTCCTTGCTTTGGCCTATGTGATTTCAGCTGACTGGATAGTCCAGTTATTGGTTATTCTAAGCAGGTATGATTAAGGCCACAGTTCTGAGCAGCTCTGTACCTTTGGATGGGTCTTTAACCACTGGGACCACCCCCTTTCACTATAAAATCATGATGCTATGACGACTGAAGGACTAAAGTGCCTGGTATGGGAGGTGTCCGGTAGGTGGCAGCTGAATTCAGAGTTGTGACTGACTGCAAGATGGGCAAGTGATTCTCACTTAATAGGCACACTGTGCAACTGATGTCATCTTTCACGGGCCTGAGTAATAAGAGATTGGAGCAGAGATTGGGAGTTTTTCACTTTGTTCGTCCTCAGTTCTGCACATGACCTAAATGTGCCACAGCTTTCCCCTAGAGGCTGCAGGACGTCAGCCCCACTCCAGGCAAGACAGAGCAGGAATCCCTTCTCCCACGGTGAGCTCACTAACCCCATAGGATATCTGTGGCTAAAGTTAACTATGCAGCTTTGAAACCAGGCACTGGTGCCCCCTGGTGGCAGAGGAGCAATGTGACGAGAGGAAGGGATGTGGCCCCGATGGAGGCCCAAGTCCCAGTTCATCCAGAGAACAGTTGGGGGACCCCAGGCTGTCTAACCCGTAATGTCCCCTTCATCTGTCCTCTCCCCTGCCCTGGTGGTTCGGGTTCTTTGATGGCATGAATTATAACAAAAGACATCTGAGTCAGGGTTAAAGCAGTTGTTTCGGAGAACAACTAGGTTTGAATCATGGCAGCACCCTTCCTAGATGTGTGACCTTAAGCAAACAGCTTAACCTTTCTGAGCCCTTGCACAGTGGGGATAATGGCAATACGTAGTCATGTGGCTGTTTGGAGGATGAAATAACAGGATGTGGTTAGTCCAGTGTCCAGCAGAGTGATGTTCTTCATTGAGGCAAATTGTGGTCCTCCTGTCCTCTGAGGACCCGAGGGAGCACTTGACATTTGCTGAAGCCTCACTCACCCCAAACTGGTTCTCACAGTTGTCCCTGGAGGCAGCTAATGGTACCATTTTATTATCCCCATTTTGTAGAAGAGAAAACTGAGGCTCATAGAGGCCAAGCTACTTGCCTCAAGGTAGTGCTCTTTCCACCACTCCACTGTCCTCACGGTGCAGAGACAACAAAGCAATTTACATCCCCATTCTCTTTCTGGGTGCTCAAGAAGCCCCAGTGAAAAGTCAGTGTGAGCCCATTTTACAGAGAAAAGTGAGGCCCGGTAACTAACTGCAGGACTCCTAGCCTGCATGAAATACAAACTCTCACTGGGGAGCCCCAGCTAGAGCCAGCAACTTTGAATGGAAGCCAGAACCCATAGGCGGGTCTGCCCACGGGCTAGCCTTTGTTTAGGAGGAGACCAGCTGGTGGCCTTGCCGCCCCAGGGTCTTGGTCAGAGCCTTCACTCCTCCGCCCTCCTCCCCTGCCCTTGCGCCTCATTACTGTTCACGCTGCTGGGTTCTGAACATCCCCGGCACCTTCTTGGTTCAACATTTCATGGGGTGGAGGGGCAGAGGAGGGGAGAGACTTTTAAATACCCACCAGCAAAGGAGAAAGAGGCTTTCAGTTAAAGTGACAAGCGTGGCCATTGGGTTTCCTGACCCTTCCTGCTTTTTTCCGCTCGATGGAGAAAGTGCCCGTTTGTATTTCACTGGCCAGCAACCAAGGAACAGTGTATGTGGGAGCCACTCCAGATCTCCCAGCAGCCCGTGACTGATGCCTGGAAGACCCTGTTTGAGCTACTCGTTCATTTGGATGCAAACCTCCCCGCCCCCGGAGAAAATGTCTCAAGACAAACTTCCTGGACATCTTGCCTGGGGTCCACTGTGACTTCCTACTTGTGGGTGGGCATTTAAGGTTTTGAATCAATTGCATAGAAGTGTCCAGGGCTGCACATGGAGGGTCCTTAGTGAGGCTGCTGGAAAATATTGTGTGGTCAATCAAGGAACAAGGGTCAGCAGACCAGACATTTCTGTTCACCCACTGGTGGCAGGATGCCAGCCACTCCGCTGGGCAGATGCCTTCAGGGAAAAGACCATGGCAGGTACTTACCCCGCCCAAGCTAAGAGCACTGAGGATTCTAGCCACCGGAGACACGGGGCCTGGGGCTGCTTCAAGCCAGGAAAGCATCGGGCTTTGGTAAGAGTTCCAACAGGTGACACACCTGATTCTCTAACCCCGATTCCCGACCCAACCTCAGACTTGCCTTGTATTGCAAAGTGTTAAAACCAAATTCACCAGAAAGGTGAACAGTTCATATGTTAACATGCCCTCGGTATGGGTCACGCACTGAGATAAGCACAGCACAGCCTTATCTCATGAAATTCTCACAAGCTGAGGAGGTGGGTACTGTTTTTACCCCTTTGAACAGGGGAAGAAACTGAGGTTCGAAGGGGTCATCTGATCACCCCAGGCCAGTGAATGAAGAAGCCAGAACCCGAGCCACGCTGTCTGACATCAAAACCCATGTCCTCTCATCTGTGCCGCCCTGCAGCGCTCTGCCTGTTTGTGTCCCAGTTATTAAGACAATTAAAATCCCCATGCTGTGTGCTAATGGACTTAGGTGAGGTCATATCATGCATAAATTCAGATTCTTCTGAGGATTTGGAAGAAAGTGATGAACAAGAATATAGAGCTCTAGCCATTGCTTCCTCACTTTGTCTTCTGTCCTCATCCCAAATCCAGGGTGCCAGTTGGCATCCCCAAATCATTTCATAGATGGAGCCACAGCCTGGGCACCTCAGCTCCCCGACCCACCTCAGGGCTCCAAGGCTGCCCTCCTTCCTCGGACCTCCTCCCAGCACAGCACCCAGGTCAGCAGGGGAAACAGAAGAGAAGCGTCTTACTTCTGGGCTGGGTCCTGGGAAGGGAGCACAGGAGCAGTGCTGCCGGGTCCTCGCTCCACCGGGAAGTCCCAGGCTAGCAGGGAGGGCCGCCTCCAAAGGGCGGATCTTAAACTCCTAGGGATTGCAGGCAACTGAAACGTGCCAAGAGTGGGGCAGCTTTGCATTCCTGTTTATTCTGGTATCAATAAAAAGGAACTGTTACTATAGTAACGGATATTTTACTGGGTGCAGGGCCACTTCCACGAAGCAGAACACTGTGTCCGAGCCATATGCTTGAAAGGCACAAATAAATACCTACTTTGTCGGATTGTTGAGGCCTGAGAAACATGCCAAGCTTTGTTCTGAGCTAGGTGGTTCAGATCTAGGCATTTCCCTTGTTTCTAGTGGGAGGCTCCTCGGAAGAGTGCACTCTGGCACTTCCCCAGGGAAGGGAGGCCGCTTCCTGTCGCGGGGCCCAGTTCAGGTCTATGTGGTAGCCACTCAGCGCTGGGTCAGTTCTTGGTCACCCACAGTGGGTTGAAAATAGCAAACATATTATTTACTCCATAGCCTGCATTCATCTGAACTTTAGGGAGCCAATCACAGAGGAGAGTGATGGGAGGGGAGCTGACTCAGGGAAGTTGGGCAGGAATCCCCCAAAGTTGGGTGTCACTTTTTCCAGGCAGCTGGGACTCACGGTACTTCTTCCACTAAAACTCTTGTCACCATCCAACTTGTGTACAAGCCCAACAGGCTCACCCACCAGTCTGTGCCCATCGTAGCTTGTGCTCCGCCCCTTCAGCAACCACTCAGTGCCCTGGGTTCCTGCGTTTGTCAAATGTGGATGATAGTAGGGTGGCTGGGAGATGACGTAGATGAGATGACATTGGTGAAAGCCTGTAGTTGATGCTCAGTACCTAGGACTTTTCCTGCAGAGACCTCAGTCCTCTGACCTGAGGGCAGGGCCCCAGCACGAAGCACCGTATTCCATGAAACTTGGTCCAGTGAGTGAACGTGTGAGTGTAAAGATAAAGAATTGTGCAGATGCTGAAGGCTCACCTGAGTGCTTACATATAATGGAGGTACTCTCACAGTCAGCATTCGATTGAAAATTGGGAATGTTTTCTAGCTTTTATCATTAGCCTTCAGCTCCTAGCAAGAGAGTCAGCTAGACTTAACCCTTTCCCAACTTTGTTTTCTTACTAAAGGTTGGCTGACCGGAAGGCGTTGAGAGAGGCAGTAAGACATACACTGAACTTGAATGGAGGACACTGAACTTGAATGGAGGCATTAAAGTGCAACTTTGTCCTCCTTTGCCTACCTTACTCATGTGACTGACCTTTACCGAGGACCTCCTGGCACTGTCCTGGAGAGCCCTGCAAGTGCTGCAGAGTCAGTGTGGGGGAAACACATCCCTGAGTGTCTGGGTCAATCAGAAAATGAGGAGACAAGGAAATACTCGGCTGTGATGAGTGCTGTGGTAAAAGTAAGACTGGATGAGGTGAAAGGCAAGGGCAGTTTAGAAGAGTGGACACTGAGATGATGTTTTAGGGAGCCCTGAGTGGTGAGGAGTCAGCAGTGAACACTTCCCATAGGAGAACATTCTAGAAAGTGCAGATAGCCAGCGTAACCGGCTTAGGATGGCAATGAGCTGGGTATGGTGGAAGAGGCTAGTGGGGCTGAAGGTCTGGGTGTGATGGGGGAGGGGATGTCGGGGTGAAGAGGAGGGCAGGGGGGGAGGTTGTACAAGTTCTGGGAACTTTGGCCAGGCTTGCCATTCTGGAGGCATTTAAACTCAGAGAGCCTTACATTCTTGGGTATAAAACAATTTTCTAGAAACAATGTATGGTCCTTTTTGTTTCTTTTTCCTAAATTCTGCTTCTCTTGAGATACTTTGAATGGTATCCTCCCCCAGCTTCCACCCTGCTATGGCTTAGCTTCACTGAGTTCTGATGGTAGAAGACCACAACTAAATTCTTGTCAAACCATTCTTTGCTGCCCTGGTCCCCACCCACATGTCCTGTCTCAGATAACTCTTTCGGGCACTTCCTGTGGCCATAGTGGTTTGTCTGCACCAATCCCAGTGCCCTCTGACAGCTGGAGGAATGAGAGGAACCCCTGTCACAAGGGCTCCTGACAGCTACAGCTCAGACCTTGGAGAAGACAAAATCCATAATCCGGTTTGCTTTGGAGGAGACTCAGCGTCCCCATGCCAATAACAACCTCCATTCACACCTTGCATTTTTTTTATTGGGGGACTCTGATGGCAGCCTCAGAGCAATCTGGGGCCCAAGGGTGTTGCGCAGGAATCCCCCAAGGTTGGGTATCATTTTTACCAGGCAGCTGGGACTCACTATACTTCTTCCACTAAAATTTTTCTCACCATCCAACCTGTGTACAAGCCCATCAGGCTCACCCACCAGACTGTCAGGGTCCCAGGGTAGGGACCTCATCTATCCTTCTTAGTAGTCCAGCCCCAGTACCAAGGTGCTCAATAGCTCTTGACTTGCAGACATAAAAAACATCCATAGCCTTGAGCTTATGACAGCACCACCTTGCTCAGTGTGTGTCTGTATGCACAGGCACATGTCTGTGAGGTCAACAGTGACCATTTCCATACCACATCCCATCAGCGAGGGACCATGCTCCACCCCATAATGGTACAGGCGATAATACATCTACTTAATGACCTGAAAGATGTCCACCACATGTTTGATGAGGAATCAAACTGCAAAATCACATAGAGCATGTGATTTTATTTCAAGATCAATAAGTTAGCATATCCATGGAGAATCAGTCTGGATGCAGAGGCACTGAGCTGTTAAGGGGGTCAGTTCTAAACCACGGTGTCTAAATGTCATTACAAAACATCATTTGGAATAATGCTAAAATGGAATGAGTCACTTGGAGGCTCCAGGAATCTGGATTTTTAGCATGGCCCTCTGGGAATTTGTTTACATTTGGGAAGTTGAGAAGCACTATTCTGTACCCTAAAATTACAGACTTTTTAAGTTTTAAGTCACTGTATTTGTAACTTTATATGTATATATATGTGTGTGTGTTTATATATATGTATCTATAGTGCAACATATATATATATTGCTTTTACTATTAAAAAAAGCAATAGATATCAAAAACAAAAACAAAACCCACAAGCAAAGACCACCTTTTTCAATCAACTATAGTTACAGTACTAGTCACATTGGGTTCTGTTGCATCCATTTTGCATATTGCAAAATAGAGACTCTTTGGGTGAAAGAACCTTTTAGCAGTTTCTCCTGAGTAATGGCTGAATTCAAGTCCCATTTGCTGCCTCCTTCCTGTGCTGGTCTGTGTGGAGACCAGCACATGAGGCCTTCCCATTCTCTTAAAGGGAAAGACTTTGGAATAGCAGGGCCCTGGGGATCTGAATCCTTGCCCAATCCCATGGACGACTGAAGGGGGGTTCTAGAAGCCAAGTACATTCCTTCCACCCTCCTGTCCATTTGAAGTTTGTTTCCTTGGGAACTAGGGGAGTCAAAAGCAAGGGGGTATTGAAGACCAGGAGAGGGGGTCATAAATAGGGGCTGGGGATATTCCTGTGTCTATACTGGGCTGGAGCTGCAGCTTGCATGAAAAAACTCCGAAAGCCTCTTTCCTTTCATTTTTGTACCCCCTTCTCTAAGCTGACAGGCGCCAGCTTATCTGGGTCCAGAAACATCAGACAGAAGTTTCCATGGCAACTCAAAACTTCCTCGTTGGCCCTATATTCAGTCTCAATCTTCAAGGCCCCTTTTCAAGGCCTCATTTAGGTTTCTGAGAAGCCACCCACAAAACAGCCCTAGCATCCGACCTCCTCCCCACCCCCAGCATGCTCTGCTGAAAGGGCATGGGGGGAGAAGCTGTACTGGCAGAAACACTTGTCATGGGATACTTGAGAGATTATGAAAGGAGTGAGAGTCGCCTTTACAACAAGTTTGAACCAGGAAGAATTTACCCAGTAGAGGGATTTCAAGTGTGAAAATGGGAAAGTGTGAGGGAGTGGGGAATAACTAAGAGTCTTGTTTCAGAAAGCTGGCTCTCAACCCAGCTGCAATTAGGCATGGTTAATCTGGTCTCTTAGCAGCAGAAGGACCTTGAGGTACCCACCCCCGCTCAGCACATTTTAATCCACTTGTAACCAGACAAGAGATGGACACCAGATCTAGGGCTGGGGAGAGGGATGTGAGAGTGAGGGGTGCCTGTGGATGTGCGTGTGTGTAGAGGGGAACTTGGATGAACCCCAGAATGTTAAGTCAAGCAAGCTTCCATGAATCCTAGCAGTGGGGTCACCAGATGTGGCAAATAAAAATGCACCATGCCCAATTAAATTTGAAATTCAGATAAGCAATATATTTTTCAGCTAAGAATAAGCATTTTTAGGCACAAGCACATTCATGCAACATTTGGGATATATTCAGATTAAAATATTATTTGTTGTGTATCTGAAATTCAAATTTAACAGCACACCCTGCATTTTGTCTGGCAGTCTTACTTGGCAGGCAGGCATGGAGGTGATGGCTGTCCTGGCTGCAGAGAGACACAGTCACTGCTGCCCTAAGCACCTGGGAAGGTGTCCCTCTGTTCATGCTGCAGAGGGACTTCCCTCCCTGCCAGGTACCTGTCCTGAGCTCCAGGTAGAACTCTGGTAATGACCTCCAGGTGGACCTTTACTGCAGCGCTACAGCCACACATGTGAATTCCTTACAGGTGACCCTTCTTCCTGAGTGGTTAAGAGCTTGGGTTCTGAAGTTAAGGCAGATAGCAATCCTCTGCTGGGCATCCAGGTGATCTTCAACTCCTCCTTTGCTCATAAGATGGAGCAGACATTATTTTGAGGACTAGCGGAGATACAGCATGAAATGCCTTTACATAGAGCCTGCCACAGAGTCTGAGCTCCAGAGTGCCAACAACCTATTTAAGAGCATTAAAGATTTTCATCCAAGTAAAAAAGTGAGATTGAAGACTATATATCTCAGCAATGTACAAACACACAACTACACATACGAATTATGCAGAGTCAGAAAGAGATGTCTTTAGTGGGGTAGGAAAGCTCCCTTAGGCACCAAGGGGGCAGTGGGAACAAAGCGCGGAGAGAGCACAGAGGACTACAGTGGAGGACTAGGGGTGCTTTAGTGGGGGGTGTGCTGTGGTGACCGGCACCCAGCTGGGGGAGATCGTATACTAACAAGATACTAACAACGATGTAGACCAGCGGCACTTCAATTAAATAGAAAAGAGAAAGGGAAGGAAGGAAAGAAGAAGGGAGGGAGGGAGGGCACACAGGAGGGAGGAAGGCAGGACCCTTAGCAGGCCAAGGGAAAGCTAAGTTAGCTCGCTGAGCCCCAGTTTCCTCATCTATTAAGTAGGGAGGACAATGAGAAGTGACCTTGTGGGGTTGTGAAGGCTGAAGAGGCAACCACAGCACCTAACATGTGGTGTGTGCTCCCTCCCTGGCTTGTAGCTGAGTGCGGCATGGCTCCTGGACAAGCATGTAGTCCCTGGAAAGAGGATGACAGGTCTGCTCTTCTGAATGAGTTGAGAGCCAAAAATGTTACCGTTTGAGTGAGGCTCATAGCCAGCTCTGGGCTGGAGGGAACACAGTCTTCAGATTAGGTGTACTTCCTCCTCGTCTTTGTGGAAGATAGGAACTGGGAGGAGACACTGAGGCGGAGTGTTTGTGGGGAAATCCCTGAAGCTGGGCTGTGAAGTCAAAAATTCGTTTGCTTATAGACTCTGCTCCTCTGCATCCCCTCCTGCCACCAGATTTAGCCCCTCCTCTCCTCCAAGAAGGCACCACCAGTCCTGAAGTCTTGGCAGTTGTTGATTTTAGACTTTGAGAGCATTTGTTCCAATGTTCCCAAGTAGTAACTCTGTAGTAGGATCTTCCCAGGGCAGAGCCAGTTTAAGTAAGAAAGGCCGTCAGTCCCAGAGACCCCGCACAGGCTGCAGGCACTTTCTTGGCACATACCCCCAACCTGCAGGGACTCCTGCAAGAGACCTATTTTCACTTTCCCCAAAAGTCTCTGTCCAGAGTAGAGAAAACCAAAACCCAAAACTGCAACAATGCTCCCAACACTTACTGTGGGCTTTCTTTTTCTTTCTTCTACACCTCTGGTTTTCCACATTATTTGACAGTAAGCCTATATTATGTTTGTTTCGTTTTTTTTAAATAACAAGCCTCTTACTGGCCCGAGTAGAAAAGTAGTACATGCATGCTGCAAATTAGTAAACAAAAAGGTATAAATAGAAGAAATATGTGTCATCCAACCCCCATCTTCAAAAACAGCCATTGTGTGTTTCCTTCCAAATCCAGTTTCTTCTTAAGGGGGGGGGGGTGGGAGAGAAGGGGAAGGGAAGGTGGGGTTATATAGGGGAGGGAGAGACAGAGACAGAGAGATATCACAAGACCTGGAAGGTTATTGTCCAGGGTCTCATAGACCTGGAAGGATAGACCTCTAAAAGGAAGGATGTAGGAAGGAAAGAAAGAAAATGGACAGGGGGAAAGTAATTAAAAAGAATGAAAGAAGGGAGGAGCGAGGGAAGAAAAAAAGAAGAGAGGATAGCGAAGCAGTGAGGACCGAGGTTACCGGGGTTATCAGGGCCAGTGAGGGGTGTGCCCGCCTGGTGGTCCTTGCGCTCACCCCGCGGCGGCGGCGGCGGCGGGGGTCTGGTGGCGTCGCCCCACTTACCCGATCTGAGCAGCACCGCCCGATAGAGCCCAGTGGCCTCGGCGGGACCCCGTGCCCTCTCACCCAGCCTCTGCGCCATGGGCCCGGCTGCCTGATTGCTGAGCGGCACTGCGGGGCCGGGAGCGCAGGCGGGAGCGCAGTCTGGAGCCCAAGCGCCGCCGCGCAGTGACTCGGCCTGGAGTTCCGAACTCCGCTGCGGGTCAGGTTACGGTGGCGGTTTAGCGTGGAGTCTCGCCTCAGGGTGGGAGGGGGGTGAAGGGGCGGTACAGGGGCAGTGGCAAAGACAGGTATCCCCGCCCAGGCAGCAGGCTGGGTGCAGGTAAGCCTTGGGGACGAGCACTCTTGATCCCAGGGTCCCAGGGCGAGAACCTGGTGTCCTGATTTCCAGCTTCTATCTCCCACCTGTGCTTCTCCACTTTCCTGGGTGCTGGCCTCATTGACTGCTCCAAGCAGGTGTGGGGTTCTGAAATGCCATGCTTGCTATCCGATCCCAGTGCCACCAATTAAGAGCCGCGTGACCCTATGATTTAATCACCCATCTTGCAGTCTCAGTTTCCTTAACTGTAAGGTGGGGATAGTCAGGGTACATGTCCTGTTGGATTGTGAGGATAACTGACTTGTTATCTATCTATCCACCCACCCACCAATCCATCCACTCACTCACCCACCCACCCACTTATCTATCCCCTCTCTCTCAAGTGCGATTAGCACAGAACAAACAATATCTATTATTATGTTAAAAAAAAAAAGTTGTTCCAAGGCATTCTGAGGGTAGCTCTGAGAGGAAGGGGGAGGAGGGTTGCTATGGGATTCCACATTGTCAAGCCACTGTAGCCATCAGGGATGGGAGAACCAAATAAAAGGAATGGGAGAACCAAATAAAAGAATTGAAAGGTAGAAGGTCAATGTCAGCCTGGTGGTTTTAGAAGATATCAAAACTGATAGTTTTGATAACTTTGTGTCTGGTGCTATGCTAAATTTCAATGATTATTGCGGGTCTTATGTCCTCTTTTGTTTGATTTTTCAAACCCTATGAATTAGGGTTTCTTGGCCTTTCAATTTTACAGATGTGTAAACTGAGACTCAGAGGGGTTAAGCAACTTCTCTGAAATCACAGTGTGGAGCTGGGATAAAGCTCAGATGGTCTGAGCGCAGACATGGGCACTCTGTTCTGCTGCCTCCTTTGTCTTATTTATTCTTCAGAATAGTGCCGAGGTATTATCTCCAGTTTAGAGATGCGGTAACTGGGACTCAGGGAGGTGAGGTGGCTTGCATATGCTCATAGAGTTAACTGGAGGACCCAGAATCCAATCCAGTTCTCCACTCACTGAAGTAGTGTCCCCCCAAATCTATGAACCCCGTGGAGCTGTCCAGGGTACTGGATGACCTCTGTTTAAGGCTCTGCCTGTGTGGATCAGAGAATCTTGAGTTAGCTGTTGAAGCCTCTGCCTCTGTGTCCTCTCCAGCCTTGGTACCTCCCTGGCCAAGTGCCAGCCAAGCACTCTATGGCTGGTCCTTGGCTATGGCTGAGGCCCGGCTCTATTCTGACTCAGAGGTCCCTGTACTCTTCTGTTCTTCAGACATCACCCAGAGTCACAAGGACCCATGAGACACACTGATCTTCAGGGACTTCACAGATTAGCCAGACTGATTATGTCTCTCATCAATAACCTGCCACCATGCATGCCAGGCACGATGCCAAACATTTGGCATTTACTAATTTGTATCCATTTTTCAGAGGAAGAAATTATATCCAGTTCATCTCATTTAATCCACTCAGTTGTTTTTTGATGAAGCTACGGTTTGCCTCTTTTAAAGATGAGGAAAATAAAGTTCGTATGCTTTGCCCGAAAATTTGTGGAATTTGAACTCAGAGGGTGCCAAGGCTTTTACCGAGAAGGGGGGTGGGGAACCAAGGCAGTTGTTGAGCATGGTGATGGTTCAGGACGATTATGACTAAAGAATGGCTTTTACAGAGCATCCCAAAAGGCTGAAGTCTAGTTGCCCCTCTGAGGAATTTTAGGTGAGTGTGACTTACCTGGGCCATTTAGTTTCTGCTTTGCATTCTCAGTATGAAATCTGGCCTGAGGAGAGTATTCTTTCTGTGAACAGAAAGTAGGTGGAGGTGAGGACACTCTATTACTGGAAGGGGGAAGTATTTATAGTGTCCTTCAGGGGATTGGTCAGGGCCAAAGTCCTCTCCAGAGAAACAAATTACTGTAGTGCTCAGACGGCGTGGGGAAGAAAGAGTGTTGGGAGGGGGAAATTTACAAGACTCCCACTCTTTTTTTTAAAAAAGATGAATTTTTAGAATAGTTTCAGATTTAGAGAAAAATTGAGAAGATAGTCCAGCAAATTCCTTATACTCTGCACATAGTTTCCCTATTATTAACTTATTACGTGTATGTAGATGAACATGTGTGTAGCTTGGTGCATTTATTATAATTAGTGAACCAATATTCATTTATTGTTATTCCAGTTGATATTTTATCAGGTTTCCTTAGTTTTTACCTAATTTTCTTTTTCTACTGTAGGATCCCGTCGAGGTACTATATTGCATTTAGTTGCTGTGTCTCCTTAGACTTCTCTTGGCTGTGACAGAGTCTCAGACTCTGTTTTGGAAGACCTTCACAGTTTTGAAGAGCACTGAGATCCATACAAGAATATTTTTATGTTGAAGTCTTGTCCACATTCTTTCTGGCTTGCCTTCTCGGCAAGCTCCTCATTCTTACAGAGTCAATTCAGAGGGTTTCAGGGCTGGGTCCTCAAGGTCAGTTCTTAGACATCTTTTCTCCATCTCTTCTCTTATGGCTCAGAGAAAGTCTACAGGACCAATTCACCATGATCCAGATCTCTTGATCCCCCCACCCCCAATTTGTTCCTCTCTCACCGCATCTTCGCAAGTGGCTCCACTCTGGCCTTGTTGCTCAGGCAGGAGCCTGGGAGTCTGCCTTATGCTGTCTTCCTGCAACCCCACAGCCCTCAGATACCAAGATCACAGTGAGTCCAGGGGTCTCTTCATCTGTCAATTTCTCCAGACACCCCACCCTAGTCCAGGCACCACCAGTGCCTGCCCAGAAACCTGCAGTAGCTTGTCTTTTTCCAAGCTGTTTGCCACAGAGATGCCAAACAAGCTTTTGAAATAACAGACTCATATCCTGTTCTATTCAAAACTCTTAGGTGTCTTCTCTTTCTCTTAGTCTCAACCTCACATGCATCCCCCTAGGCTACAAGGCCTCTGTAACCTGGTCCTTCCTGCCAGTCTCTCAAAATTCCATCTATTTGTCCTTTCATTTATTTGAGGACTAGGAATGCCTCAGAGAAGAAAACAGACAAAGCTTGTGGAGTTGACATTCCAGTGGGGGAAATAGACCACAGGCTTAATGAGGAAGCAAAGCAAGTCATATGTTAGAAGGTGATAGATACCTTGGAAAAAGGGAAAGAGGAGAGGAAGGGGCACTTAGTGGTCAGCAGGGCAGTGTGGTAATAAATGGCTGCTCCGAGAGTCCCAAAGAGAAGGTGAGATGAGCACAAACCTGAAGGAAGCAGGGGAGTTGGCCCAACAGATATCTTGAGGAAGAGTGCCTCAGACTGAAAAACAGTTAGAGCAAAGGCCCCGAGGCCAGAGGGTGCTGAAATGCTCAGGGAAGAGCCAGGCCACTGGTGTGACTGGAGTGGAGAGGATGGGGGCAGTCACGTGGGGGAAGGTCAGCAAGGAAACAGGCACCACTTTCCCTCAGACTCACAGGCCAACCACTGAGACTACTGGGTTCCCTGGAAGCCATGTCTTTTCTCTCCTTCCAGCTTTTCTACAAATAACTTCCTCTACTCAGGGTGTATGCCCCAATTCTGCCTGGCTAGAACTCCTTATCTTGGAGGCCTTGGCTGAATTGCCACTTCCTCAGAGAGGTCTCCCTTGATCATGTACCCCCACAGCACCTGAGTTCCCTTATATAATATTTGTCATGGAATTATGAGTGTTCATCTTGTGGTGAAGGGGGGCGATGACTGGGTCCTGTTTATAGCCTGGGGCTTAGTGTAGAGCTGAGTTTGATATCCAATAATGATTTATTTAAAAGGAGACATTTATTGAAGGGGAGGGAGAGAGAGAGAAGGAGAGGAAGGAGGAGGTAGAAGAGGAGGAAGAAGAGTCCTCTCACACGGGGATCTCTGGGCTGAGTATGGGGAAAATAGGTAATTCCCCAGAGCATAAGCTAGGGCCAAAACCCAGGGAGGTCTCCCTGCTGCCTACCCTGGGACTATTGTGAGGTAGAAAGAAAGGTCTGGGGCCCTGACTTTCCCCCTGAGGGCCTCTATTTTGAACTCTGCCACCAGTGAGGGCATAGAAGAGGGAGGGTGTTTGGGCTTTGGCCTCCTTTGTGGTTTTTAACAAAAGAAGTAAGAGAACAAGTAACTTAATCTGTGGAAGAAAATTCCAGGACATAGAAAAAGAACCTGCTCTGGGGGGCTTAAAGAAGATCCAAACTTCTTCTGACATCACCCCACACAGACCTGAGAGGTGGGACTGGGTCCCAAGGGCAACATTATTAGCATCACAAAGCCAGAATTTCATAAGGAGCAGCTCTCAGATCTGAAGTTCAAAGAATTGTCCCTTGCATGCTTGCCAATCCCCTTTTGCATGAAAGATTTGTTGGAAAATAAGGCCAAACTTTGTCCAGCAAAACCCTGATGACTAAGGCAGAGGCCTCTCTACTTCAATGACAGGGAACTTGGTGAGTGAGAAAACACTCTATTTGTATGCACCCACTTGTGAAGGCAAAGCTGATTTGAAAAGCTGCCTGGGTCTTTGCTGACGTATTACTGGTAATTGATAGTCTTTCCCAAGGACAGTGCTAATAAATACAGCTGGTTTTCATTTGTTCATGTCATTTAAAGATGGGAAGATGCCAGTTTTGTTATAATTTTTGTTAGTGAAAGTTAACACACACAATTTCCAGAGGAAACGCTATTGTATATGGTTCAATATACCTGACTATGTCTGAATACAAGTCAGTGTTGACTGAAGCCAAAGACATTTGCATTTCTCCTATCCTTCCTATGGCTACTACCTGCTTTTCCTTCCTTCATGCCCTGATCATTAAGAAAAATGCCTTAGGGTTTGTCCTTGATAACTTTCGATAAGCCTCTTCTGGGGGGCTGATGCCTCTACTTGAGAAGGTTTGAGGAGAGCATGGGCCCAATACACAACTACCTTAGTCTCCCCAACAGCATGTATGCACCAAGTAGCTCTTCTGGAACCTTGCTTTGTTTGTAAACATACTAAAACTTAAAGCCCAGCATACATCTATAAAATGCACTAACCTTAAGTGTGCAGCTTAGTGAAGTTACATTTGTGTTCACCCATAAGACACCACCTCCAAGGTCAAGACAGAAACATTCCCTGCACCCCAGCGGGCTCCCATGCACCTCCTCTCATTCAAAACCCACCTTCTTCCAGAGTGAACACCATCTGATCTCTGTCACCATAAATTTGTTCCTCTCATTCTAGAATTTTATGTAAGTAGAATCATAAAATTGACTCTTTCATTTGACTTCTTTTACTAAACAGAATATTTGAGATTCACCAGTGCTGTTGCCTGTGTCAGCAGATTGTTTTCTTTATTGATGAGCAGTGTTCTACCTTACGGCTTTATCACGGTGAGGTTGTCCACTCCTCCGAAGATGGACATTTGGGTGGTTTCTAGTCTGGGCTGGCTTCACTAGTCAGCTTCCATGAACACTCTTGAGTGAATTTCTGGGCAAACACACATACTCACTTCTGTTGGACAAATACTTGCAGTGATATTGCTGGGCTGCAATGTTTAGTTGGAGTAAGAACAGTCAACTGTGATTGTGTCAATCTATGTGTGTGCTTTTGACGTCTCACAACACAGATCTTGTTTTGACACATTGAGATGACTTCTATGCACAATCCTTATGGTCTCACTTAAACCTCATAAAAGTCCTTTGAGAGGAAGGAAGATTGTGGTTCCTGTTTTACAGATGAGAAAGCAAATTGAGACCTCAAGCAAGTTAGCATGCACTGCTGGCAAGTGGCAGTTTTGCTTTTAGACTGGGGGGAAGTCTGACTTGAGGGCCTGCAGGCTTACCCACATTCACAAAATAGTGGATGTGTGTGGGGGAGGTGGTAACAGCCTTCATTCCATTTTACAGAAGAGGCAAGTGAGGCCCAGAGAGGTTAAGGAATCCTGCTCTATGGAGTCAGCTGGGCCAGCCTCCCTGCCAGGCTATTTATTAAAGGTGGAATATTGAGGGTAAATGAAGATTACTCAGGCTTTTGTGCCATTGGCCTCTATGGCTATCACCTGTGGCCTTGAATGCAGGAGGCGCTTGGGAGCGTGGGCTCAGAGTACGCATGCCTGATGGTGGACACTGGGGTATGGTGTGAGCATGCGTAAGTGGGCACACCTGAGCCTGGAGGCTGAGCGAATAAGGGCGGCATCACAGAGCATGGTGTGCAGTAAAGGACGGTGCGGCAGAGTGGGTGGAGAGCCCGGGGGAGCCCCAAGATCCTGAAGAGAGTAAAGATTTGCTGGGGGCTAGGAGGCCTCCCAGCCTGGCTCCCTGCCTGCCCTGCACCTGGTTACCTCACTACAAATGGTGTAGAAAGATCATTAAAAGCCTGAAAAACCACTAAGAGCTCTTGGACTCTCCTTTACCAGCTCTGCCCTACTGCCTGCCTGCACTGCAATTGGCATTGGTTGGCAGGATTCAATGCAGACAGGTATGGAGCCCTTTGGAAAGGGACTGGGGGAGGAACTGGGGGTGGTAGGGAGGGACTGGGGGTGGGACTGGGGGCAGGTAGGCTACGAGGGACTGGGGGTGGTAGGCTACGAGAATGCGGTGCTCGGTGGCCAGCTTCTCTCTGTGGGTGCCTCCTGAGTCCCCGGTGCAGGTGGAGAGGACTGCACATGTTGGGGAAGGCACTGGACGGACATGGTGCCTGCTCCAAGGCAGGGCTGGGGGTTGAGTGTTCCCTCACAGCTCTGCAAATGGAGTCAAGGACAATTCTGGAGGCGCCACGGCAGCACCGGTGGTGACCAAAGTCCAGGACCTTTAAGAAGAGCTAAAGATGCTGCAGGGGCACAGGAAGTGGACAAGGTCCTGGAGATGGGGGACAAAACCTCGAGGAGAGGAGGAGATGCCTGCAAGGAGCAGCCCACGACCCTTGCAGCAGCAGACTCGTCGGGGATGCAAGAGGACCATGATTCGTCGATCGGGGCTTGCCCAGTGCTGACTCAAGGATAAAACTGACTTGGAATAATAATTCCTCCAGAAGGCAGGGGAACTTTGGCAGGTTGATGTTATATCTATGGGACCCTGGGGTGGATGGGATCATCTGTACAGCTCAGGAGGTGAAAATCAAGGGGCGGCCTAAAGCAGCCTTGTGTATAGTTCTCTGCAGGCAGACAGAGGAGACATATCCAAAAGCCAACTTAGACAAGGCAAAAGCTGGTGCCAAGGTCAGGAAGGCCTGAGTGGTTGTTACGCAGCTGAAAGGATGTTAAGGAAGGCAAGTGAGTCTCTTAAAATCACCTGTGTGTGATGCCCTGTTGACTTTTGAATAAGGGTGAGGTGCTGAGGAACCTGTCCGCGGGGGATGGGTGGGGAACGTGCCTTGTGGTGGAGACCAGAGAGAGGCCGCGTGTGGAACTTGTACCTAAGGATCTCCACTAAGGTTGGCCTTAGTGCAGGGGTCTGCTTGTCACATTGGCGCCTATGAAAGCTGAGTGTTGGAGTCATAGCAGGGAGAACCCCGGGGGATTGGTGATTACCCCCAAAGGCGTATAGAGTGTGTCGCCAGTCTCAGAGTGAGTGAATTCTGGGGGTGGATGCGGTGTATGGTTGTGGCTGAGACCCCAGCCAGAGAAGGCCAGAAGGCCTGATGGCTCCTGGAGTGTGATGGCAGATGCCGTGAGTGAATAGTGGTCCCCCTTGTAGAAGCAGAACCTTCAGTGGAAAACTTGATGAATCACCTGCTGGTGCCAATAACCATCTTGTCTTTTTTACCTCTAGGTTGGGGCCCTGCCTGGGATTAGTTGAATTCTGTTGTGTTGCTGTATTCAGTTGCATTCTATTTACTTTTGTGGGTCACGACTACAGTGTTCCACATTCGCCAAGGGAAACTTGTATGTAGATCATACGGCAAAAAGCCCTGAAGGGGTGGGTTGTAGGGTAAGTGAAGAGGCTCAGGCTTTTGCACATTGGCCTCTGTGGCTATCTCCTGCGGCCTTAAATACAGGAGGCACTTGGGATTGTGGGCTTGAGGCACAGTGGACACCTGGAGTATGGTGTGGGCACACCTGAGCTGAGCCACTGAGCACATAAGGGCAACGTCAGAGGCCGGAGGGCAGCAGAGAACCTTGGATGAAGTGCAGTGGTGAGTGGCGGAGGAGCCCAGCGAGCCCTACGCTGGTTTGGGTTCTCCTATTGCTGAGGTGAGGTGACGAGGGCATTGACTTGAGTTAAAGGAAGCCTTCCTGATACCTGTCTTTAGGGTCTTCTTACTGTGCCATTCACTGGGGAGGAGACACCCCCCCCCCGCCCACCCAGGAGGCTGAGGGGTAGCTTTCCTCTCTCCACATGAACTTGGGTGGGCACACTGTTTAATTCTCCTTAAAAGTTTGCCAAATTGTTCACACAAGTAATATATACATCTATTGCTGCTTTAACATTTGCAACAATCCAATTGCATGTAGTGCTGGGCCAAGGGTACATATATTTAAAATTTTATCAAATGCTGCCACATTAGCCTTCAGGATGATAATCATTTCACATACCACTGTGAGGATCTGCTCTAACTGGATTATCTAGCTCCTCGCCAACTCAGGGTGTAATAAATCTTTAAGTTTGTCTCCCCAAAACAAACCTATGGTATTAGAAGTCAGGATAGTGGTTCCCTCTGTGGGTGGTGATAGCAAATGGTAAGGGACAAGGGGGAGGCTTTGGGGCGCTGTTGATATTCTGTTTCTTGTTCTGTGTAGGGTTATGCAGATGTCTTCAGTTTCTCAAAATTCATTGAGTGGTAAGTATACTTTTCTGTGTGTATATTATTCTTCAATTAAAAGTTCAAACTATTCCCATCCTCCACCCAATGTGATGATCACAAAATAGCATTTCATAATGATTTTATTTTGCTGTTACACTGGCCTTCTGGATTTCCTTTTGGTTCTTTTAACACTTTGTGGTCCGCTCACGTGTTAGTACGTGTTTTTGTCACCAGTATCAGGTGGCCACTCATGCATTAATACGTGTTCATCTAGTGGATTTATTTGGAACTATTAGGAGCTATTTCTTTGATCGTACTCAGTCTAGAAGCTTTACACATTGTTTTGGTGAAAGTGTAAGGTGTTTTATGAGAGATATTACAGTTTTTCTAATATCCAGTAGTTCAGGAGTTGTGTGTGTTTTATTGAATACTTATACCATTCATGCGGTGGCACAGAAAATGGCCGGCCCCAAGGGCTGGTAAATTTAAAGGGCACCGGCACACAAAGTGTTAAAAATAGGGCCAGGGACTTGATCCCCCCTGAGCACCCACAGGTGCTCACAGCAACCTTTCAGGGTGGGTACCATTCACCTCATTTTTATAGACAAAGAGTGAGCCAGAGCAGTGAGGTGATCTGTGCTAAGTGGAAGAATCTTCTGGCTATAGAGTCCTGTTGTCCTCCCTTTAAGCTGCTTGTATAACAGGTATTGGGTTAACTATGCAACAAGCAAGATCTCAGTGCACCACTGTCACAGCTCTGTGAAGAACCTATGTTGTCATCCCATTTTACAGATGAGAACACTGAGGCCCAGATAAATTAAATTTGCTCAAAGTACTAAGTGGTGGAACAGGGTCTGAGCCCAGGTCTGCCTGATTCTAAAGCTGTGATAAAACAGGACTATCCACTAGAATGTTCTGCAGTGATGAAAGAATTCAATATCTGTGTTGACAATATGGTAGCCACTCGTCACAAGCCACTGTTTAGCACTTGAAATGCAGCTAGTGCTACTGAGGAACCACAATTGTAGTCTTAGTGAATTTTAATTAATGAGATTGTATTGGACAGTGGGGGCCTAAGGAGTCCTTTCAGGAGAAGAGAGAACCCACAGAGCCCAGGCACAGAGGTCAGAGCAGCTGCCCAGATGGGAAACCATGCTGTCCACCGGCAGGGCCAACTGGTAGGGGTCCTGGCAAAATCTACATCTAGGTAGGTCTTGTTTTAAGCACCAGAACCAAGCCCTGTGAAAAGAACCAGGACTTTGTAGTGGGATATGGTTTTAACCAGCCTCTTAACCTAAGACTCAGTTTCCTCATGTATCAAATGGGTATCAAAATAGGGCTGGTTTGAAGATTGAATGATAGAATGCACAGATAATTGGCATTCATCAATTAAGTCACATTATTACCACAATTATTGATCATAGATTTAATCACTCAAGGTTTTTCGTTATAATAGTAAAGCATATCATGGTAATAATGTAAACAATACAGAAATTTCCAAATTCTTTAATTCCAGATCTCCCTCCAGATGAAACTGTTGTAAACAGTTTTCTGTGCGCCCACGTATGAATTATCTCTGCTCCCGTAAATATCGAAAAAATTCTGATCTATCCTTTTAAAAAGTGCAAAAGGCACTATGGGCACAATAACTTGCTTTTGTTGCTTTATGATATCTGAAGGGCACCTTTCCGAGAGAGCATATTTAGAGTCACTGCATTATTTTACTCTTTGCTCAAGGTTTCCTGGGAAAGGTCATTTCATTACTTATTTTGCTGATGGACCTTTAGCTTGTTACCATTTATTTTGCTGTTGTGAGCGATATTTTAATGAGCAGCTGTCGATTGATAAGGGCACCCAGCTGGGCAGAAATTCTCACCAGTGGAATCTCTGGGTCGATAGTTGGGGAATTTTTAACTGTGAGAGATCTTGGTATATACAATTATATTTTAAACCTCTTAGGAATGCTGGACTTCAGATGAATATTCAGTAGATTCTGCTGAAGAGACTTCTCAAGTCATGCTAATAATCATCCCTGCACTATATTTGCCAGGTGTGTTTGGAATTTTGGAGAGAACAGATTTACTTTCTTTAAGCAGATCTGGTTTCTAAAAGTCCCCATGATGTAATGATGGGGCCAGGAGAGGGGACTTGGCCAGGGGGCACCTGGAGGGCATAAGGAACTGGATCCCCACTAATCCCAGTGCTGGCTGGCTGCTGGGGTCTAAGGGCAAAAGCTCTGCCTTCCTGGGAGGCCAATCCGCTAAGAAGCAGAGCTTTGAGAGCTTATGAAATAACACTCCTGGGGAGCTACTGAGCCTGTGGCTCAAGGGTAGGGAAGAGAGAGGGGACACCTGGAAGGGTCTTGACAAGAACTGACAATGGTAGTTTTCAGCAGGTGAAACTCAAGAGTGTTGCAAATGTAAGAAAAGATGCCTCGTCTCCCCAGAAACCAAAGACATGCACACTCAAACAACAATGAAGTATTATTTTTTTAATCTATCAGATTGGCAAAAATAAAAACAAAATGATACTCAGTAATGGAAAGTGTTGATATCTAGTGTGGGGAAACGGGCACTCCAGTGCATTCCAGGAGGGAGTATTGATAGCAAGGTCATCGTCAGGGAAATGGGTGCCTTCCCATGTGTCTGCTCTTTCATTTCTAGGAACTTTTAAAAGGATATAAACATGTTCACAAAGGCACATGCTCATACATGTGCATTAATCAGCATTGTTCAAAATGATTGAAATGTTGGCAATAAGGTCAATGTCCAGAGAAAGAGAAATGGTTAAGTAAACCTATCTCAATGAAATATAACAGTTTATGACTAAAATTGATGCTATAGAGCTATGTCTAGAACAGAGAAGGTGCTCACTATCTACGTATAAAAATCAAGTGGAAAAAAAGTTCTAGAATAGAACACATATTGGCTCCATTTTTTGATAACTATTGATTTTGTATATTACTTATTATAGATTATGATATAGTCAGTGTTTTAATATACACTAAATATGAAGTGTTATTTATGTCCATTATATAACAGTATGCTTGTATGTGAAAATATGTGTATGTGTGTTTATATATGTGTATATTTTACTAACATATGTGGAGAATGTAAGGATATGAATCAAGATATCATCAGGGATTATATTCAAGCGGTGGGGGTTTTACTCAGTCACTTATTTTTGTAGTTCTCATCATTTTCTGAGGGTTTTTTTGTTTTTTTTTTGGCAATGGACTTGCGTTACTTTTATAGAAGGAAAAGTAATTTATAGTATTAGTTTAGGAAACAAAGAAAGCTGGTAACTCTGTCTCAATTGTATTAGCCCATCTTGATGCTGTCATCCCCCACACTGAGGTTATCCCGAGTTCTTGTGTGCATCAGAAGCCCCTCTGCTCCCAGGCCTGCCCATTTACTGAGCTCAGCTGTGTGCCAGGCCTTTGCTGGTACTTCATATGTGTTCTTTCAGTGAATCCTTATAGAAGTCCAATAGATATTTCCCCCCCTTATTTTCTAGGAAATAAGGACTTTTGTTGCTCCCACAGGAAATATATAAATGAATAAGGAGGAAAGTGGGTTGGGGCAGGAGAAGGGTTAAGCAAAGATGTGGGTTCAGCTAAAGTCTATAGTCGGCCTGATCCTGCAGGCAGTTCTGGAGTGTGAATCATACCACAACATTCTCACTTTGAGGCAAGGAGAGTGGGATTTTAGCCACATAAGTTGGCTATTGGCTATAGGACAATGGGAAGGGATGAGCAGGGTGCTGGGGTCAAACTCCTAGATATCTCTGGCTGAGACACCTCCCATCAGCCAAGGGCAATTGTTTTGGAAAATGTGTAACTGTTAGCAGTCTGTGTTCACAGCAACGGGGAGAATGGGTATGGTGGACCAGTGTAGGGCATCAGAGTAGAGCACAAACCTACATATTAATATCCTTCTACATTGTACAGATGAGGAAACTGTGGCTCAGAGAGTTTAAGTAACTTGTCCAAGGTTACCCAGCAGGTAAGAGACGGAGCGGGTTTTGAAATCAGTTCTGAAGCCCATGCTCCAAGCCCTACAGCTAGACTGCTGGTAATTTTCAGAGGGCAAGAAGGTTCAAGCCATGGGTGGATACCCTCCCAATGTCCTCTGTGCCACCAAGTGCCCCCTCCACCCTGGGCTTTTGAAGAAGGGAGTCACAAAAAGCCTTTGTGTTTCTACAAAGGTCCCTGAAGGTCGTGGTGTTGGTGGAGCCGGTTGCTAGGAGACATTTCTTAAGAAATGTCCCATTGGAAAATAAGCTCAGTCTCTGCCCACAGCCCCATGTTATTGAAGAGAGACTTCCCAGAGTGTGTTTTCCCCAAGGAATTAGAAGTAGATCTAATTCCTCCTCCAACTGGTTATTCCAGGCCCCAGCTCAGAGTGTATCTTGGCTGGCAAACTCAGTGTTCCTGTGCTAGACAAACTCAGCATCCTGGACAGAAAGGTCCTTTGAGATGTTCTGACAGCTCTCCCCATCACATAAATGTAGAAAATGAGGCACAAGGAGTTGAAGGCTCACACTGAGTTAGTGGCAGAGTTATGGCTGGTCTCTATCACTCCTGCACCAGGCAACTCCACCCACCCCACCCCACTCTTCAAACCCCAAATGGTGAGAGATGAGAACCTCAGTATGTGAGCACTGGGTTCATTTCCCTTTATTAATCCTTGGATGTCAAAGCCTTTGCGGGGGGGATAATTGATTGTTACTCAAATTGCAAAGGGCAGATGGCATTTACTGGGTAACTGCTAGATCACAAACATTGGAGTAGGGTTTAGGGCCTTAATCTGCTAAATCTCACCTCTGGATCATTTTGAGATCCGTTTCTACTGCGTATTTTTTAAGATTTATTTATTCATGCATACAAGAACTGGGGTGTAGGCCAGAGGTGTGGGGTCGTGAGAGGATTCACCAGAGACAGAGTGGGGAGCAGAACAGGCAGATCTTCTGAAGTACACTGCTGAGGGGAGCAGCGGGTGAGGCAGGAGAGGTCTGCTGCGCCATGTGGGTCAACTTCCTGGCCGGGGATCGAGTTCGTGCTGCAGTGGCTGGGGAATAGGTTCATAATGCTGAGACTTAACCTGTCGTGCCACCAGGGAAGCCTTTTTTTTTTTTCTTGACTAAGGATGTCATTTTCCCTTTGCATATCTCGCAAATTTTGAGCATATGCTAGATGTTGTATAGACTTTGGATACTGTAATTTTCTGAAGGCTTTTATTTTAGCAGGTAGTGTACTACTTGCTGGTTCCTTTGAAATTCTGTGGGCTTGGTTTTATATTTCGTTATGGACGAAATATGCAAAACCCAAGCAACTCCCTAAACCTCCTTAACTTTATTACTCCTTTATAACTCCAAATTTCCTCCTCTGAGGGCCTGAAGATTTGACTTTAGCATCATTTGGGCAGGTCTAGAGCAGCCCTTGCACTTGGGCATGGGCCTCACTCCTAAGACACATCCTCTCTGGTGTCTCAGCTCTATGTCTGGGGAGAAGGTCTCTCCAGTGTTCCACAGCATTGCTTCATCTGTAGAACCTCATTTTGCTCTCAACCCCCTAATAGCTCTCTAGTAAACCTCGGATAATCTCACCCTGTGCATATATAGCCCTGCACTTAGGCAAGGATCTGTGGGACCTGGAGTGTCTGCAGAGAGGCTTCTGGGTTCCTGTAACTGCGCAGTGCTCTCCTCGTGTGTCCTGTCCTGCAGGTTCCTTCTTCTTTACTGTCTCCGTTGTCCCAAACTCTGATCTCTGCCTCCTGGACTCAGAGGGACTGTTATGGTCTGGGTGCCAAGGCCTGGTGCCCTGCTTAGGAAATTGTCCCAGGATGAGTGCCTGGTGATGAGTGGTTCACCTTGCGAATTTCCCTGCCCGCAGAATCACAGTGCCTGTTGTCCATTGCTTGCAACAATTGCCTAAAAACAGTTGCTTCTTATTTTGTCAAATGTTATGTTGTTTTGGTGAGAGGGTTGATCTGTACTAGGTTCTCCCTCATGGCCAGAAGTAGAAATCCATCTAATAGCTTGGCACTCTCTATGTATTATCTTAGTATACTCACAAGAACCTTGAGAAAAAGGGCTTAATAACCTTATTTGACAAGTGAAGAAACCAAGGTTCAGAGGGGTACAGTAATTACCCAAATGACAAAGTGCTGGGGCCAAAGCAAGTTTCAGAGTCCATGTTTTATCCCTGTGCTATCTCTGCTTTCAGTGGAAAAGCTAAAATCAAAACAAATTTCATTCTGATCTTCACCAAGACAGCAGTGTTTTCTGAGCCAATTTATGCATTTTCTTCTACTCTTCCCCCCCCCCTGGACTGGGCCATTATCACCCTTCACATGGATGATTGTAGTCACTTCTGAGTTTCTTTCTAGTGGGTGGGGTGAGGAAATTGTTGGGAAAAAGAGGAGCTGCTATGGTGGAAGAAGAATGAGGCACCCTGAACTCACCCTGTCTTCTGTTGTTCACACTTTTGTTTTTGTTTATTTTTTTCAGTTTTACTTATTTTTTATTATTCATAGTTTTACATTATTGTGTATAGGTTACCCACCACCGATTTACCCGTGAACCATCACCATAGTCCCTTGTGCTCTTTTCTACCCTTTTTTGAGCCCTTATATTCCCCCTCCCTTGCTGGATGTCTCTTTCTTGTTTGGTTCACTTATATTCCGGTTATAATGTTCACACTTTGGTTTCCCTCTGAGTGTGGGGGGATGTAGGACTTGCTTCTAATAGAAAATGGCAAACCGCAGGCACATAACTTTTATAAGTATGATAATATAATATTTAAATATGTGTAAGTGTGTGTGTGTGTGTGTGTGTGTGTGTGTGTGTGTGTGTGTGAGTGCGAGTGACTCCATATTGCTAGTATGCACTAGCAAGAGATTCTCCTTGCTGACTGGATGAAGTGAGCATGCCGAGAAGTCCACGTGGCAGAACTGTGGGGTGGCGTCTGCGACCCGAGGACAGCCTCCAGCGAACAACCAGCAAACATACTCTATCTACAACTACAGAAGTAAATTCTGCCAACAACTTGAATGAACTCGGAAGCAGATGCTTCCCCAGTTGAGCCTCCAGGTGAGAATGCAACCCCACTAACCCCTTGATTGTAGTCTGTTACACTCTGAGTTAAGGGAACAACTGAACTTAGCCTTCACTCCTGCCCATTGGAACTATTACAAAGGTGTGATGTTTGAAGCCACTGATTTTTGTGATAATTTGTTATTACAACAATAAAAAGCTGGTACAATGGGCTTTGGAGAACTGGGTTAAATTTCTGCCCGATTTACCAGTTGTGACCTTGCGTGAGTGCATCACCTCTCTGAAGCCCAGCTTTCTCATTTATAAATGAGGTGTAAACTGGAAGAATCAGAGCTAATGAATGGAAAGTACCTAGTGTGGGACCCGGAACAGTGTGTGCTCAATAAATCAGGGCAGTTATGATTTACCATGATTTTTAATTTTCTTCATTTATTTTCTAAATTTTTAGTATTTATCAAGATCACTTTGATAAATAGGAAAGGTAATCTTGCTTAAAATAATTAAGGATGGAGAGGATTGACTTGTCTGAGGGCATAGAACTATTCAGCAGCAAAGCCAGATGATAGCCTGAGAATCCTATATCAGGGCACCTTCCAGAAAAACCCTTTCTCATACCTGGGGTAGCAATAATAACTACCATAAGCACCAGGCCCTTCACCTCTACTAAACTTGCAAGATGGTCTATTATGCCCATTTCAGAGGAAGAAACTGGGGGTGGAAGGGTTGAGTCATTTGCCTGAAATCCTACAACTGTTAAGTGCTTGAGCTGGGATTTGCTTTTTGTATCTGGAAGGCACCACCTAGTCCACACCATCCAAACCTGGCTGGGATTCTCCCTACCTGTCTTAGAGGTAGCATGTGAGACACCTGGGCTTTCTGGAACAGGGCAGAGGCAAGGAAATCAGCCCCAGCTCCCATTACGCCGGGGGAGATCACATTTCCCCCATTCTGGCGCCGAGAGCAGGGCGGAGAAGCGGGCAGGCAGCCACTTCCTTGGTTATTCAAGTAGAAAATTACAGGTGCCCAAAATAGCCAGGGCATTCTTTTATTTATGAATAAGCAGTGAGTCTGTGGAGCTGGAACGGGGGGCGGTTTATGTGCATCTCTTTCCTCTGATTACCTTCTGGAAATCTGCAGGGATCCATAGCTGTCTCAGGAGATGCTCTCAGAAGCTGGGGGAACTGGGAGGAGTGGGCAAGGGCATTTCTAGGGCTTACTCCTCGGATAAGGGGTGAGCAGGCCTGACCGTGAAGGAGCTGGAAATGGCCTGAGGCCTGAGGCCGTGAGTTCCCAGGGGTATAGGGATGGGGTGCAACCAAGGGTCCATCCCAGCCATCTTTCTTCTCACTGTGTGACCTAGGGCAAATGGCTATCCCCTCTGGGCCTTAATTTCTTCTTCTGTAAAATGAGATGAGTCTTAAACTCACAGAAAAGTTTTTTCTCTTTTGATCATAAAGTTAGTACTGTAGACAGTTTATACTGTAGACCATATACAGTTTATATTGTAGACAATATAAAAAGTGCCAAAAGGACACAAAAATAACCATTATATTCTCCCCCTCCCCCACTGCCCCTTCTCAATTAAGATAATCAGGATTAACGTTTGGTGAATATCCTTCCAGTTTTTTCTTTCTAAGCACATCCAAAAAATGACTGTTTGCGTCGCTAGGCTCCAAAAATGAAACCATCAGTTACAGTCAACGAAAGTCAGTCAACAAATACTAATGAAGCACTGCTCTAGATCCTGGGGTGTTATGGGGGCTCTCCAAACACCCTTACACCCTCTTTGTTTCTCCAGTTCCCTGGCAGCACTTCCCAGCCCAGAGTACTCACTCAGAGCCTCCTGTCAAATGCAGACAGTGAAAGTGTCGCCGAGAGGACGACACTAGACACCATGGATGCTAGCACAGACGCAGGAAGCACTCAGCGAATCCGTGTTGACAGCTTTAGCACTGATACTAATCCAAGAGGACTAACTCTTCTCACTTGGGTGAGTGGCCCGAGCTGTGGCTGGTTTAGCTTAAGAAAACTCTGGCCTTGGCATTTGGAGTTGGCTGCTTTGCCCCTGATAATGCTGCCCTCAGTCTAGGCTGCTACAGTTAGAGCCTGGATGTGAAAGGAAGTGGCAGGGCAGGGAGAGACTGCTCAGCGGGCCCCAACATCCACCCCATCCACTCTGCTTCCCCTTCCCAGTTTGGGATCATCAGGCTTTTGACAGCTTCTTCAGAGAGTGCTGTCCCGACCCGGTGGGGGTGTAGCTAGTGCGGCCTCAGCAGGACCAGCCAGGTCTTCATGATCTGGCTGCTGGATGACTCCTTCAATAAGACACTCTTGATTTTCTGTATCAGTTGTTTGTAGGTAGGTCCTGATGGAGACTTGGCCCAGAGAGCCTTGCCAGTTTAATTGACAGAACAGAAAATGCTGCTCTGGGGCTGCTTCCTGAGCCCTGAGAACCCCCATCCCCTGCACGCGGTGGTGGTGCTTGGGCAAATGCATGGCTTGGAGCGTGGACTCTGAGATGGCCTCCCTGCTGTGTGACCTTCCACACTGTACCCAACCTCTCTGAGCTCACCAACTTCCTGGGGTTTTTGTGACATGATGCCTGTAATCCCACAACTGGTGGTGCACATAATAATTATTAATCAAATGGGAAATGATTGTTTCCTTGAACTTAAATTGTTTGAAGTCCTTTGGTTCAAGTTGCCAAACCACACGGTATAAGACTAGAGGGAGGAGACAAGTCACATTCTGCAGACTGTTTTCTGCAGTGGCAGTCTTGACTCTGGGAAACCGGCTCCCTCAGCATCTGACATGGTCATGCTCCCTCTCCTTGCAAAGGTCCCATATCCTCATGTACACACATTTTGTACACAGCTTCCCTCTTAGGAAGCATCAGCTTGTCCCTCCACTCTCATCTTGGTGTTGGTGGAGAATAGGGAACAATTGCTCTCCTCCTTCCTCCACTCCGTCCTCTGCTCGCTCCTGGGCTCCAGTTACATCTCTCTGGAAGGACACTTACTCCTGATGGCTGGCAGCTCCATGTCTCTGGCCACACCTCCCCAGATCTGCAGCGTGAGGGATCTGACCGCCTCTTTGACCAGGTAAAAATAACAAAAGTAGTAGCTTTTCATAGAGCTCTTACTGTGTGCTATGCTTTATGGTAGATTCTTAGCTGAGGCTGAGAGGTTCAGGAGGTGGCTAGTGACTGGGGAGCTAGGAGGTTTGCATGACTTCACAATCTCTCAATGCTGTACTAGAACTGACTTGAACCAACTAACCTTAGACCTTCCATGCCAAGCTCCTTGGTGTGGTTCCCTAGGGCGCATGGACCTCAGCCCTCCATCCTTTCTGTAGTATTCACCCTTCCCCACCTCTGCCTCCTGCTCCAGCCTGGCCAAGTTGCTTGCAATTCCCTGGGTGGCAGCAAAGCCTAAACCCCTTTGCTTCCCCTAGAAGCAAAGTCACCCCCTTCTTGGCCTGGCTCACTCCTCTAGCACTCTGCTTAGATGGCACCTCCTCTGGGAAGCCTTCCCAGCTGCCCCCTCCCTAAGATTAGGTACCCTGGGGCCATTACCTCCCTGTGAAGGGGTGTGCTTGGAGGAGACCCAGCTCACTGGGGGAGACTGTCCCCATCCAGCACTCCTAGGGAACTCAGCCTCCCTGACTGCCATATTCTTTCTCTGAGATGATGAGACTTTGCCAGGGCAGAGGCAGATTAGAAGCTTCGGGTCTCATGGCCTGTCTGAGGTCTCCCTGTCACGTCTGCCCAGACAGCCTCCTGGCTCAGCTGCTGCAGGCACTGTGGTTCTGCAGCCTGCGGCCCCCAGGCAAGTGGATCAGGGCTCAGCAGCCAGGAAGTGACTGGGCAGAGCTGGCCCAGGGCAGCTCTACCTGCTGGTGGGTCAACAAAGTGGTTCTGGTACATCTCTCCCTCTTTCCAAAGTTCCCCTGGCTGAGCCTCGATGAGACAACCAGGGGAAAATTTCCATTGGAGCTTTCTGCTGATTCTGGCATGGCTCTGGACTAGCAGGGTTCCGAGGAGAGAGAGTCTGTGGCCGTTCAGGTCCTAGCCTGATGCAGTGTCTGGCTCAGAGTGGTTAGGTGCTCAGCAAGTGTTTGTAGAATGTAGGCGCGAGTTCCTTTATGGCTCCCTGGCCATTCATTCATCCATTTTCGCTTGCCTGTTGTGTATGGATCTGTGCTAAGCTCTGAGAGTCCAGAGTGTCCTCAGGAAGTGGGTGTGCTGGCTGGGAGAGCCAGACACAAAACAGGGGAATAAATAACCACAGAAGGCAATTTCAGTTGCTGCTGAAGATTGGGGACCAAGATCAGAGCACTTTAGCTGGCGGGGTCAGTGAAGGCCTCTTCTCCCATTCCTGGGGAGAAGCAGGAAGGGGTGTTCCAGGGGGAGGACGCGGTGGAGGCAGAGGCTCTGAGGTGGGGAAGAGCTTGGCCTGGGGGGGGACGCGTGGAGCCCAGGCCTGTTGGAGCAGAGGGAGGGAGAGCGAGCATCGTAGGTGAGGCTGCAGTGAGGTCACAGAGGGCCTGTTGGCTGTGGATTTCCTGGTAACTGCTCTTCAAGGGTTTCACTCCGGAGAATAGAGGGTCAGATTCTCAAAGTTGCTCATTCAGGCTCTGCTGGGTGGGAAACCACTGCAATGAATGGAGCTAAAGTGAACTGAAGCCCCTGGAGAGCAGCCAGCAGGATGTGGGGCTTCGCTGAAGTGATGTCTAGCTGCAGGTGCCTGGAGGGGTACAGGCCCAGCAGAGCAAGGGCCACAGTGGCGGCTTGAATTGTGTCTCCAAAGACATGTGTTGGACTATGAATGTGCATATCGCCTTGTTCAGAAATAGGGTCTTTGCAGATATGATCAAAGTTAAGGGTGGGCCCTAGGCTAAGATGACTGGTGTCCTGATAAGTAGAGGAGAAGATAGACAGGCTGGCAGACAGACAGACAGGAAGAAGGCATGTGACAGTGGAGTGATGTTTCTGCAAGCCCAGGCCAACAGGATTGCTGGAAACTCCAAAAGCTTAGAGAAAGGAACAGAAAAAGTCACCCTTGGAGCCTTCAGATGAGCATGGCCCTGCTGACGCCTATTTCAGATTTCTGTCCTCCAGAACGGTGAGAAAATGAATTTCTGTTGTTTTCAACCACTAGGTTTGTGGTAATTGGTTATGGCAACCATAGGAAGCTAATGTCACTTCATAGGACCCGGTTGTGATCACAGAGTCACCACGGGGCCTTGACAGGCACTGATTACTTTGGGGCCTGCCGGTCCCTATGGCGGGACACTCTGAACTTCTGTCACATTGCACTCTCCAAAATGACACCATCGTTTTCCCAAGAGCTGAGGTAGGTAAGGAAAATCCCCTGGGTGGTCTCTCAGAGTAGGAGCCTCTTCTGGTTTCTGGCTGAGTGCCATAGATCCTGGAGGTGACATATTTCACAGGATGCGACAGGTCCCCTTCTGAGTTTCCATGGGAGCAAGATGTCACCAGAGACCAAGCCAGGCTCTCCCAACTTCCCTCACTGATGTTTTTGGCCTCTTCTTAGATTTTGGATGATAAAAGAAAAGTTCCAGCTCCTTGCCCTTTCCCTCTACCCCAAGCCTGAGATTTGATCTCTCACTTGAACAAAGCCCCTCGTTCATGTCACTTCAGGAAACACAATGTTCTGAAAGCAGATCCCTGGGCCAGCGAGGGAGCTGGGTTTTTGGGCTTCTGCCTTCTCAAAAGCTGGCTTTTGATTTGGCCTCTCCTACCCCACCTCCAAGCCCTTTCACCATGGAAATTAAATTCTTCTGAACTTTAAGGCCCCTCTTCAGTGCTGCTCCGAGGGGGGCTGGGGCCACCACTGACTAGTAACTCTACCCAGCAGGGTGAAGGTTTATTCTGGCTTGAGAGACACAGTTTCATCCTGACACTTGAAAAACAAGTCAGTGAGAAAGTGGGCTGTGGCGTCAGATGCATCTGGGTTCGTGTCTCAGCTCTGGCACTTGCTGGCTGTGTAATTTTGAGCGGTGAACTAAACCTCTCTGAGTCTGGGTTTTTACCTTGGTGAAATGGGGACATTGCGGTATATGTGGCCAGGTTTGTGAGGATTCCGAGAGAGTTCAATTATTGAAAAGTATTCTTTTTTTTATCTTCAGAAAGTGCCCATTTCACGGGTGAGAAAGATGGTACCTGAGAGGAATGTGACCCCTTTAGGCTTCAGAACGCTTGGGGAGACCTCAGTCTGGCTTGGGGCATGGGCTAAGGTTGGGAAGTGCTGTGCAAGGTCTCTGCAAGCCCTAAGATGTTGGTGCATGTGGGAGGATTCTGAAGTCCAACTTGCATTAACACAGTGATCTGACTCCACCCTCTCCTGGCCAGGCTGCTGAGAGGGGCTATGACAGCACATGTGTGGGGCCCTGGCACCACATCTTTTGGGAGATGATTGTTCCACACTGTCCGTTGTTCTTTCCATCTCATTTTACCCTTAAATCAGTGGCTAGCATAGCTACCAACTCTGCTTTGACAGGAGAGGACACTTAGATCCCTGACAGGGAGAACATCTTTGGAGGCCCCTCAAGGCCTCTGAGATGAAACCTTTTGCATGGTTGAGGATGGGAGAACCACTAAAAGGAGATGCTGGAAATAAGGAAAAGGAGCGAAAGTAATGTCTTTCTCTATTGTCCAGGAAAGGAGATTGGCCTTCCATGGCCTGAGGATGGGGTGAAGGTCGCCATTTTTACTTTTTCTCCCCATTTCTTCTAAGGCATTAAACATTTTGGAGTAAAATGGAGGCCCAGGTGTGTACCAGAAGAGTATGGGGAGCAGGGGGGTAGGTCTGGAAGGGCAGCTTGGGGTTTCTTCATTCTTTTTCCTGAGTACTTTTTCTTTGTGTCTCTTTTTTCCTCTTATTTTCTTTTTCTCTCAGCTCTATTTTGAACAATGGAGTAAAGGAAAGAAGGAACAACACAAAAAGAACGTTCTCTTGATGAAAGAATCGGAGGCAGATCCATACTTGGACTTTGGGGGAGGGATTCCTGTGGCAGGGCAGGTGGAAAGATAGGCAGGGGTGTGGGGTGTCAAAACCCTACTTGAGCCAGTTCTATAGTAGTCCAAACCCAGAATCAGGAATTGGGAGACCCCTCTAGACTTGGGAAGAGGAACCGGCAAACCAAGAGCTTCTTTTAGTTCCTGAGATATGCCTTCGGGCCTTCCGGATCCTTTTGTGTCCCTTGTAAGCCTTTTCCATCTGCCTGACCTGGTTAACCACTCTTCATTCTGCAGACCCCAGTGTGGGCACCCTCCTCCACCCTGCCGCTGTCCTCGCTGTCCTCTGTGCTTCTCTCATCAGGGCACCCAGCACCTGTCCTGTCATCACGGGGACTTCTTTCTGGCTGGGCCGTGAGTCACCAGGGTAGGCCTGAGACCTGTTCACTGTTCTCTGGTCTGTCTCCAGTGTGTGGGATGCTGGTGCCCACTAGGTGCCCTGCCAGTGTTTGAATGAATCATGAACAGTCAATGAGGGATTTGTATTTGGGCAGGCAGTTGCTCAGGTGGAAAGTGTGTGTGTGTGCTGGGCAGGCAGAGGCTGAGTGGGGAATGAAGGAATTTATGTCAAAGCGTTACCCCGTTGGAAGGGAAGGAGGCGGCATGAGGGAGAAACTAGCTCTGGGGCCTATCCTATGTCCTTCCCTCAGTCTGAGGTTCTGGGTGGATCTTTCCATGAGCCTGACCTTTAACACTCAAAGTCCTTCCTTGAGGACTCAGCCTTCCTCTTGCCCTCCCTTCCTTCCACAATTTTTGGAGCACATATCATGTGCAGTGCTGGGGACACAATGAGGAACCAAAATCAAATGCAATCTCCGTCCCCTCATGGATAAATCACTGCACCAAATATGAAATTACAGCCCTGCCCAGTGCAGTGAGAGAATGCTGAGAGCATAAAGGGGGAGTCAGGGGCTGTTGTGCCATGGGGTTCCCGAGGGAGCTTTTCCCCTTCTAATCTCCCTGGCCTTTTCCCGTTCTCCCTGATAATCCTTCAGGCTTAGTAAAGCCTGCGCCCCAGACCAGCTTGCACCATGCTCCCCTCTCCCCGCTTCTCTAAGCCCCTGCATAGACATTTGAGATCCTTTCACAGCAGACTTCCTAGAAGTACCAGCTGAGCTGGCATCTTCCTTCCTTTCTTTCTCCCTCTATTTCTTTCCCTCCCAAGCTAGGCTACCAGTGTTAGGAATTTTTTTGTTGCTTCTTTTCCTACCAACCCTTGGATCTTAAGAATCGACAGAACCAATTTTAGTTTTGGGAGAGGTGATCACAGGGCGGCACGGGATGACCCTGCGAAGCAGCAAGCGCTGTTCCTTCCTCGGGCAGCCCTAGCCAGCACCCGGACACAGACCCCACCGGCAGGGCCAGGCTGTATTTCCACCCCTGTGAACCCATCCACACATCCCCTTTGTGCAGTAGACAACCTGCACATCTGTTTGAGGCAGCCCTGGACATGTAGCCCTGAACCCTCTGTGGGGAGGCCAAGGGCAGAGAACAATGATAGTCCCATTGGGAGACCTGGGGGAACAGGAAAACTGTCCCTTTTCCCTGCCTCTAAAGGCTGCTTTGCCTGCCTTCAAATACCCCTTCAGCTGCTACCAACACCACCCCCAACCCCTCACCCTACAGGAAGTGGGTCTGGCAGCCTCTGCTGCAGAGGGGGATGTAGCGGAAGGTGGAGGGACAGTGTTTGAAAGCACCCAGCAGAGCATCATCATGGCTGCAGTGTGGGGACTCAGTTTTGATCCCCTCGTCCTCAACTTCCCTCATGCCTTGATGGACTATTTGTCTGTTAGAAAGTCAGAGCCCTGAACACACCTGATTCCAGAACACTTTTAAGAGCAGAAGGGTGGCTGCTGGGCTTGGAGCTTGGAGATGTGCTGGAATGTGACCAGGGGGGTGTTTCAGACAGGCACCCGGGGAGAGGCTGGGTGATGCTAGGAGCCTGGCTCAGCGAGGAGGCTGCTGGCAGGAGCAGAGGTTCGGCTTTTGCTGGGAGAGAGGATGAGGTGCCTGGAAACTTTCTTCTACCCCAAGCTCCCTATTTGGAACCCAGGAGTTCTTTGGGAACCCAGTTGTGGATCCCCACAATGTTGAGGAGTGGGGGACTTGCCCTCAGTTCCCCTCAGAGAAGCAGCCTGAGGTGGGCAGAGCGGAAGTGAGGGGATAGCCCAGATGGCAACGACCTCCTAACGAGGTCCTCACTGCCCACTGAGCTGGGCCGGGGCGAGCGGAACTCTCCTGTGGGCCCTGGTGCCAGGCAGGCCCATCCGTCTTCTGTAGGGATAATTGTTTAGAAAGCCAGTGGGCCCAGCCAGATGTGTGCCTTCTGGGTTCCATAAGAATTAACATTCCCTTTCAGGCCATTTATCAAATTTAGCCATGGCTCCCATATTTTCCCCCTTTTGTTACAGTCAGGGAAACTTTCTTCTAATGAAGATGAATGCAAAGCAATGAGCATCTTAGCAAACATCAACAGAGTCAGAACACATATCCACTCAGGGAAGCGGAAAACCTGGGTGACGCTGTTTGGAGAAACATTTTAGAGAATGCTAAGTGTCCCAGCCTTTGAGGAGTCAACTCCCTTTCTGCTGAAGCTGCAGCTAGCTTCCCAATATTACCAGCACTGTTCCCCGAGCTCCTACTACGTGCCAGGCACCTTATCCCTTTCTGGTGTGGAAGGTGAAATCATTATCCCATTTGACAATTGCAGGTGAGGAGACTGAGACTCAGAGAGAGAAACAAGTAGCCCTGATGGGGCCCCACGTGGGATTTGAGCACTGTTTGCCAGCTTAAGAGCCCACCTTCATGTGCACCCCCAGAGGTGTTTTTTGGTTAAGAGGTCAGGCTCTTTTCACAGCTCAATCTCAACTCCACCACTTACTAACTGGGCGACCTTGAGCTTCTTGTTTAATCTCTCCATGCTTTTGATTTTTTTGTGTGCTAAAGCACCCACCTCCAAGAACTGTTTGAAAATTCAATGAGAGAATTGATATAAAAATTGCAATGCATGTGAGCTGTTATCAGTGATTTTTTTTTTTTTTTTTAGTATCAGGGTATCATTTAATCTTATTTGGTAGTTTCTTTAAAGGTAGAATTAAGATCATGGCCTGTGGTGTTGGACTTGTCCAGGAACAGCCCAGGTCCAGGAAGGGCCTGTCCCATTCCTGGGGGAGGGACATTGCCACTGAGTGGGGGCTGAGGGTAGAATGCTCAGACCTCTTTGGTCTCTGAATCTTTCGTTGGTGTCTGAGGCCCATGGAATTGTTTTTCCTGGATGTGTTGCTGCCTGAGGACCTGTGGCCTTTCTGTGTAATGAGGGCTTTGCCCTACGGCAGGGGAAAGGGCTGGGCCCTGGGATAGGCTTGGCTTTTGACCTGAGTGCTAGTTCTCTACCAGTTCTGGTAGGTTAGTTAGGGGATGATATGTTGAGAAGGATTCTAAGGTAATCTAGATTAGTGGGAAAGAGTGCAGGGATTGATTTGTGATGCCTACCATGGATGAGGGAGGTGGGAGAGGCAGTACATGGGTTATATTTGACCATTCTTCGGCTAGTTCTTGCTAGGGTCTTTTCTACGACTGGTCTCCAATGTCAATTTCCCCATATCCACGTTCAGCAGATAGGATCTAGAGGCTGAGCTCCTTCTTTGCTGGGAGAGGGGAGGATCAGGAAGAGTGTTTTGAAAGAAGGGACTGGGTGTGGTCAGGGTTAAGGCCAGACTGGGAAGGCAGCTCTGGGACTCCCTAGATGGGGTAGGAGAAGAGTGTTGTATCTGATAATCTACCACCCCAGATCCATAGCAGGTGGCCCACACTGACCCCTGCAGGCAGGAGTGAGCATTGCCAGGAGTAAAAGCCCCAGGATATTCAATTTTTAGGACAAATGTTGGGGGACTTTGGGGTAGGCAGCACCCTCCAGGCTGGTCCACATGGAAGTAGAGGCCAGCACAAGGAGGCCCATTGGGGTTATCTAGCCCAACACTCTCATTTTGCAGCCGAGGTTCAGAGAGCTTCCTTCATGGGGCCCACTCTGTGTTTTATTTTAAATTTGAAAAATGTGGGATGGGCTGGGTTGGCAGAAAGTTTAGAGTCAAGCAGAACCGTCAAAATTCCACTATCTCCTCCACTATTGCATGACCTGGCTAAGAAATCATTTCTTGTCACCAAGTTTCATTTTCGTATTCTAACGTCAGAGCTCACCAGGCGTTGTTTGAGGACTGGAGATCCTTGTTTATCGGGATCCTCTGGGTGTCAGTGTGCTAAGCACTGTGCAGGCATCATCATCTCATGGAACCTCCCATGAGGCCATGGGAAGCAGCTGCATTTTACAGATAGGAACCAAGATCCAGAGGGGTTCAGTTTTCTAATAGTAGGGAGCTGGGGGAGCTGGCACCTGGGCAGCCTGCCCATACTGCTGGGACCTGAGTGTTGGGATCTGTGGACCACAAACATGTATGAAAATTCCTGGAGAGCTGATAAATAAGTTCACCTCCCCAGAGACGCTGAGCTAGAAGTTCTAGGTGCGCCTCAAGCAGGTGACTATTCAACAAGCCCCCTTCCTGCCCGTCTTGTAAGACTCACACAGGAGCCCAGAGACCACGCTTTCCGAAACACCAATTGGCGGTGCTGTCTGATGCTCCCAGCTGAGAGTTCAGATGCAGAAGGTGATGGATGAAAAAGGTAGAATTCTAATAATGATGGCATAGTTTATATAGCCCCCTCTCTACCAGGCACTGTTGCAGATGCACTGCTGATTTAATTTCATTCTCACCATGATCACCATGGGGCAATGACTGTTATCCCCATTCTGTGGGTGAGGAATTTAGAGAAAAGTGTCAATAACTTGCCCACAGCCCTGCATCAGGTCACAGCTGGTTAGCCAACTTCATTATAATGAGCATTATTTTTCATCTGGCCCCTGCACCCCCTGTGCCCACACTCCCCTAGTGCAGAGAGTGGGGTGGTCGGGGAATCTATATGCGAAGTGGAGAGTTTGTGTGAAAGACCTGAGCTTTAGAGACTGGGCAGCCCCCAGCTTTGTTCGGAGATGGAGAGATCGGATACCGGCTCTGCCCTGAGCCCCAGTCAGGCTTCTAGAGGCAAATCTTGGCTGTTCTCTCAGGAAGGGGCCCGATGGGTGAGCCCCCCGTAGATCCAGTCTCCCTTCCCGGGCCCAGGGCTGAGCAGGACACTCGGGGGCTCCTACCTTCTTCCCTTGGGCTGCTCCCATGGCATGAAGTGGGCGCTGAGCCTGGGTGGGCCTCGGGGGGCCAAGCGAGGGGGTCTTTCCTTCTGGTCCTGATTTCAGGAGCTGGGGCCCCAGGGGTTCCCCAAGCCAGGGGCCCTGGTCCTCTTGCGGCTCATTCTCCTTGGTTACGAAGGCGGCTTTCACAGCTGCTCCTAAGCCCAGCGCTCCTCAGGCAGGCTGAGGGTGACTGATCCTGACAGAGGGGCCAGTGTCCCCAGAAGTCCCACGTGTCCTCCTGTGGTCCCCGCGGCTCCTCTCTTCCTGGACCCCTGCCTCTCTCAGGAAGGGAAACTGAGGTGGCCAGGGTGGGGTAGAGTCGGGCAGTACGCTCCCAACACAGCCCACAGCTCTGCTTGGCCGGCGACCCCTGTCGGCCCAGCGGGCTGGACTTGGCCTTCTCACCAGGCAAACAGGATCCAGACAGTGGAGGCTGCGTGGGGTGGCGGGCGCGGGGCGGGGTGCGCGGGATGTGAGCGTCAGGCTGGGCAACTGTTAATGATGGATCTCTGCAGACACGTGGGGCTGGGGCTTTCCCAGAGCAGATACTCCGGGAGCAGAATACTTCATTCAACCGGGGGGTTGGCTGTCGGGTGGGAGGTCTGGAGGGCCTCTGGTCTGGGCTCAGGCCAGGAAAATATCTGGAGGCTGGATTCCACGCTGAGGCCAAGTTCTCAGAGTCCTGCCCGCAGCCACCCTCCTCATTGGCCACCCCCTTACTTCTCTGCTGCCAGCTTGGAGTCAGATTGAGGCTGTAATCACCTTGGTCTTGGGTCAGACTCTTCCTCACAGATGTGTGATCTGGGGGACATGTTTTGATCTGGGCCCCACTTTCCTCATCTCTGTGTGGGTGTGGGTGCTGAGAGTGAAAGGGGTGGGGTGTGTGTGGCTGAAGCCATCACTTAGTTAAAGCGTGAATCAAGTCCTGTCATTCCCTGTTTGAAAATCTTCCGCTGGACTCGAGGGGGTAACTGATCCCCACCGTGGGCTGTGAGAATGAAATGAGGTAATTTATGTAAAGCTCTGCACACAGCATATTTGGACAACTACGATTCTCCACTGAAGCTGGGTGCTGCTGATACTGATTGGCGAGTCTGGGACAACCAGACACTGCAGTTGCTCAATAAATGTTGTTAGAGTGGAGGAATAAATGGAGGATTAAAGGAAATCGTGTAAGTATGAGGAGTGCTTAACACACCCTGACTCCTGGCAAACTCCCACGGCATGGCAGGTAATACTGTTAATGACGCTGCTGTGTTTCCCCATCATCTAAGACCCAGCTAAGCGAAAAAATGGCTTTTTCCTGCTGCCCTTCTTCTGGGCTCACCCCCTGCCTCGACTTCCCCATTCTTCTTCCCTCTGTTTCAGTTATGACTGGGGTACAGCTTCTGATTTCCTGCATTAAGGTGAGCATCCAGGGAACTATAAAGGGCGAGGACTAAATTGGCATTCAGCCAGAAGAATAAAAATGCCATAAGTCACCCCTGAAGATCAGACTCCTTTGTAGCTGTCCCACAATTATCTGCTGGCTTGGCTCTTGGTGGGGTGGGAGGAGAGAAAAGGAATTTTACACATTTATTCATTTTCTCCATCTGCTTAGAGTCATGCTGAAAGAAGACTTATGAGCTGCACTGAAAGCCTGTTGAATCGATTGGCTGAAGGTCTGAATCTTGATTTCTGGTGGGTTATGGGTCTCAAATGCAACATTTGAGTCCTACATTGTGGGCAGGAGGAACGGGGGGTTGGTGCCTCCCCCCCGCCCCAGCCTAGTACAGTGCCTGGCATAGAGTAGGTGTTTGAAATATGGACACAGATGAATTACGAAGAGATGCTTGGTCACTTCGAAATGACCAAATGTTCTAGAGCCACTTTGCCCTGTCCCCTTGTGTGATCTGAGCACATCTCTTAGTGTCTGCAGTATGGGGATGGCCCACTACTTTGTGGAAAGAAGCAAGGCATGCAAAATGTGAGAGGGTTTAGAAAGAGAAATTCCAAATCTCTCAAATCCACTGCCTCTTGTGTCTCCCAAAGCAATGACGGCGAGGTCGAGGATGCTTACTTGGAGGTCCTGAGCAAGTCTGAAGTCTTCGGAGGCATTCAGGAGAAAGAGAGGCTGGGCGGCGGCGGAGGGGGGAGGGGGGGTGGTTGGGAGAGTGAAACACTTTATCTCAGAGTAATTTTAGGGCCTGTATTTCTGAGTAGTTCTGATTCATCTTGTAATGGAAACAAGACAGGCATTCAGTCTTTATTCAATGGCTCCTCAGCTGTGTGACTTTGAACAAGTCACTTGATCTCTGAGTCTCATTTTCCTCACGTGTGAAAGGAGATAACAATGACCCCCACCCCATGGAGCTGTGAGGATGAAATGAGGTAATTCACGTAAAGCTCTGTGCAGAGCATATGTGGACAGTAGCGATTCACCACAGAAGTTGGGTGTTGCTATGAAGCTGTTAATAATACTAATGATAAATCCACTGCCCCTGGCAAGTTCCAGGTAGTCCATTAAGGACAACAGCCCCCCTTCCCTTTCTAGCTTGGGCTGCCACCTACTGGCGAAGAACAGAATGACAGCTGTTGCTGGAAAGGTTTCACTGTGGCTGAGGGAACAGAGAAAAAACCCCGGAAAAAGACAAAACTTGTGGGCAAACCTTAGATCTGAGACATATAGCAGGGGAGGGTGAGGGTGAGGGGTCAGAACAGGGGCATGAAGAACACGAGGGACTATGGTGATGATCACGGGTGCTGTGGTGGTGGGAGAATTATGGAGACTACACCTGAGGGGAGAAATCAAATATTGTACAAAAATGAACAACAATGTAAGAAAATAAATTTTATATATATATATATATATATAATTTTATATATATAAAATCAAATCCCTGCTCACCACCCCATCCTTATGCCTGGGAGGGAGGGGTGGCATATTGAGTGGGCGGGGATAGGGAAATACAGGACCCAAATTCCGAGCATACAAGTAGCTTTCAGAGATTCCTGGAAGCTTGTCCATGCTGATAATGAGAAAGTCAGTCCCCAAGTCTTGTCCATTTTACTCTCTGAATATCCCTGAGACTAGTCCCCTTTTTCTATCATGCCAGTCCTTGTCCAGGTAACTGCCCTCTCTCTCGGTAACACAGCAGTCTCTGCATTGGCCTACTTACCTCCACTCCTTCTCCATAATGCAGAGGAACAGTTTTTTAAGAACCGAAGATGTGGGGCTCCCTGGTGGTATGAGGGGTTAAGTCTCAGCACTATGAAGCTATGGGCAGCCACTGCAGCACAAGTTCGATCCCCAGCCAGGGAGCTTCCCACATGGCACTGCAGACCTCTCCTGTCTTGCCTGCTGCTCCCCTCAGCAGTGTATTTCAGTCAATCTGCCTGTTCTGCTCCCCACTCTTCTCTGTTGAATCCTCTCACCACCCCACCCACCCCACACCTCTGGCCTACACCCCAGCTCTTGTATGCTTAAATAAATCAATCTGTGGGTCTAACAACTTAGGTGGGAACCAAAGATCCTTTCAGGCCTAAATGACATCCTATAGCTTGATCTTCTTCCTAGCTACCTAACAGCTTGCCTAAGGCTGCCACTGCCCTATCAGAATTCATGGTCCAGGCAAACCCAGTCTGGACCAGTCTACCCTAGGGAAAAATGGGCGCATGGAGTACGCAGAAAGTTCATGCAAAAATAAAATTTAATTATGCTCAGGTGTGGGCAGTGTGGGCTCCCAGGGGAGCACTCCCCTGGGGGAGACACCTGTCCTCTCTGCGGAGGACCACCTTCAGGGCTCAGTCCTGGGTCGATTTTGTTTCTCAGGGTGAAAGCACCCAGAGTTGGGGGGCCTCAGCCATTCCCTTTCTGCTGCTCCGCTCCCTTCTCCTCAGGCTCCTGCAGGTCCGTCCTGAAGCTCCCAAGTCAGGGGGAATTTCTTCAGGTCCTGGCATAGGCAGAGCCAGAGCCACCCTAAAATACCTTCCGGGGCACACAGCCCTCCAGCTCCACCATTTCCGGCCAGCCCTCATATTTGTTCGTCTCTGGGTTGTTCTTTAAGTACTGGAGAGAGAAAAGAGAGAAACATCAACCATGGTGGGGGTGGGGGGTGTGGGGATGTGGAAGCTCTTTTCGATTCAGACCTGTACTTGCATTGTGCTTTAAAACCTAAAGTCTTCGGGCCTCCCTGGTGGCGCAGCGGTTAAGCGCTGCGCTGTGGAGCTGTTGGCAGCAGCTATGTGAGTTCGACGCCCAGCCGGGGAGAATCCCACATGGTGCGGCAGACCTCTCCTGCCTCGCCTGCTGCTCCCCTCAGCAGTGTATTTCTGATCTGCCTGTTCTGCTCCCCACTCTGTCTCTGGTGAAGCCTCTCACCACTCCACACCTCTGGCCTGTACCCCAGCTGTATGTATAAATAAATCTTTCAAAAAAAAAAAAAACCTGAAGTCTTCACTCCATCTTGCCACAGCCCTGGGGCCGTGCTGGTATCACTTTCCCATGATTTCAGAGGTGGGATCAGAGCTTGGCCACTGCCTCTTAGGCCTGGTGGGCACCAAGAAAGAAGCGGATTTGGAGAGCTTTAGCTCCTCTCCCCAAATCTTCATCAGTCCCTCTTAGGGACTGATATCCTAGATAATAAACAAGAAGAATAAAAGGAACAATCCTAGCAATTCTTGAGTACTTGCTTTATGTCTGTATCTAATCCTCACAATAGCCCTACGGAAGCATGTATTATCTCCCATTGTACAGATGGAGACACTGTGGTATAGAGAGCCAGAGTAACTACTAGTGGCCACCTGGTTGGTACCTGGCAGAGCCACTGTGTTTTAAAAACAAATACATGAAGAGAATAAAATCAGTTACAATGCTCAGGTTTAGTTTATGGAAGGAAAAAACATAAATGGCAAAAATCTACCACTGGAGTAATTGTGGCTAACCCACAAAAGAAGTTCCAGCAAAAAATTCTAGATAACTGCTTCTCTAGAAACCAGTCTCCATGTGCAGTTTTAATCATGTTGTGCCCTTTGGTTCATTTTTTGGGTGTTGGGTCCCAGACTGCTGACCATACTAAGCATGAGGTGAAGACAGTACTATTTTTTCTTTTTTTTTTTACCCCCGCCCCCCCCCCGCCCCCGCCCCCGCCCCC